>JAFBJQ010000751.1:290289-532543 GCA_016785345.1 Trinectes maculatus
AAGTTCAAACCCAAAAAGCCACCAGCTGTAAATAGACGCTCACATCTCCGCCAATACATTTTCAGCAGGGGAACCTCTGAGAGCTGATTGGCAGAGATTAAGGCACCATATGTCATCCGAGCAGGCCGGGGCAAACTGCAGTGGGACGGTTTCTCCACCTCAACATGTGTCCTATATTCCACTTCTCTCATTGTACTGCAGTGAAGTCTTCACATTATACACAGAGGTGGAAAAGTCACCCTGAAGTAAAAAAAAAAGTAGCATTGCCATGCTTCACTGAAGAAAATTAAACTAGAACAGCAGAATAAGCTTTTTTGTGGGATTGTTACTATTATAACAACCCAAAAAAGTAGAGTACAACTATAAAGTGGTATGAAAAGATATTTTCAAGTCCCTTCAACTTGTCCTTGAGCATAAAGTCAATGTAAGATCCAAGTAACAGATACATAAAAAGAACTTTTTATTGAATGGAACTGACCTATGGATAAACAGTGTTTTTTTAAATGAAAGTGTTTACCATAACAAACACAATGGTTCCTCATCGAATTCAGATCTTGTCTAGGTGCAGCTACATTAGTAGCAATAGATCTCAGACATCATAAACTGCAGATGTGCAATGGATTAAAGTCACATTCTGAGTAAAAATCTCAAAACTCACATCTCCCTGTGCTGCCGTGCTGTATAATAATATATTGATTGAAAGTCTTGCTGGATACTTCATTACCTGACATTCACAGCCAGTGTGAGATTGAATAGCGCCACTCAGTCCAGGGTGCTACATTGGCTTTACAGATGATAATAGAACCAGAATGGACGACATGTCAATCTAACCTAATCTCAACCTCTTGTTTGTTTTTTTTTTTGTTTTTTTGTCTGTCATGTCTCTGCACGTTTTTGTCTGACTGAGAGGAGGAGTGTGAAAACAGAAAAGAGCATGTGTTTTTTGGGTAAAACACTGGTAATGGTAGCTGCATTGCGTCCAGTGCCTCGTGCATTTGCTGTGCCAGACAGTCATGGTCAGTCGAGGGGTACGATCATAAACTCACAGGAGGGTCTGTTTTACCGAGCGCTGCTTCATGATGCTCTCTCCTGAGCCTGGATACAGACGAATGACTGTTGTTTGTCACTGTCTGCCGGGGGATTCAAGGGTATAACAACTCTAGCAGGTGTGGATATAGAATGACTTTACCAACATATATGTTGGCTTCACCGAGAAGTTAACAAACGTGTAATCATCTCCTGTAGCTGTAAATCCTGTGTGACAGATGTGGTCTCCCTCTCAAAAGAATTCATTACCACCAAAAGCACTTATCTGGGATGTGATTTTCAGTGGCGTCAGAGGCATTTATGAACTCCTATTGTTGATTGGAGTCAGAGCAAGAGAAATCATTATGCTCTGCCACATTCACTCTCCCCGGAAAAGCATATTACGTAAGATGTTTCTATTGTATTGCATTAATGCAAATGTACAATGGTTACTATGGTGCAAATGAGGATAATACTGTATGTGTTACTAGGGGCTCATACTTCAAATCTTTCAATGATGAGTCCGAAATTTAACGGGCGATAACCTGAACCACTAAATGTCATGGAATTTGGTTCAATAGTTTCAGATTAATCCTGCTGACAGACAGACGTATATCTTAGAACAGAATCTCTTTGGTGGTGTTCAAAACTGTAATGCTGTCAATCAAACAAGTTTCTTTATTCAGTCAGAAAGTTTGATCTTGCTGACCTGAGGTGAAACTACAACTATTTTCGGGCCCATCAGCTGAGTTGGGCCGTAGATTATTGGTCAAAGCTCCAATGAGATCAGTTAAATGCGTCGTGAATTTGCTCCTCTGTGAGATAACCTTCATGCTGCATCAATCTCCCACTGACACTGAAGTGTTGACACCGCTGACAAATGACACCGCACTTTCCATATGAAACTGTCCTCGTATTTCACCATATTCTTTGAACCGCTCGTTTTGTTTTGAAGAGCAAAGTTTTGGCGTCTATCAGCGGCTTGTTATTGTCGTCTCATGTAATCTGCAAGCGATTTAAACAGCTTGAAAACATGGTAGCTTTGACTGTTTAGTGTTAGCGGAGGTCATAGTCTCTGAAATAAAGTCTCTGATATTTCTTTTCACACAGAGAAGGCTGGCTCTAGTCTTGTTGTGATATTATGATATGATGGTTATGACCATGTTATATGTAAACACTGAATGCAACAGGCCTGTTGGACAAATTAAACTCACGGATAAAGGCAGAGTGAGAACCTGGGAGCTGCCCTTGGTCCTGAATTTAATAAGGAGACGTCCCAATGAACAACAGTACATTCTGTTGAAAATGCTGCCCAGACATTAATATGATAACAAAAGAACCACTGCATTGTTTTCCTGCCCATTTTTATAAACTGTCTAACAGTAAATTAGCGTTTACTTTCTATTATTGGAATACAATACAAATATGGCTCATTATTTTAATGATAGGGCAGCGTGGAGGTGTGGTGGTTATCACCGCTGACCAGAGCCTTCCTGTGTGCTGCTTTTTCTCCCCCAGCCTGTCTGACGGTTCTCTATTTACTCCAGCTTCCTCCCTTGCAGATTAGACTAACTGGAGACTCTATATTGTCTTTATGTATCAGCATTGCGTCCCCGGTTACATTCAGCCTCGGAGGATAAGGAGTATATGGATGGATATGGATGAATTATTAAATATGATGAACATATGTAATATCTTCCCTCCAGCAGTTGCATGAGATTGTGATCACTCACACTGTGCTTACGAGTAAATGTGTGTTTGAATTATAACAGTCAATATGAATAATAATAATAATAAAATAATATACATCCTAAGCTTTTTTTTAACTGAGATATAAAGCTCCATAAAAATGTATGAGTGGATAATATGGTTTCGTATGGCAGTATGGTTTTTCTTAATGTCTCCTTAGAACTTTTAAGACTACAACTTGAAGCATCAAACAAATGCAGCTGAGGCCCAGAACTTTAAACAGCCAAATGTGATTTTGAAGGATATTGGCCACACGTGTCAAGTCGATTTCAATTAAAAAGTTCGGATGAGGAAATGAATCTAAATAAAACTGATCAACCACATGAGATGAAAAGAAACTTAAGATTCATTTCAGTTCTTCAGTTTGGAAAATGGACATTTGCACTGGTGTGTGTGTGTGTGTGTGTGATTGATTGCATGATTTATGTATGTTGTGGCCTGACTAAAATAATAATTTCACAAAAATGATCAGGCTATTGAACAGCTGACTCCCTCTGTGGCTTCACTGAGTTTACAGTGAAGGCACAGGACGACCTTGACAACATGACACTGGATCATGCATCGAATGAAAGCAAGGCGTGCACAGCCTCGCGTGATACCGGCAGGGATCAAATGTCAGCATCAGACAGATGTTTTCACACATCAGAAGTGACAAGTGTCGGGATTCGGTGCCTCTGACCTCATCCTGAATTTCCCATCAATGGAATGTCATTAAAAATTTAATTCTTATCATGTCTCATTAAAGTGGTGCTATGATGTTCCAGTGTAACTCGCCCTTTAATCACGCAGAGTTTATTTTTTTCAGCATTTATCACATTAACAATAAAACAATACACAACACACATTATTATAAGCCTCTTTATCAATAACAAAGATATTTACATCCTCACTTTTGTAGCTCATCAGGTCATCATAGAGAGCCTAGCAAAAATATCTGTGACCTCTGACCTCCTGTAAAGGACTTTTTTAGACCACCTATTAATCTTAATATGGTAATGAGCAAAAAACATTTCATCCTTACATTTACAGTAGATAGCAACATACACCACCTGACAGTCAGAATGGCAGAGAGGTTACACAACAACATATGTAAAGGTGAGCTATTATGTGACAATTGAGAAACACTGGGCACTATGACCCAGCAGATACCCCACTCTTCACAGGCCAGAGCGGGGAAAAAACACAAGGCTGTGATTAGTGGTGCTGTTTGATGTCAGAGTCTGTATAAAACCAAGACTTTGGGTCGGTTCACCATTCAGCCACACGGGAGACTGAGAAGACGCAGCTCCGGGCAGCTCGTGCCCTACATGCGGATTATCAGTGATGCTGGGCATCATCATCATCACCATCATCATCAGGACGCACTGCTCATCCTTTACGCACCAACCCTGACTGCTCTGTTTGATGGGTGCAGCCACAGTTAGTTGGTTCTTCATGGCAAACAAAAGTTCACTTTTGTGTCCGGGATGGATCTGTGGTTCCACATCTTCAGATGTTTGAAAGCTGGTGTGTCTGAAGAATATGCATCCGTCGTCAGTCTCCAGGCTGATTGTGCGTTTCCAGTTGGCACGGATACGGCGCCGTTGAGCGACGTGAGAACATGGCACCTCTGAATGCCAAACATCTCACACAGGGTGAGGTATGAGCAGTGGATGAAAGCCATGGAGCTCCCCGGTCAGATCGTGACGACCCAGTGGGTGAACACAACAAACGACTCTCTCATCACCGCTCCATCCGCCTGGGACGAGAGCGCGGAGAGTCTCGCCTCTCAGATCAGCCTGGCTGTGGTCCTCTCTGCCATCACGCTGGCCACCACGTTATCCAACGCCTTCGTCATCGCGACCATCTCCCAGTCCAAGAAGCTGCAAACTCCTGCCAACTTCCTGATCGCCTCCCTGGCCGTCACCGACCTCCTCGTCTCCATCCTGGTGATGCCCGTCTGCGTCCTGTACACCGTCATCCACGCCTGGACGCTGGGGCAGGTGGTGTGCGACATCTGGCTCTCGTCGGACATAACGTGTTGCACCGCGTCCATCCTCCACCTGTGCGTAATCGCTCTGGATAGGTACTGGGCCATCACGGACGCGGTGGAGTATTCCAAGAAGCGCACGCCGGGACGCGCGGCGGGGATGGTGGCCACAGCCTGGGTCATCGCCATCTCCATCTCGCTGCCTCCTCTCTTCTGGAGGCAGGTGAAGGCGGAGGAGCTGACGAGCTGCAGCGTCAACACGGATCATATTTTCTACACCATCTACTCCACCTTCGGGGCTTTTTACATCCCCACCCTGCTGCTCATCGTCCTCTACGGGCGGATTTACGTGGAGGCTCGAAAGCGGATCCTGAAGCAGTCGCCCAAGAAAGCGGGGAAGAGACTCACCTCCGCGCACCTGGTCACCAACTCCCCGGGCTCGGTGAAGTCCACGGCCTCGCTGCAGTGCGCGCGGCACGACACGCCGTCCAGCGACACCGGCTCCTCCGCCAGCGACAGCCAGGTGAAAGTGACGGTGTCGGACGCGCTGCTGGAGAAGAAGCGCATCTCCGCAGCCAGGGAGAAAAAGGCGACAAAGACGCTGGGGATAATCCTGGGCGCCTACATTGTCTGCTGGCTGCCCTTTTTCATTTACACCCTGGTGGTGGCCACGTGCGACACGTGCCTGAACCCCGAACTGTTTGACTTCTTCACCTGGCTGGGATACCTGAACTCCCTCATCAACCCCATCATCTACACCATGTCCAACGAGGACTTCAAGAAGGCGTTCCAAAAGCTCGTGCGCTTCAGGTGCTGCAGGTGGTGAAGCCCCCCGTTTATCTTTGGATACATATATATATATAAAACCATGTCTGAGAATATGGACTAGTAAGGAGAACTATTTCAAAACAATATTTTTGCAGGTGTAAACTGTGCAGGCAAATGGAACAGGCATCCATTTGTTCCACTGTGTGTGGATGTACCAGGTTTCAGAACATCAAGTGACAGTGAGAGAGAGAGAGAGAGAGAGAGAGAGAGAGTCATTCTCTCCACAGATGGTGTAAAAATCATTAAATCACACATGTAATGGGGCTTAAAAACACTCGCTCCCGTCAAAACCTATACTGAACATTACTTTTTTTTGCACAGTGGTGGGTGAGAATGCCAAAACAAAGTCATGTATGTAAGCTGCCCCTGACATGGGTTGTTAGTATAAAGTGTATGGATGGTGTCGTACTGACAGTAAAGAGCAGGGACATTAACTTCTTAATATAAAGCGACATGATCTGAGATTTTGTTTTCTTTTGCATTGTGTATGAATACAATAGCTTTATCTTTTTTTTAAACATATCGATCATTGTTATATCCCTGATGGGAAAAGATAAGATACAGCGAGGGACTGTATATTTAGTCAAAGAGAGAGAGAGAGAGAGAGAGAGAGAGAGACAGCGAGAGAGAGAGAGGGAGAGAGAGACAGAGAGAGAGAGAGAGACAGTCACGCAGCTGAAAAAACAGTCAGATGCCTGCTTGTTGTACCAGGCGCCATGAAAAGATTCACACAATATCAGTGTCAAACAATGAAAACTGAAGCTGATATTTACTCAGCAGAGCTGAACACTGATGATAAGTTTGGTTTTACTGAACAAACACTGCCTTGTGTTACTGTGTGTATGTGTGTGTGTGTATGTGTGTGTGTGTGTGTGTGGCTCTGTTTGCTCCCAACATTTGATGTGTATCTGCCGTACATGTTCACCTGTGAAACGGTTTGCCACCTCACAGCTATACAGACATTCATGTGCCGCGTCCAGTGACTGAGCCTGGCCTTCACAGCTCCGCGGCCGCTGCTGCTCATTTGTCAGCATTATGTGAAATAAAGGACTTCATCTGTTCAACACTGAGAGATGCTGTGCAATAAAGGCATTCGAGTGTCTGTGTTGTGGCGCGGTTGCTTTATCAGTGCCAGTTTTAGAGCCAGTTAACGTCCAGATGATCCATGATTCCTGATCGGAAGTAACGGTGCTCTTTCCACTCGTGTCGAAAGCAGCGCAGCGAGTCCGACAGATGATTTGCAGTTTTATTGCTTTTTTTAAAGTCTTTGCCTGAAAACCGATGAGAGATTTGGAGCGACGGCCCCCCGAGAGGATCACAGTGATGTGGAAATGAAATCCAACCATCACTTGAGCCTCCGTCAAGACATGACAGAGCATTAAACAATACACGGCAGAGGACTGCGCATCATTCCACATCAGCTTCAGCTGCCTTTTTTTACTGAGACAAGATGAGATTGTGTTGCGGTTAAGAGTGAGATTCTCATTAAGGTTGGATCTGTGCACAGGCTCCTCTGCCGCCACCCTGCAGACTAATAAGGACAAGAGCTGAGTGGTCAGTGGCCGTCAGAGTTTAATAAGTCGTCAGTGGGTGCATGCTGTCGAGTGTACTTCACAGGACAATATTGTCAATACGCACACAAACACGCGCACCCTTTGGTTTTCCAATAATGGATTTTCATATGGCTCATCATGCATGAAAGACGAGTGCACCTGAGCCGAGCTGGCAGATGATGTTCAAAGCGTTTTCCAGGATTTTTTCAGGGGTTTGCAATATGTTGCAATGTGTCATATAGATATTTATATATATACACTCTATACACACACACACACAGAGGTGACATCTTGACATTACTGTGGTGTTTCTACCATCACACCTGCCCTTTGGAGTAATGGATACAAACACTGTGGAGCAATGTGTGCGACAATAACCATGTTTACATGGGAAACAATAGTCCCTCTGGTGGAGTTCAATTCATTTTGACATTAGTCTGAATACTAACACTGCTACGTAAAAAAGAATTTACCTCTGTGAGCTGAAATGGAATATTCCTTTAGGAACTCATAATAAACATGATTAAAAACATTAAACGATGTAATTAGGAAACATTTTGAACGATGGCCGTCTGAAACTCGGACGACAGAAGGACGTGGACCCCCCTGAACTTCTCTGGTGCACAGTGTGTGGCTGCTGTTGTTGATCCTATTCATGTGGAATTATTACTCAGTCATGCAGAAGAGGTGGGTAAAGTGCATTTCCACATTCACAGCTAAATAAATAAATAAATAAATAAAACAGGAAATGAAAAAAAGGGAGGCAGTTTTTTGGACATTCATATAACTGAATAAACTCTAAAAATGTTGTTCTTTTCTCTCTCTCTTTCTCTCTCTCTCTCTCTCTCTCTCTATATATATATATATATATATATATATATGGGGATGATCTATCGTGGACCAAATGAATCTTTCATGCAGCCAGATTGTTGATCCACAGCAAACATGTTGTGTTGCCAAAGAATATTGAATGAGTTGTGCAGGTGACTCCACTGTACCTGCAGCGCGCTCCATGTTGACACAGGACGATTGCATCGTGCACGTAAATACCATACTTATACGGCCTTATATTTCCATCAGCAGGACATGCTGCATTACGCCTGTCCCGCTGCTCTGCTCAGGAGTGAAGGACGTCTCTGATGTTACAGCCAGCGAGGGCGACCACGGATAATGAACCCATAAAATATTCTCCCATTGAAAGCAGCCGTGGTCAGCGCCATAATTGTTTTACCCTATTGCTGCTTTAAGAAGGTCTGCAGATTTAAAATAAAGATCTGCTGTTCCTGTATTATCCCACTGAGGTGAAAGCCATTGACCTTGACAGGACAGAAAACGACTCAGCGAGTAATCTGTTAGGCTACGTGGGTAAGTAAGGAGGTTGGAGTTGAATAGCAATTGGAGACGTGCTGATGGTTATCAGGAATCCTAATCCCGACGCAGGTAATGACTTAGGAATTCTAAACTAATCCCATCACCTGGGCCAGGGATAATAACATGTGTTGTTGTTGCGTTTATGTACCTTTTTTCTCTATATGTATGTGTGCAAAAAAATGTTTCTGGCTCAGCATGGTAATCATGGCGACTGGCCCAGCCACTGAGGTGCATTCACAAACAAATACATAATACACATAACAAACACAGTATACCATGCAGACCTATGTAGCTGCACTCTACTCCTGATGTGGAGCTGGAATTAGACGGCGGATTCGGGTGTTGATCATTTCAGCACCTTGTTCGTGTCTCCGAACACTAAAGCCACCTCCGCTCCACGTATGGATGGATGACTGCCCCGTGCGTGGTATTTATGTGTGTTAAATCGAAGTCATCAGTCATGCATGTTCCCTCCATGCATCACAGAAGATCCACTGCCACAAGCACTTTCGCCGCCTTTCATCAAACTGGGTTAGTTTAACGGCTTCCAGCTCTTTGCATCAGTTTCTCCTCCAGCTCACCTACACTGCATGACTAATAATACACTGACTTTCATACATCCAGGTTCCCAAGCCCAAATGAAGGCGACGCACTGTATTTGGCCAATTTTAAATTGAAAATTATGGTAATATCGGGTAAAATAATCCCACAGCAGCGGTGATCCAGTTGGCTGGCTACATTTACAATTGAGGGATCATTAGTACCACGGCCTGGTAAATCCATCACACTTAACAGTTGTGTGTTGGTAGCCGAGGTGTGTGTGCTGCTGGGGACATGATCTGTCCATCCATCCATACTGTGTGTGCATCAGTGGTAATGGGCACTCGTTTGTCCTCTGCATACTGCTCATACCTCGTATTAAACAGTACTCTGAGGTCACTGGAATGCAAACCCCAGTGTTTCTCACAGCGTCTCATGAAACGCAGACACACAACAATACTCAGACTTTAATGATGGATTGTGATTATTGTCGAGGTCTATAATGTAAGCGATTGTTTTGGTTTATTCCCTTTGATAGTTCTATTCTATGTGACTTTTAGGTGCATTCAAACTTTAAAGTGTAGAGAGAGTAAACACAACTGTTGTGTGACATGATGCAGGTAGTGTCGTGTTCCCAGATGATGTTTGTGCTGCTTCAGATGCAAACGATTAGAGGTGAAGCACAGTGAGCTTTTAGCCCATTTTATTTCTCGCGTTTATTTCCTGCTCTTCCCCTGCATCTGCGTCTCAGCTGTATCTGGCTCCGGGGACGACAGCTTAGTATGAGAATCAGTTTTCTGTGAAGCGAACGCTGCACAGTCTGGTGACAGGATTTCACATAAAACAACGCACATGTATTTTCTTGTCTTGGATGCAGCCTTGTGTCTTCTTTTAAAAAAAAACAATCCCAACCATCATTCATGCGGCAATAAAGCGATACAATAACGAATAAAAAAAATAAAAACATCACACGCCGAATTTCATTTTCACCGAGAGCCTTGACGAATATGAATGAGGGGTTTTCTTTCACCTAGGGGATAATTTACATATTGTTTATTAACCTTTTGATATTAAGCACGCAAAGGCGCATTGGGACGGAAACTTGACTAGCATGTTTGTAATTTCCTATTTTCACAAGCAATAACGCCACAAAATGTCACAGAAGCTATTAGCATGAAATTTGCCTGACACAACCTAATTCAGCCCTTTTCCTCGTCTGCAAACCCTGAAGCCTTTTGTCGGTCTAATAAACAACTTGCACCTCCCTCCGTCCCACACGCAGCCCCCTACCTCACTTTAAAGCACGCTTCCTGCTCGCGCCAGACACTTTGACACAGGTTTGGTATTTAAATGATGAATCAGATTCCCCTTCATCCCTTCAGCTTATGTCTTCTCTGACCTCTGACCTCTGATGAAGTGGCCATGAATGTCATCAACAGCCAGTCGTCAGTGGATCATAATTCGCGTTCTCGACTGATGACAGTAAATTAATGACCCTACAAGAGTGGACTCATTAGCTTAAGTTTATGTACATCTTTATGTTTATGTAGAGATTCATTCACTAAGATGCTTCAAGTTTTGCATCTGATTCACCACTGAGAGTCGTGACAGGTCATCACCTTAAAACGCACTCACACTCAACACAAATATATATTTTTTCAAGAATATTGTGGGAATTGCGTTTAACTGGTTTCTTCTAGTAGCACCATGAAACCTGAGATGACACTCGGCGGTTCACTAAATGAAGCGTGAATGAAATCTGCCAGTGTGAGATCAAATGGAAAACACTGACTTCACAGAGTGCAGCCACGTGGACACGCAGCAGTTCGAACAGTGGCGCCCGTGGCTGGACCCACTTCACCCCCACTGCACACACACATCAGCAAACATACCATGAATATGGAGTTCAAGGAACGTTCAAGGAATGACGTTCTGCTTCTCTCCCTGTGTGACATCTGAAAAGTTCTGCTCGTCCTCAGACAACCAGCAACGCACATGATCAAGACCATAAACATCAACACAACTCAAAGCCAATAAAAAAAAAGTCACGCAAACTCTGTCTGTGTGTTAATACATATTCTGGGAATCGAATAACATTCCGGACGTAAACAGGGAATATATCATTATGCTGATAATGGTCAGACAAAGCAGAAGCTCCCTAAACAATGTAAATCAAAGCTGACACGAATAAAAACGTCAGTTCAAATTAATATCAATGTAAACGCAAAAAAAAAAGCAGAGTGAAGAGGGAAAGTGCTCGTGCATAAAACCAGATGTGCAGTTGTGACAGGGTTTAATTCTGCATGAGTCTGATGGAGTCATGGTCTTTGTGCTGCCTCCGTTCTGCTGCCGTGGGCCGGAGGCAGGTGCCGACGAATATGTTGGGACAGGAACTGGTCCCTGATGTCGGCTGACCTGACCTCCTCCTCCTCCCCCTCCTCCCCCTCCTCCTCCTCCTCCCCTTCCCCCCCCTCCTCCTCCTCCTCCTGCAACACAACTCAGCTGTTCCACGTCCATCCCACTAGTTTTCCATCATCTTCTCCCTTTCAATGTCTGCACCTCTGCCTCTTCCCTCCATTCATCTTCCCCCCTTATCCATTTACTTCCTTAATGCCCCCCCCCACCCCACCTGTGCTTCCCTGCCACCATATCCCTGTCTTCCCTGCTGCTTTACTCGACCAGATAAAGCGATGTCCACCCACTAGGAACATGATAAACAGGCCACATTTCGCTAGACACCAGGAGTCACAGTTCCATCCTTCTTCTAGCAGCACGGGGAGGCAGCCTCTTAACTGCTCTTCAGCTCGGGCAGCCGGGAGGAAGCCTCCAGGGCATCTCCTGGCACCTCGTACGCACAACAGAGACATGAGCCATTCCTCTCCGGACGTCCACCTCTCAGCTGCGAGGGAAAATTACCCAGAATCCATCAAAGCGCCAAGAGCCTCCTTCAGCTCTCATGGCACAGGACGTATTTATTAGCACATTTATTAGCCAGTTTATCTCAGGCAGACGTTTCATCATATGCAGATGACTCACTCGTCGGCATGTGTGTGTGTGTGATTTGTCAGATCAGCAACATTATCATATGAGCAGCCTCTGTGGTTACTTTCAACTGTTCCCTTTTTCCCATTATGACTTTGTGTTAAACGTACTTTTCCTTCTTAATAATGTCAAACTGATGCGTGTTTACCACCTGTTGGGGCATTTTTCATATGCTGCCCCCTGGTGGCGTTTTGCAAACAATGGCCCACAAGTTGAATTTATTTATTACCCAGTACATAGGCAGCGAAATCGATTCCTGCACAGAAAATTCTGCTTTTCGAATTTTTAGTTTTTCAAGTAAATTATGTAAAAAAAGTAAAATATTCACCATGTGAGGAATCAGGTTATTAAATCCTCATTATTTAATATAATAATAGAATAGTAAACACAACTGTTCTTAAACATGACACCAAAACTTGATGATTGATGATTCACTGGTTCTTCTTGACCACAAACTCAGACCTTGAACATAGGAGTTTGAAATCTGTCCTACAGATCTCCGATACTTTATTCAAATTTCCATTTTCATAATCCATTGGATGATTAATGAGGAACAATCACATCACGCACAGCTCTGGTATATTAGCGGGATGTCTATGCACCGCCAGTGCACATAATGAACGTCCTAATGGTTTCTCCATGAATCCACGCCGCCAGAACTGACCTTTACGCTCTCAAAAGGCTGCTGCGCTAATGAACACATCTTCATCGCAGATCATGGCCTGAGAACATTGTCACGTATGAACTCGGCTACCAGGTCACAGAGAGATGTTGGCACATGCACTTGACTCCACACCGACAGTGACACTCACACTGCTGCAGGTCACGTAGAGTGGATCACACCGCGAATCAGCCCGCAGTGGATTCCCCTGAAGAAGAGTGTGACGACAAACACAACTCTAATATTATTAGACTTTTAGGCCTCGGGCGTCCGCTTTGCTCTGCTCCTCAAGGGGGGGTGAGGACCTGGAAACGTAATGTGCAGGTCTGTGTGTGGATTTGAAATCTAAAGAGGGTTTCCCTCCTGGATCACTGCCCTGCAGAGGCCATAAAACTGACTGTTCAAACACTGTAACAGATAAAAAGGATATAAAGCCTCCCCAGGCAGAACATAATACACATATACTCTATAGACTCAAAATGATAAGAATAACATAGAAATGTTACAGTCTATTTCTAATGTTTACAGTTTACATAAAAAATGAAATCTGCAGTCTAATGGCGGCGATGCTTCACATGCATTAACTCACTGTCATGGCTCCAGATGATGGATGTCACAGCAGAGGTGACACCCTCTGTCTCTGTCCCCGATGAAATAACCCCTCCTGACAGATGGCAAACACCACTTTCCCTCTGTTGCATAATTTAAACTAACCCCTCTAATTGGACAATGATTCGAGTCATCAGCCAGTGGGAGAAGGTCAACCTTGTCGGAATAAAATGCCGGTTGGGACCGACGAGGATTTGTTTATCTTGGGAAAACTATCGAAGTGGCTCATGAATATACAGCAAAGTGTAAAAAAAAAGTCCATTGTTATTCTATAAGCTACAAGGTTAGGACGCTGCAATCAGTGTTGCATTATTGTCAACTTACAGGGCTTCAACTTCATTACACCTTTGTTGCACTGAATGTCAAGTTTCCTCTTAATCCTCATGAAACTAAAATCTGAAGCTTTACTGCAACCTGGTCAGTGACCCCGACCTTAATCCTGCAGGATTAGGGTCGGGGTCATTAACTGGTTGGGTTAGGTCTGTTTACATAACACAGAGTGTATAAAAGAACTAAACCCTGATATGAGTAGGTTCGTTTTAATTTTTGTGGTAAGGTTTAGTGTACACACACACACACACACACACACACGCACACACACACACACACACACACACACACACACACACCATTTAATTTGTTGCTCAAACACTATAAATAAGTTGTTTTTAGTCATCAAGTCACAAATTATTATAGTTGCATAATTGCAGGTGCTAGTTGTGTTGTGTGTTCAGCTCCTTGCTTTGGTTTACAGTGCACCGTTTGTGTACTGTTTGCCAACATGTGAGTCATGACACCTGCTGCAACTCCTACAATCACCAGGTGGAGAATCAGGCACCGTGTTGTGTAACTGAGTACAGCGCTGTGATCCGGGAAGGCAGAGAGGGAGAGAAAACACACACAGTGACACACAGGGATGTGCAGTAACATACAAAGAGGTTCAGTGTCAGTGTTAACTAGGGGGGGGGGGGGAGGCGGTGGTCTGCGGGGGGCAGTTATCTGGTCTGGCTTGTGCGTTCAGCTGACAGATGAGGGTCCAGAAGGCGGCTAACAGGATGAGGCCACGTGGCCTCGGCAGGATTACAGGCAGCAAGAGGCAGGTAAAGAGATTAGACCCACACCAGCTCCTGCTCTTTTACCCTCGTCACTGTTGTCACCGCTGACAACGCAGAGAGGGAACTCCTGAGCCGGAATTCCTCTCCCGCTGCTCTCTCCCATGCTCCCTCTGCTCATCCATCCATGCAGCCGCCTCTCTCGTCCACAGGGGTCGGGTCTGTTTACATAACACAGAGTGTATAAAAGAACTAAACCCTGACATGAGTAGGTTTGTTTTAATTTTGTGGTAAGGTTTAGTGTACACACACACACACACACACACGCACGCACACGCACACACACACACACACACACACACACACACACACGCACACACACACACACACACACACACACACACACACACACACACACACACACACGCACACACACACACACACACACACACACATACACACACACACACACACACACACACACCATTTAATTTGTTGCTCAAACACTATAAATAAGTTGTTTTTAGTCATCAAGTCACAATTCTTATAGTTGCATAATTGCAGGTGCTAGTTGTGTTGTGTTTCAGCTCCTTGCTTAGGTTTACAGTGCACCGATTGTGTACTGTTTGCCAACATGTGAGTCATGACACCTGCTGCAACTCCTACAATCACCAGGTGGAGAATCAGGCACCGTGTTGTGTAACTGAGTACAGCGCTGTGATGAGGGAGAGCAAACACACACAGTGACACACAGGGATGAGCAGTAACATACAAAGAGGTTCAGTGTCAGTGTTAACTAGGGGGGGGTGGGGAGGCGGTGGTCTGCGGGGGGCAGTTATCTGGTCTGGCTTGTGCGTTCAGCTGACAGATGAGGGTCCAGAAGGCGGCTAACAGGATGAGGCCACGTGGCCTCGGCAGGATTACAGGCAGCAAGAGGCAGGTAAAGAGATTAGACCCACACCAGCTCCTGCTCTTTTACCCTCGTCACTGTTGTCACCGCTGACAACGCAGAGAGGGAACTCCTGAGCCGGAATTCCTCTCCCGCTGCTCTCTCCCATGCTCCCTCTGCTCATCCATCCATGCAGCCGCCTCTCTCGTCCACAGGAACACAACAGCATCCAGGAACTGACTGCTGCTGAGGAACTGGGCTCATGAAGGACCTGAGATAAAGAGGTCCTGGATCTTTACAAGATTGACTCTGGTGCAAATGAAAACTTTGGGCTTGGAAACCATATAGACGAGCCCATCATGCTTTGGAAGTCAGGACTATACTTCATTCTGTGTCTCTCTACCATCCCAGCAAGTCAAATCAAAGGTAGGACTCAACCCTGAACATGTTCCCCATGTTCTCTTTCAGTTAGTGCTTCTTCATTATCACCGAAGTATGAGATGCCGCGTGTTTCCACACGTCAGACCTCAGGTGCATGTGTTTCCCTGGAGGTGCACGTCGTTCAAACACAATGGTAATAGTCGGATCACGTATCTCTGATGGAGGGACACCGTCCACACTTCTTTCACTTAGGCTGATGAGGAATCCTCCAGGTTTTCTGCATCATCATTAAGATTCCTCTGCACGACTGGAGACTTAAAGAGGTGGTGTCATTCCAAGGGCAAAAGGCTTTTTCCCAGTTGAAAATGTGCGTGTGTGTGTGTGTGTGTGTGTGTGTGTGAGACTTTGCCATTGAATGAACTCTCTCTGTAAAATGCCGGCTCATCCTCAAACTCCGATTTACTGGGAAATGCCAAGCGGCCCCCGACGAGCCGTTTTTAATGTCATGAATATTCACTGTGGATTTAATAGGCGATGACATATAATGGACCAAAAAAAAAAAACAACAAAAAAACAAGCTTGCATCATTTCACCAGCGATAACATTTGCGTCCACACTGGTTGTCTTGTTCGGTGTGATGTGCCCGGCTGAGCTCATTATCCTGAAGGAAAACAAAAGCCATTCTGTTTCCAGTGCCGCGGGACGCTAATCTTTTCTGGCTTGTAATTCAGCTGTGAGGCCGTTCTGCGGACGCATGTGGGCCCCGATCTGACGCTGCCTCCTCTCACCCGGAGCCAGTGCCTCAGCATGTGCAAGTCAGAGACTTCAATCTTAGCAAAAAAAACCCCAGTTAGCGTTTAACCTTCTTACCCTCTTACCTTCTTACCTGCAGGATTGTTGGGAACATAAAGGTTTGTTGGCGAATGAGCCTGGCAGACCTTACCGAGGGACACATTTTCCCAAAAGGCCACAGGCAACTCTATCAATGACGTTTGCATGTTGGTGCCAAGCCAAATTTGGATTGTTCATTGTTGTTGTTTTTTTGTGTATAATACAGAGATTAACATTTTTCGGCATCTTTGACTGGAAACCCAGGAAACAGTCATGATATTATTTACAATCATTCACTCGCTTTATTATTGTTTTTTCATAACCTGGTCTCCTGGTCTCTCATCCAGACGAGGCACAGTTTGTTATGTGGGTGTGATTTGACCAGCGGCCTGTGGTTGGGGGCTCATTAGTTCTGGCTTATTGTCTTAAGAAGCCCTCAGAGGTTCGCCACCTGGCATCACAATGAGCGCCTTTCTTCTACAACAGCCGCACTCTGTGGGGTGACTGTGCTCGACGGCATTGACTGGCACAGAGGCGTGTGTAATGAGGTGGTATTACCTTTGTCCATCGCCTCACCGGGGCGACTCAGCTTGTTTTCTTTAGAAAGTAGATCAGAAAACAGTGGCAGGATTGCTTTTTAGTACCAGCTAAAAATCAGTTATCACCTGTAACCTTTTTTTCCAAAAAAGTCTTTAAGGTGTGTTTATTCTTTCACTTTCACCATAGCAACCGTACGTGGGGTAGGCAAATGCCCCTGAGTAATAAATATACACAAAAGAAGATTTACAAATATGCATTTTAATACTCACTTTGCTTTTTTTCTTAAAGACAGTGAAAAAAAATGGATCTGATAATGAACCTAATTTAAATGCGGTTACCCACCACATTGCGTTTACAACACAGATGCACAACAGGCAGAGATTTGGCTCGGAGCTGTTGATCATAACAACCATTCCCATAAACAATCTGTTTTATTTGGTCAGAAATCTCTCATGTTTTCATTACAGCCCACGTAACTTCCCATAAGTTCCCCCATAAGCAAACAGGTTTTTCCATCTCTGGTCTCAAGTCATTTCTGAAAGCCGTACAAACATAACATCAACAGGATTTCTTATCCTATAACTTCCCTAAATGCTTTTGCAGACCCTCGTGATCACGGTATTTCTGGACTCAGGGATGTGAAGTACAGACACTTTCTGGAAGCTACTCGACCAATCAGACAAGCGACGTACGTCAGAGCAGCGCAGGACGCACGTCGGACGAAGAGGTCAACGGTGTTCTCCACGGGGGTCAAAGTGTGTCCTCAAGAGACAATGAAGGCAGTCATCGGCAGCCATCGAGCCTATTACAAGCTCAGAGGTAAAGGGACATGTCCACTATTGGACGTTCTCCGTTTTCCACACACTTTTAAAACTAAGTTATTTTATTTTTTGTCCATAATCATGACCTGAGCCCTTTGGAGCTTTTAATCTGAAAGGATATGTTTAACTTATTACAAATATCCATGACTGTCTAAATCATATGCAGATACTCAGCGTGGCGATAGTGACGCAATGCCAGCGGATGACGCACAGTCGCTTTTTAATACTGTCGTCATGGATACAAAGAGAGAAAACACTTAATATATAATGAAGTCATATGCTAATATCTTCTGTCCGAGAGAGATGGATTGTGGGTGATTTGATGAGGCTGAGACTGGTTGCTATATTTGGTGTTGGTGTGTTACAGATTGCTCCACAGCAGCTGTTGTGTGCGATTTCCAAACGAGGCTGATTCATTTGCTATATTGAATCCACTGTATCCGCTTCTCGATTGTTGCAGGACAAATTTCCCACAGGCATTCAAGTATTGGACAATGTGGAGCCTGTTTCCTCCGCACAGGCAAATAAATCAAACAGTAGCTTCGGGTGGTGGGGGGTGGAGGATGGGGGGGGGGGGGGATCTGCTTATGATTTCAATATTCACAAAAATGTCAGGTACGTGGAAAATGTCGTAAATTGGGTCTGACATTTACTCAACGGGTCGTTTTGTGCCGTCTGATGTTTGATACAAACATTTTGTGATTTATTTATTCGCGTCCGCCATGTGATATATGTCATTCTCTCAGAAAAGTCATTTCTGACTTATCCGCAGTGTGTCAGGAAGCCATCTGGGAAGCGTTTCGGATCTTCTTGGACAGGGTCCCAAACTCGGAGGAGTACAGAGCATGGGTTCACGCCTGCCAGCAGGAGAACCTCTGCATGGACGACCTGGCCCAGAACTTCAGCAGCTCTCAGGAGCATCTGGAGATGGTGGCGAAAGTGAGACCGGCACACAACACAAAACAATATTTTCATCCCGCATGTGTGCATCTGTGAGAGCCAACGTTTTGTTTCCTGTTTCCAGAGAGTGGCTGAGGAGGCTGACAGTGCAGGGTGAGTGAGGGAGTTCTCAAGATGTTCACACCAACCAAACCTTTGCCTCCTCCGAAGATATAAACAATATCAATATATTGGCCAAAATAAATATTGATTTGAACTATAATAATTGTATATTATTTTAGTTCAGAAAATGCACTGGCTTCTGAATAATCTCCCCATTATGGTATTTTTCTCCAGAGCCGTCAGTGGAACTCCGGAGCCACAGAGGGAATGTGAGTTGCACTCAAACGTACAAAACGTTGCTAATTGAAAGCAATTAAATGATTTCATGAACCTGGCAGCTGCCAGGACGATTACACAACAGCTTATAAACATACGAGTGAGTCTCTGCTTTGTCTCAGGCACCTGGACACCCCCTCTGATTCTGCTTCCACCTGAGCAGGAAGTGGTGAGCCGGTCTTCACCTTTGACCTTCACCTTTTTTATTTTTTTAATCTATATCCTAACAACATATCATGCGGGGGGTTTTTTGTTTGTTTTTTTGTTTGTTTGCAGATGAAAGAGAATCCCAACTACATTGTGGAGTTCAGCGTCACCGTTGTGGACCCGACGTACAGCGAGCTCCTCAGTGACCCCAGGACGCCGCAGTACAGCGATGTCGCGCGAGAGCTCACCGACAAGGTTAGAGAGCCCGTTGTGAGTTTAAAGACCCACAGTTAATCACAGTGTTTCCTTCAGCTGTCTCCTTTTATCTTCATGCAAACGCCTGAAGCTCCTGTGATGGATGTGCCATGTTGTAAACGCTTTTAACAATCTCACTCCGGGGCGACGAAACGCCGACACGCTTTAGGAAAAGCAGCCGTTGTGTTGTGTTACCGCTTTCACACAGCAGGTGCTCACTTATTTAAAACCTCTTTGGTGACGACATCTGTCTGTCTCCATCTGCAACCTTCACAACTAAAGCGTTCATATTGTGCGATGTATCTCACGCGGCGTCTCTCTCGCTCAGCGTGACTGTAAAGATATTGTATCGTTAAGGTGTAAAACTCACCGTGATTCATTTAACGCCATTACAGTTGCAACCCGTTAGATCTCTAAATGACCACAAGCTGGGACGAGTAAGATCTAATCACGTAGACAATCTCTGAGCAATAAGGCCTCGACCGAGACTCTGGCCTGTGGTGACAAAAAGCCACTGGCGTATCATACCTTTGGAAATAAATGTGTTGACTCTCATCAAAGATCAGGAGTTCCATACCACACACACACACACATACACACACGCCCACACACACATTCCTCTTTCCAATCCCCTAATCAGATCAAGCCTATGTGCGGGCGTCAGAGCAATCAGCTCAGATCCACTTAGGCTCTTTACACACTCTCCCATCCATTTCTGGACGCACAACAGCACTGTGGAGATGCAGGAGATGCAGGAGATGTTTTCCTGACTTCCTGTGATGCTACAATGTCCAGTGACGACAACTCACCAAATTATTTTTTTGGAAGTTTTTGAGTCTAAAATATATAAATAATGTTGTCAAAGTTTCTAAACCACATAATGGAACATTACTCTTTCACTTATTAAGTACTACTACTACTACTACTACTACTAAGTTTATTTGTATAGCACTTTTCAAAACACAGTTACAAAGTGCTTTGCAGAATACAATCAAAAATAATGCACTGCACTATTGCAAACAGTACATGCAGTCGAGATAAAGATGTAAAATGATGCACGTCCAGTGTCGTAAATGTGTTTTTCATACTTATTTCATGCTCTCTTGTCGTTGTTTTGTTTTTTTGTTTTTTTTTGTAAAGATGTTCCACGCGTTTGAAAAGGTTCCAGGATTCAAAGAGCTCCGTGTTCTGGGATTCCGGTGAGTTGCATTAAAGATTTCATTACGGGTTTTTCGCACTATAATTTAGAATTTGATTTGCTTTTCATAAAAACAGCGTGAATCGATTTGAAACATTATCGCACCCCCTGATATTACTTTGATGCAATTTCATCGCTCAAGTCTCAAGGAAAAAATACAACCTAAAAGTATTCTGCCGGGACATGACTCATGTTTGTGCCTTAGCAAACATCCATTACCAGTGAGGTCTGTCTGCTCTGAGGGACTGTAACATGATTTGTTGTGCTGTTCAGCTCAGAGGACGTATCTGTGCGCTGTGCCGTGGTCTTTAATGGAGAAACAGAGCTCAGCGATGACCCTGCAGGTCTGGAGGAGCCCGAGACAGAAACACACGAGGATGCAAACACGCCCAAATTGAAGAACATCATCTTAAAGGCCTTAAAACAGCAGCCGTCACTTCCTCTGGACATACAGACGCTAAGCTTGGAGGCCGGTGAGAAGAATATCTCATCTAACAGTCCACCAAATCAATAATAATAGTTTCAAGGATGTTAAAGTATTACTAATATTTCCATTTCTTCCATTTCAGTAAGCACAGTTTATCCACAATCTGCCAAGCTCGACACAAACTCTTTCGAGAGCGGATTATTTGAGGATGGCACCACCAAGACGCCGACAGAGGAAAACGTTCCCACTCTTGGTCTCCTCCCCTCAGTGGCAGTGATCGGAAACTCTCTGGAAGCCTCTACGGTGGCAGCAGAAACACGCAGCGTTGTGCCTTTCATGCCAAACGTCCCCCGAGAAGCCACTCCTGTCCTCACTGATGAGACAACTCCAGGCCCAATGATCGAAAGCACCACAGAACGAGAAGAGGAGGAGTCACTACCAGAGGTGTGGGAGGTACCGCCAGGTGAACAGGACGAGGGAGGTGGGGCTGAACCTGAAGAGCAGGTGACGGATGGTAAGTCTGATTACAGCAGAGTGCTGAAGTTCAGTTTAACAATGCAACGTTACTTGCATGACCTTTTGACACCGCTGGTGTTTGGGAAATGTTGGGAGGAATAAAGTCACTGTTGGTGCGGTTGCAGCCGTTCCCAGATTGGAATAACGATGCGGTTCTCACCACCCTGCAACAGGTTTAAGAAGATTATTGGCGACAATGCAAGCGTCTAATAAAACTCCCCAGGCTTTTCACTAACAGATTAAAGTCATTGGACTGTCAAAATAAATTGTGTCTGTTTTTTCTATCTTATTATAATTAGGTTTTGTGTAATCAGATTTGGTGGTGCTGCCATTGGAGGCGCTCCATGCTGTGGCACTCTATTATATAAACCCCCTATAACAAGCTGGGACCTGCCTGTTGGTTGAGTCATCACAGCCTCATGCTGCAAAGCCAAACTCTGCTCAGATCAGAACCCGGAACTTCATTTAAAATTGTGGGGCAATTAAGATTTTTATGGAAAAAAAAAGCAGTTACAGGATTTCATTACTTTACACAAATATAAGTTCCTTCCTCATAAAACCCTCTTTCGTTACATGTTTTACTGGACAAAACCTGAATCAGCTGATGGCGCCACTGAGGAACATCAGCAGAATGAGGATGGTCCCTCAGAAGATCCAGATGCCACGTCTGAGGAGGTGATGAGCGATAAACCTGGTGAGGTTGATCTTCACGTACCAGCGTCGACAGATCCTACAGCTGTTTCAGTCTCCACACCATCATCTCATGAGGACACAGTCCAACACATTGGACCGGAAACAGATGTGGAGCTCCTGCTGTCTCCTACAGAGAGTGTAGAAGTTCCTGAAAACGGACACGCATCAACAACCTTGGTCTCAGTGGACCTTCCCTCTAAGGATGTGGGGTCGGATCAGAGCTTTACAGAGGCAGAGGTGACCGGACCTGTGGAGGGAGAGAGCGGGAGCGGCTTCCCTTCAGAGTCTGATGAACGGCCGTATGAATCCACAGCTGCACCGGCCATGAGACAGGCCAGCACGCCGCTGATGGCCGCGGTGGACAGGAGCAAAGAGTTAGTGGTTTTCTTTAGCTTGCGCGTCACAAACATGATGTTTTCTGACGACCTGTTCAACAGGAGCTCCCCGGAATATAAATCACTGGAGAATACCTTTCTTGAGCTGGTAGGTACACAAGCGTTTGTGCTGGATGTCATGCTCCTCCACTCTGCATTGCATTGTTTACTGTGACGTTTTAGCAAATGCTAAGACTTGTAAATACTGTATGTAAATATAAAGTCCTGCGCAAGTGAGGATGCACTTTCTTGTAAACCTTATCCTCACAGGTGTTTGATAATCTTATAAAATTATAGCAAATTTATATTTTTCTACCAATAATCAATTGTATTTTATTGTATAAGTGTAGTAAAGTGTTAATCAGTCGCCAAAGTCCTGGTCCATTCTGCAGTGTGCACAATTTTAATGTCAGATGATCCATCGGGTCAACAGTATTACAACAACAACAACAACAACAATAATAATAATAATAATAAAATGGTCATTATATTCCTTTTCACTCAGACACAGCACTCTGGCTCCGGAAACTCACCAAACCCTGGCGCTTCCAGTAAATCTGGGCCTGGGAGACAGACGACTTTAGCCTCCATACCGGTATTATGATATTTTCCATATTGGAACTAAATCTCCGATGCCTCAGAGACGGCATGACTTCTCTTCACTAACTTTAAAAAAACATAGTATCTAACAATCTTAAAGTAGCTAACATTTCATACTAACATACTCATACTCTAGTTTCAGCGCTTACGCCACTAGTTTTTGTGATTTCGTGTTAAATGGGTTCTGATACTGGCGAAATCTAAAATCTGGGTCTATCCTGTTTAGATCCTGTGTGAATCATCAGGTAAGACTGTAACAATGGTGACCATTCAAAGGAACGTAATAGAATATTTTGTACAATCTGCTTATTTGCTCGTCTTGTAATGGAGTTAGGTTGTTTCCACCTCATACGAGCCACAAATTGTTGTATGTTTGTACAATAATAAGGTCCCCGGTGCTGTGGGTGTGTGTTTGTCTGGTGGCAGCGTGACCCAAACTCCCGGGACCCACCAGAAACTTCAGCTCTTTCTTTCTGTTATTTCCCTCCAGTCTCCTTTTTTGTCTCTCTGCATATTAAGTAATGCTCGATTCATTAGGCCGCGGGACAAATGACAAATTACCATTCGTATCTTTCCGCTGAGTCGTTTTACTGATTCAACAATATATTAGAGCTACCGTTTCTCCACGTTCACTCTATCAGCAGAGCTCGCTGGCTGCTAGCCCGCTTCATTCTTAATTAATAGATATGATAGTCATATCAGTTTTCTTCTCTTTAACTCCCTGCAAGAACAGTTAATAAGCAGATTCTCCCAAAACTTTCACTACTTCTTTCAAAGAACAACGTTATGAGTAAAACTATAATGTGAAATGTGTGAGGGGTTGCTTTATATTTATTAATAAGCCCGGAATGCACTGATTTGGTTAGACGACTTGTCAATATTTTTGCACTGGTGTGATAGAACGCTGACTCGTGTGTTTCCACAAGCCTTAAAGATAAACTTGCAGAGTGAATTGACTAAATGAATGAATGGATGCTCAGGACCCCACATATGAAAGTCAGGCAGTTTCATGTTGGTGAAACTATATTGCTGTATAAACGATGGCGAGAGCACACAAGCCGTGGTGAGTCTGAATCATGGGAGCTTGGTTTGCCTTAGTCACTGGTTTGTGACTGGTGCTAAGAGGCTTTGTGTAATTCTGGCCACTTCCTTCACCACATGCACTTTGCTATTACTGGATCCAATCTGCTTAGCGTGACACCAGTCAGGGCATCTGTATGCATGTGGCAGAGGACGATGAAATAAAAGCAGATCCTCTGATTAAGGTCATTTTCTTTTGTAACATTCATGTGTAGGACAAATGCACATAACTGTTTGTTGCATTTTTTTTTTTTGGCCAAAAGGTTGTTGTTTTTCTGTCACTTAGATTTTGTCGTTTTGCAGTAGTGAAAAGGTCTGATAGATGTCGGACTGTGTATTTGCTGCATTGCCAAGTAACAGAGGGGATGTGATAAACGTTCCGGATAATGGTTTCTGTCAATTCCATTTTAGACTGATCATTTATATACGATGTAGACAAAAGTATGTGTCTTCACCCACTCAGACAATTAAATATCACGAAACCTTGTTGCAATACATAGCAGTAACAAATAACTCTCCATTTCCAATCTTTAATGGTTGCCCAAACCGTGGTTTTCTGCAGTTCTCCTCTTTTAACCCATTTATTTAGCTTCCTGGCAAATTTAATGTGGTCACCCATTCCATCTGGTAAGTATGTTACTCCATACTGTCTCTAGTCAACATCCCATGAACGCACCTTCCTTTAAATGGGCTATTAAGTATAGAAGGAGCGACTTTCAAATGAAATATTTCTACCTGGTCTAAAAAAGGTTCATAAATCGCTGAAAGATGGCAGCGACAATAATGACGAGGTGTCAAACATACATTACCAAGCCCATTTAAATGGACATAATGAAACGTGTAGCGTTTCCGCTTGGATATTGAACACCTTTTATGGTACCGCACATTTACCATCTCTCACGTATACCTACATGTATATGAACCATTAGCCCACCATAGCTCTCAGCTCCCCCATCTCCTTTGCCATGCTCCTCCATTACTCCTGTACCTACTGGTTTGTGAAGCAACCAATAAATTTGGACATGGAGGCTGCGACAATTTTATTTGCCACAGTAAATCAGAAACATTTTGGCGGCAGCATATAAATCCTTCTGACCTTTCTTTCTTTCTTTCGTTCTTCTTCTTTCTTTTTTTTTTTTTTACTTCTGACCTCAGAGAAGGGACGTTTCGATGGGCATTTCCAAAACAAGAACCAGTAGATACAAGTGTAACAAGTGTGATTGTGTTTTAAGAACGAAACAGTTGCTCTGTGTTCTAGATTTGTTTTCATAGAAAAACAAAAGGCAGCAGCAGGATTCATTTGGTGACAGAACTCAGCCTTGACCTTTGTGTGTGTGTGTGTGTGTGTGCGTGTGCGTGTGTGTGTGTGTGAAAGGCAATAGAGCTACAGATTGGTATCTAATTGACAATGTCCATAAGTTGACACTCTTCATTGAGACAAATGGAGTCCAGTTATACTGCACCCTGTTGCCCATTTGCTCTCGGTGTTGCGCCCCCTCATACTCGGTTCCCTCAGAAACTATTAGCCACGGGGGCCCAGTGTAAACTGTCTGCCAGTGATAAGTGAAGTAACCTAATCAGCCCAGAGCTCCTTAAGGCCCCTTATCTCCTGCTCGACAGCCAGGCCTGCTAAAGCATCGCAATCGCTCTCCCTCACACGCTGCGGCGGGCTGATGTTTGGCCCCGTCAGGATGGCGAGTGAAGTGGCTGCAGGCGGAGAGGCTCAGATCGATGACCGCTGATGCAGGTCCATTACTCGCGCCAGTCGACTTCCTCCCCGCCGAAACATCACCAGCGCCATCAGTCCAAGTGCATAGTCTTAATAGATCGCTTTCTAGGTCATCTGAGCCGAGAGTCCGGGTTTATGGGAACATTTGTTTTTTTTATTTTTTTAAGGGCAATTACGTGGAACATGTTGTACTATTGTACTGTATGTGTTTTTACTGCACAAATAGTGAGGGAGGGGGAAGAGTTTGGTGGGTTTTTTTTTCTTTAACAGACACAGAGCTAAATTATTTATTTATAATTATATATTCATAATTTACGTGCGGCGTATCAAAACATGCAGATATTATTCCGAGCTAGGTAACTTTTAGCAGGACTAGTATTGTTTTGATGACAAGGTTTTGCCTTTCTTGTTATAACACAGCAGAAACAAGGAGGAAACTTTATTCTTTGCAAGTTTTATTTTTTTTTAATAATATTTCAATGGATATAAACAAATCCTAAAGTCAAAGATTGTTGTCTGGACTAAACTTTTGATTTTGCAGTGTCTGTCGGCTATTGGCAGAAAAAGCCTATATATTTAATTGACCTGAGATGACGATATTGTCATCGAGCGTTGGATCTTCTCATCGCGTGCTCTCTGATTCCTCTGTGACGAGCATCAACACACCGTCCTGCCTTCCTCCACTGATGCTAATAAACCTAACCCCAATTTTTCCACTGGATCTAATTACACAGTCGGCGCAGTAATGGCAGGATTTCATGCTCGCATCAAAATTTAATTACGAACTATTCATAGCGTTCACACTGTAAAATGTGACCTGAATAATTCAAAGTCAGCTGCGCTATGACGACCCACGTCTTATCAGTGTGGTCTCTGCTCCTCAGGAGGAGGACTTCCCTGACACTTGACACAGACATTGCTGCGACATAACTTCATTAAAAGGCTGTAAATATCCATTTGAGGAGCTTTGTCCTAGTTTGTAGCCCATTAGGGAAAAATCAACCTTGTTGTTTTTGGGACCGATTTCTTGTTCCTGCTCCAGAAGTCTGTTTTTCTCCCTGTTCAGTAACTGGATTAAAAAAAACTAATCTTTATTAAATTGATTATGACATGAACTGATGAAACAGCAGAAATTCATTTGCTCTTCCTCTCCTTCCCTGCAGCTTCTGCCGTATCTTGAGTCCAATTTGACTGGATTTAAGCAGCTGGAAATCCTCAACTTCAGGAACGGCAGCGTTGTGGTGAACAGCAGGATGAAGCTGGACAAACCGGTACCGTACAACGTCACGGAGGCCGTGCACTGCGTGCTGGAGGACTTCTGTAGCGCCGCATCGAAACGGCTCGACATCGAGATCGACAGTCGCTCCTTGGAAGTAGAACCAGGTGAGATATCGCTGCATTGTTGATTTTTGCTTTTTCAATACAACAAAGTCTTAAAATGACTTAACTTTCTTCAAGGCCAAATAAATTCAAACCTTGGAATATATCTTATATATTTATATATTATAATATCCTTGAAAAAAAAATATATCATTGTGCTCTTGCAATGACTTATGCTCATTCATTCTACAAGGTCAGAGTCTTCACAACAGGCAAACCCTGCTGTATTTCACAGTGTAATAGATGACATGTTGCATAAATGCGATGCATCATTTTTGCATGGAGGAGTTAAATTAATTAAAAACACCTCATTATAAACGGCTCCATTCGAATCCATCAAAATGCCCTTTAGTTTCCCAATGTGAGGGCAGTCGGAGACGCTGCCCTGTCCACTGCACTGCATCAATGTTTAATGAGCTATCACCTCTCTGGTTTGTGTTTCGTCCGTCTCCCTCTTCTCATCTTCCCCTTTCTCTGCTCTCGCCTCCGGGGGCCCTGGCTTCAGCGGACCAGGGAGACGCCTGTAAGTTCCTGGCGTGCAACGAGTTTTCACGCTGTGTGGTGAACAGCTGGACCAACGAGGCCGAGTGCCTGTGCGATCCGGGCTACAGCAGCGTGGACGGCCGGCCATGTCAGAGCACCTGCACTGTGCAGCCAGACTATTGTCTCAATGGAGGCCTGTGTGAAATCATCCCAGGGCATGGAGCCACCTGCAGGTACACAATGGCTGATGGATGAAACACAACACCAAGGCGACAGCGTCTGATGGCAGTCTCTGTGAATGGCCTGCTCTCTTTTGTTTTTTTCAAAACTTTTTTGTTACATTCAAGGACAAGCTCTCTGCAGCTATGTGATCAAACCCAGAAGTTCAGATTGAAACAAATGTAAAAAGCTGCAGAGGACATTGTGTTACTAATAGTTACAACAATAGTTACAACTAATAAGTGTAGCGGCCCACTTGGAATAACCACAAAAGATGCAGAGAGCCTCGACTGGTGCAACTTTAATTCTCTCCTCTTTCACCTCGCATTTTGACACCGTGAAAACTATGTGGACAGAAAATACAAATGCCATAGTACCATATTATTTCCACGAACAATGCATAGAAATCACATTTAAATTTTTACACTTAACACAAGTAAGTTTAGTAAACTGAAATAATTCGTTTTACATGAAATTAGCCTTGTAACCCGTTATGAATTGTAGTTCTTATTGAAATAAAAATAATGACAGTTTCCTTCTGTTTTAAATGAAATGAACCACTTGTTTTTACAATGAATACACCATCAGTCTCCTCATACCTCCTTCTGCTTCCAAGGGCGCTAAGTCTTAGCTCAGCCTGCTAGTAGCCTAGCTTCCACACACACCTCGCAGTGACACTCCTTAAACGTGACATACAAACGACACAAAAAAAACGAAGCAAACCACAATATAATACAAGTTTCCACGCAGAATATGACATATCAATAATTTGTTTGCATGTTTTACCAACTCTGGAGCAACGTGAACATGTCGTTAGGACGAGACAGGAACTGGGAAACTAGCGTCAATAACAACAGGAAGTAATAGAAGAAGAGCAGTGCTCTTCAAAATAAAAGTACAAAACGTAAAGTGACAGAACTGCTTCCTTTACCACAAACATAAGCTGCTGCCCTTTACACTAAGTAAGATCTCTATATATATCTATATATGTATACTGTATATATATACATACATACATACATTACATACATATACATATATATACATACATACAGACAGACAGACAGACAGACAGATAGATAGATATAGATTTCATAGAACTGAACAGTTATGTTATTACCATTATTCAGCCATTAGCACCTTTTTCACTATAACACTCACACATAACCCACCTGTGTGTGACTCTGATGGAGTTGGGCAGGGACAAGCTACTGGAATCTCCGCCCATCCCGCTGAACTCATCCTCCGACTCATCAGACCCTCCCACCAGGCTGCGGTTACCAGGGTAACTCTCACTCATGGACGTCGCAGATACAGAGCGGGTGTAACGGTTCCTGGAGTAACTCTTCAGGGCTTTGAACTCTGAGGTGAACACAAACACACACATTCTTGCGTCAGACACTTGAGGGCAGTATCGCACCAAAAAACAGGTGAAGAGTCACATTTATCAGTTGTCCTGCTCATTAGAAAATTGTTTAGCTGGGATTGGCTCCAGCTCCCCCCGTGACACTGAAAAGGATAAACGGTAGAAAACGGATGGATGGATAAAATAGTTTCAAAATTTCAGTCACGGCCTGCAGACCCCGCTGCCCCCTGCTGGACTGAAGCATGACCACTCACTCTTCTTGGAGAAAAAAGATTTGTTGTTGAATGGTCTCATCTGTGAAGGTCGCAGATTCAGAGGTCGAAGGTCACGTGAGTCGCAGTCACAGGCGTCTATGTTACGCTGGTAAAGCTGAGACTTGATGCTGATTGGACGCTGGTGACTGAGTGTGCCCCTCTGGAGTCTCTTTGCGCCTCCCCCTTCATTCTTACACTTGTCGATGCCCGTGGACCCTCCGCTAATTATAACGAGCCTCGTGGGAAGTCTCTGCTTTGTTTGTGCCATGATCGGCATCTTAATTTTCATTAACAAGAAATGCATGAGGCCCAAAAAGGCCGTCACTTTGGTGTGAGTAAACTGCTTTTTCCTTTTTCTTTCACAGGATGTTTTCATTGCTTTGGTCTTAAAAGGGTTGCTTTTTATTCTTGCGTTGTAGGCACAGCCTTGCTCCCTATGCCTTTGAGAATACTTTGAGGGTGAACCCAGTATTTGAGAATGACGATGGTGTCTTAACTCACGTGTCCACATTGCCGTGTCCTTCAAGTTCCTCTTCTTCCCAATCCCAACAGTCTGAGCAGGAACATTTTGCCTCAATTGAGAATATACATCTGAGTATTGAGGTATACTGAGCCCCGCAGCACAGACGACTAACCAGACTAAACACCTAACCTCTGACCTTTAACTACGATTATATAACAGGCTCTTTTGTTTATTCTAATACGCTGTATCATACTCTCATTAACTCTCAGTAACATTCCCTCATTATCCTCTTTCTTCCCTTGTAAAAAAGTTTGTTCTGCTCTTGTCTTACAATTATATCATCTTTCATCTTTCATCCCTAATTAGAACGTTTAAATTCTAAAACTGTTCGTCTTGGCTTTAATGGTAATTAAATTTAGATCGAGGTAAGTAGCTGCTCAGAGACATTAATCCAAAGGCAGTTCAAGCAGTTTAAGGGATGCACAAATCACAAGGTGTCTGTTTCTGGCAGCTGCTTCCTGTGGTCGAGTGCTTGCGTTCCTTGCCTCTGGAACTATAATATATTCATGTCAAAGTGTAAACACTGAGCTTCTCCACTCCACAGATCCCCAGACAGCTCTACACAACAAGGTCTGAGAGGTTAGTCTCGGAAATGGTGGACTTTCATCACTGCATACCACACGAGGTGAGGACTGAAGACTGAATCCTGATTTTGTAGCTACGGAAGAACTAAATGTGTAAATGAAATATATGGATTTGGGGTGTTACAGAACAGTCAGGATGATGAATGATGTCACGTAAAACTAACGTTTAAAAACTTCATATATTACAAGTGACAAGCAATAATTCCAGGCTTAAGATATTCAGTGTATTTTATCTTTTGGCCCAAGACACTGTTCCTAATATTCAGTAACATTTATATCACATATTTTACAGCTCTATGACGCGTGCACAGGTAAAACATCAGCGCTAACACTTATTTTAACTCACCGACCAAATCGATGTTTTGTGAATTTAAACGCTGCTATTATACCAAAAGAAAAAGTCAGAGTTCTAACTTTCAATTGATTTTTAAAGCAAATGATGTGTGTAGTAATCAGTGACACAATGAAAATAATCCTTTTCCTTAGTTTGATTAAATACTCAATTAATTTACAAAATATAGATAATAATATGAGAATTCTGTTATATACTATGAATAAATCATTCTTGCTCTTTTCTCCAGACGTGGCGACTGCCTACTGAATACAGGACGTGTTTTCTTCTCCGACCATCAGATAACGAATGTTCTGAAGTTTCAGTTCTCTGATGACATTGGGGGAGAAGCCAGCGCAGTGACATGGAGTACAACTTGACTGTTATTGCAGTGAAACTGTCTGTGGGATGCACTGACTGATGCGGGTTCAGTAGACCAGTGATTGCCATTATTGGTTCATAGTGATGAAAGAGTCTTATTAGACACAGAGCTGTGGATTTTAAGGTTGACTTAGGTTGCCCTGAAGTGGAAGTGTATATTTATTTTATATGTTATTATGGTAGGAACATTTCCTGTATACCCTTGGCAAAGGTTGTTCTTTCCTCACAATGAGGTATTTACTATTTACAAACTGATACACATTGAGGTATCCACACTTTAGACTATAAAATGCTGTTTATTTTAAAGCTAGTATGAAACATTGTTGTGTCCCAAAAAGAGAGTGAATGTATAAGCTGTTATAACCTTGGTCATAACATATTGTGTATAGAAATACTGGCTGCTGCTGTGTCTATATCTGTCTAACAACTTCTCCCATTAATCATACGTCATTTGAGATTTGGACATTTTCTTCTTTGTGTTTTTATTTTTACACATTTTACATTTAACATTCAAGAATAAAACGTTTTGCATTAAAAGCTTTCTGCGTTTGTCTAATAAGAGATAACTGTGACGTGACCAATTTAAATGTTTATTTTGATGAGACTGTGAAATAGTGTTTTAGTTTTGGTGGCTGAAAATGTGCTTTAAATTGAAAACAGTCACAGAAGAAGCCATGTCGTTTGTTTACATGCAGCTGATTACCTGACTGGAGCTTAGCGATGACTTCAGCAGTACTTTGGGCTTTGCAGTTTAATTAATCTACACACTAATCTTGTTAGCTGCTATTAGCATTTTGATGTCAGATCAATTTACAGAGCACAAGGCACTAATAGCTATGCTGCTAATCTACAGCGCCTTGGCACGAAGAAGAAACTGACATGAGGGCATACATTTATTTTCTACAGCAGTACAGCGCAGGGGCCAAAGTACAAAGTGGGAACACATTAAAGTAAATTAGTCGTTACAGCAAAGTCGACTGGATCCGTATTTGAATGATCGATGGAATGTTTGGAAGTTTCATGGCCCAACCAACAGAGGAGTCAACACAGTAAAATATTTTATGAACAAACACACATAATCACACTCGCAAATTGCATTGTCTGTAAAATGATCCCAAACACACAAACAACTGCAAACAATAAACCGTCTACACGTCCCGTCCTACATATCAAATAAACAATACAAAAAGATGATATCTGTCTGAGTGTGCATGTAGCAGGAAAATAACAGATGGCTAAAAAAGACAAAATGCCGAGCCGGAAATAAAGCATGTAAATAAGCCATTTGTAAAAAGTGAAAATCTGCAACTAGATAGATATCGAAAAAGATTTTTGAAATAGCAGCCATTATTATTCTTCTTCTCTCACTTAATGCTGACAAGTCTATAGTTGGATGGAGGTCTATAGTATAGACGGAGGAAAAAGTACTAGAATGTTTGATAAAATATTTGACTTACAGTACTCAGTATAAGACCTTAAATGTATTATTCTGTCTCCTAGTTGTATGAATTAAAATTGTATTTTTAATTAATGTTAAATGATAAGTGTCACATTCAGGTACATTATGTAAAACTGAGAAAAAAAATGTCATGAATTCAAGTATTACCTCAAAGACAAGGCTGTTGCAGTATCTTTACACATTTCCTCTAAAATCCCAAACTTCTAGACCCTGTTTGCAGACCATTAGCTTTAAGTCTGCTTTTAGCTTTAAGGCTAAAGTATACAGACTACACACCAGTTAAGACTTCCTTGGTGTTGTGCAGTGACATCACATTTTAAGGCCTCACAGTGCGAAACTGCTTTCAAGCACAGATTAGGAAGAAGAAAAAACACTATCGCTACTTCAACGAGCGCCACTTCAAAATAAAGTCATAAAAAGTGAAAATAAACAGCATAAAGGTTACTTTTTACCCCAACAGTACATTGTGCTGCCCTTTGATGTGCATGTTTGTGTTTGTGTGAGTGTGTGTATCAGTGTCATGTTTTAGGCTGGTACTGGTGATTGTGTGCTTATCTTGTGCGCTCTGCCTCACTTGAAGAGACTCTGAAGCATGGCGGTGGCGTATGTGGGGCGGGCCTGTTTGTTTTCAATGGCTTTCTTGAGGTACTGAATTCCATCGCAGCGTTCCCAGATTTCTTCAAACTGCCTGGGCAGGATCTCCGCCCCCCTCTTCCTGGTCAGGCCCGTCTCCTCCAGACTCAGCTCACACATCTCCATATCGTCTTTGCCTGAGTGGTGGAACAGGCCCAGACAATTAATGGTAGAAGGAGTACATGCATCCTGATCATATACAACCAGAACAATGAAAACCTATATTTTATCAACTTTATTTCATATAAAGATTTTACTGCTATTACCAAAAGCAAAGACTGACTCACCTGCGACCAACACGATGGGCCGTTTGTCTGGATGAAGCTCCATCTGCCTGGCTATCCAGGGCCCGTCAAAGTGGGCGTACCACCAGCCCTTCTTTTTATTTTGTGGGTCCTTATACTGGTCAGCAGGCCGGATGAAAGGAATCCGGAAATAGCGCTGTTGGCGGTTCATGGCCACTTCCTGATGCTGGGCCATCATTGGAGGAGCCGGATTCTGTTCAGCTGCACAAAGACAGAGGGACCCATTTTATTTGGTTTCAAAATAAAGGTAACCTTTGAATACTCTTTTGTAAATACTTTGTTTTGTGTGTTTTACTAACAGGAAGAAATGAGCTTGGTAAAAAACAGCATAAAGCTTTCAAAACAAAAGATCAAACAGGATCCAGGAAATGCCCAAGTAAATACCACATGGAAAAGCCACATAAAGCAGCTTTCAGCCTCTTATGAAATAGCCCTGATAAGACCCCTGCTCCATCAGGGGAGGCCAAGAACAAAATCCACATATAAGGAAAACAAAGCCCAGCCAGTACTGCTTTCAGGATGTATCATATCAAAAGAGAAAAGCATGATGATATAGTGAAAGTAGTGGGAGCAGTGCTTCTAATGCTCCCATTCCTTATCAACTTTAATATTTGTTTTCAAGATGAAAAAGACAGGAAATGCAGAGCACCAGCCAAGCTTTCAAGAATTTAAATATGGGTATGTGTGTGTGTGTGTGTGTGTGTGGCACACATCATGCTTGGCTGAGCTGAGAATGAAGCGAGTGAAGCAGTGAGCTGTCACACCAGAAGCCAATGAACCTGACGAGGCATGTCTGGCAGTCACTTGCTAATTAAAACAAATAATTCTGACAGAGCCAGACATAGGGTGTCTGCGTTTTTAGGTCTTGGCATTTTGTTGGCTAATTGAATGTTAGAAAACACAGGCAGGCTGTTTGTGCAGTTCACCATTTCAGCAAAATGAAAGTGGGGAAAGTAAACACCTGTCACTTGCAACCTAATGTGCAAAAAGGGAGGCGTGCAACATTAAATGACTGGTATGTTTGTGTCTGCTGTGTGAGTGTGTACAGATTTGTGCTTGTATCCAGAGGTGGGGTGTTAGGTTAACAAGAAACATGCTACAAACCGTAGTCTGTGACAGATTTAGGGGCCCTCTGATCGCTTCCGTCATCATTGCGTTTCTTGTTCTTGGATTTCCATGCGTGATACACTTTCAGGCGACGGTGGAACTCCTCTCTGCAGGCTGCCAGTAGCTCAATGTCTGTTAACATCACAAGGCAACAATGAATCAGCGTATTATGGCAACAAGCTCATACTGAGGCCAAGATGCTGAAATGCCAAAAAAGTATTTAAAAAACTTCCACCCAATTTAGATTAGGCACAGGTCTTGATTTCATTTCTCTACATTTATCGTTTGCTTTCAAGACTAATTCAGCTCAAGTAAATTGTGATCTGACTGAGGCAGAGATCTTCATTATCAGTCAAAAACACTCTTAAACCTACATATGAAATCTTTAATTAGACACTTCCAGTCTCCCAATTTTAAGAAACATAAGGCCATAATCAGTCAAACAAATACAACATTTTGGTATCAATAACAAAACAGATGGGTTCCACAAATTAGCCAATCTCACGGTGCGTATCAGTACTGTCTACAGTATGAATCATATAGGCATTAATGATGGAGCCAGCGAAAGCCCTCTGCTTTTCATCCTGAAAGATGGTTGGCTGGGAATTACAAGGAAGGGCAGAAGTCTGCCATCCTCCATGATGGTGATAATTTCCTCTCTTCACCGCTAAAGCGTAATGCTGATGAGCCAAAGCAGCTGTGGGAACGTCTTCATATTGATTTTTTTGATTTCAGAAAAGACATCTTGAGTCCACTACAGCTGCAGTCTCAGCATTTCAACAGTCACTTTGCCTGTTCAAAATAATTCTGGGAAAAGAAACGCCACGTAAAAGGAAATTTAAAAAAAAACATACAGGGTGTTGTGCCAAAAACATTGGCTGCATCTGAATTATTTAATGTGCAGACTGTATCACTAAAAGCTTTACCAATTCAATCAGTTCTAGTTCTACTTCGGTGCACAAACACTTGGTTCTGTAAAGGCGACACTGTGCTACACTTGGGCATATTTAGGGATTTCTCACCACAGGAAGTGTTGATGACATCTCGCAGCTCAGCATACTTCCACTTGCTGAGGTCATACTTTTTCACGCCGGCAGCAGCCTTTGTTGCCTGCACCTGAGGGCCCCTGCAGCAAGGAAGAGAAGAATGTAGGTGACAAAAGAAAGACAGAAAAAAAGGATGAGTGTACAAAAAGATACAGTAATTGTGACAAGGTGAAAACAACCTCACACTGTTCTCAAGTTGTCCTCAGTGTCTTAGCTGATTAAATTAGACATTAGAGTCTGGTAATGTTTCAACTCCTCTTATGTTACAATTTGCCAGATGCCAGTTTACAGGACATCTGCTGGCCTGATTAGGTTTTTTTTAAACCAGGCTTATTAAACAAGAGTATGAGATGAAAAGAAACATGCTTTATAAATCGTAGCACACATAAATCAGGTCTCTGCTACTTCAGCAAGTGCCACAGCAGGTCTGAGCTCACGCCTCCAGCTTCCCTGAGCTGAAGCTGCTGACTCAATTATACAAAGGATTTACCTCCTCTATAGCTGCTGCTGTCTCACTGTAGAGGATTACTGATCTACAAATCATTAGCCAGATTATCTTTAATGTATAATTCATACTGACTGGAAAGATGAAAGTGAGTCTGGCTGTGACGTGCCAGTGGGCGATGGTGCTGAACCAACCTGGGTTGAGGCAGGAAAATAGAAGTGGAAGTGCAGTGGTGGCCAAGGCTTTGGTTTTGGCAGTAGGTGAATGTGAAATTGATGGTCGATGGTAGTCTGGACGCTTGTGGCCATCCTTTAGCTACTATGCCAGCAATGCTAGCCAGAGTGTATACATGTAATACATGCCTTGATGTGCTGAATGTCTGTGGTGTGCACATACAACACACATGCCCATTAAAGCTGCTTGCTTGCCAAAGATCTCCTTTCATTTGCCAGGAGTCAGCTTCATCACAAGGATAGTAGGAGACACAGGGAAAGTGGCCCCTGGATGCCTGAGCCAACAGTGACAAGATTACAGGCTACTGGATAAAATGTAATTCTGTTCTCACTGCACCTGCAGATAAGCTTTGAATACAGAGCAGGTTGTGGAAATTCAGTGCCATGAACTACGTGAATATGTCTAAGCTCAAAATAAAATCATGGCTTAGGAGAGCATGATATGCTGCATTTGCTTGAACATCTTCAGGAATATATCCTGCATATATCCTATACTGTATATACTGCATACTCCACACAGGTGTATGTCATACAAAAGTGTGTAATGTGTTCACATGTACTTCACAATACCTGCGTAGAGCTGCGTCCATCTGGGCCTCCTCAGTAATCAGCTCTGCCTCACTGTGGGCAATTCTCATGGCTAACTCCCTGTCTCTCCTCTCCTGCTCCAGTATGGCAGCATTTTGGACCTGCTCCTCACGCTCCAGAGCCAGCTGGATTTCCAACTCTGCCTATAAACACAAACACAACAACTCTGCTTTTAATGTGCTTTTGCAAAATCAACAGTAATCTAGCTCCTGTCTAAATACTGACGTCGTCATGTGTACCAGGCTCCTTTGAGCTCTGATTAGGCCTATTTATCCAGGTTGAAGCATTGCTAATAACTGAGCATTTGCATTTTGTCTGAATAAAACAAGGGACAAAACAGAGAGGCATACAGGAACAATCACTAGGGACATATTTAATAGGACTGGACCCAAACTGCAAGTCCAGGAACTGCGCACTCCATTGATCTTTTCATCAATCTTTTCCTATGGACCTTTAAATATGAAATCCCTGACAGTTGGGAAGCCTCCAATTGAATGGTGGTCCTCTTTGAAAAAAATAAAATAAAAATAGGAAAAAAGGACTGTGCAACATGAAAAGGTTTGAGGACACCAATATGCAAAGTTTAGCGAAAACCTTTGACACAGCAGAAAGGGACAGAGAACACAGAGTGCAGTGCCTATGAAGTCCCAGCAGACACTCTTTGAAAGTTTACTGGTGCTGCTTTGAGTCTCAGATCTGGGAATAAATAAACTGCAAAGAGTCTCATGTGGCCTATGGCAGCCTGGTGCCAACAATCTGGCTGCTAGAAGGAAAAAAAATGCAAATGTCCAACTGGCACCGAGAGAAGATAAAGTGCTGTAGATGTACTAAAGGTGTGATGTGCGTGTAACAGATAGATGGATGGCAAGGAAAAGTGAGGAAGAACTGTGTGTAATGAAAAGGCAGAAGAAAGAATTAAAAAGCAAAAATGTGACCGGTGTGAGAGAGTGTACCAGGCGAGGTAGATTGAAGTGAGAACGTGTAGATGAAAGTAAACGACAAAATAATAAAACACATCGGGAAGCAGGAAGTGGAATCATCAATCAAGGCCCTGTGAAAAAAAACCTCTGGGAATATGTCTAGTGTCATGACCCGACTGTTGCCATGGGAGACCAAAGAGCAAATGTGTGTTTTACTCTGAGAGGGGAGCAGGAAGTTTTTAACGCTGACGGGAAACATCTGAACTGGACCCATGGTTTAACTAACAGTCCATATACAGAAACTGTTGGACTCCAGAGTTTAACATACAGTATATATATTAAATTGTACATAAATTTCGGTTTCGGTGTCTTTTTTTAGCTTCCCTTCTTAATTTGCTTTGTTTGTTACCACATTAGTTTTAACTTATTGTTCATATCTAATTTCACAGTAATTTCGTATGCAGATTTTTTTTTCTTGATTAGTCAATTACCCCTTTGATCTATTAAAGTTCAGCAGACAGTGAAACTGCTCATCCAACGTTCGATACCTCCAAAGTGATGTCTTCAAAACTGCTCATTTTGTTGATTGATCATTTTGACGAATGGGTTTTCATTAAAAAGAAATTAGTGAAAACTAGCAATTGTTCAGGAACCCGGCGCCAAATTATTTCGTTTTTTTTGCTTGAAAATGAACTCAAATCATTAACTGATCATTGCTTTACCAAACTTTAATATGATTGTTTGTTTTAGCTCTAATGCCATTATGTACACAATTGCACACATTGTGTTTTCTAATGCACATTATATTACCTTATTACCTACATCCTTAAAACAACCATACAATCCACTGACACAAGTAATATTTTTTACTGTGTAAACTGATGCATTAGATCTGAGAGAGCAGAAGCTTAAATGTCATTAGCCTAAATGTGATGACTTATTATTAGTCAAGCAGGGGAGTAGGAGTTAGTGAACTCCTCATGGGTTCACATGATGCTAAGAAGAAACTGCAGGTCTTGAGTCTATAAATATATGTGCTAGTTCATTCTTCTAAATTTCAGTTCTAGGCAACGCAACTTTTATCAGGAATGAACAAAAGGAGAACAAGGTTGTCCCAACCTGGATAACTTTCTCTTCCTCCTCTCTCTTTTTTCTATCCTCCTCTTCCTGCTTCCTCTTCAGCTCCATCTCTGCTTTCCTAGTGTTTGAAGACAAGATAAGAAAGACCTTTACTGAGACTGGTATAAAAATGTCATACCCTCTAACATTATATATACAGAAACATCTATTGGAAATCCTTCCCTTGCCATCACTTACAGTCTTCTGTCCTCTTCCTCCTGTTTGCGTCGTTGCTCTTCCTTGTCTCTCCTCCTTTTCTCCTTGTCCATCTCCTCCTCGATGTGCTTCAGCCTCTCACTCTCCTCCTCCTCTTGCTTCTTCTTTTGCATGGAGGAGAGCAGCTTCTCTGAACGCTTCACCAGCCCCTGGTACTCTGTGTCAATCTCTTTCCAAGTCATCACTGTTGCCTGAGGGTCAAGAGAAGAGTCAGCATGGTAGCAGTCAGGTTCACAATACAATTATCTACTTTTTATTTCTTATTGATCACTTTTAACAGTATCTGATGAGATTCCTATAGGACAGGCATCACCAAATGGCGGACCTCGGTCCGGATCCGGACCGAGTGATAATTTTTGTAACTGGACCTCGGTGACTTTTAATTGAATACCCCTGCTATAGGATGTCTAACACAACTAAGTAAAATTTGCCCATTGATTATTCCAGTGAAATTCACATTCTGTGCACCAACAGCACCAACATAGTACACACATTGCTGTTTCTGTGGCATAACTTTTGCATGTCTCAAAAACAGGGATACTGACACTTGGAGCCAGTGCAGCCACAATGCTAAGTATCTCACTATATTTGTTAGACAATCAGTGGGGTGAGAGGAGGTCACTGTATTATGAAGATTCATTAGAGTGGCACAGGGAGGGAAGATGACAAGGTCTTGTCCCCAGTGTATAGAGCCCTGAGTGACAGCAACTGGCACCTCATGCATTATTTACTCAGCAGTGCAATGCTATGTAGTAACTGCTAAGCATGCACAGTTCCATGAGTGTCCACACTGTGGTTACTAATAGGTTAACAAAGGAACACAGGTGGGGGGTGGTGGAGAGGAGAGAAAGGGTCAGTGTCAATCAGGATAACAGGAGGAATAAATTAGCATTTCAGTCATACCTGTTGATTGCATCAGGTAATACTGTGCATGAAATTTCAGGATGATGAGGACCATCAGGGAAAACATGTGCAAATGTGGGCAAAGCATGTGGATGTGTTTGTGATGATTTGCTGTACCCAAAAGGTCCAATAAGGCTGATGCTTATTGCACAAGGAGAGCAGGGATTTTACTATACTAAAGTGTGATAATCTAGCAGCCTCACTAAATTAAATTATTGGAGAAGAGAGGGTTGCTTCTTCGCCCAGCTCTTCTTTTCATCCTGAGCTGATTGAAAAATATTGATTCTGAGAGAGTGAATGAGAAAAGGACACAGGGTAGATAGGAAAGGGTGCACAACAGGAGGGCTGGTTGTGCCAGGAAGCTACAGGTGTGAATGCAGGAAGGCACACTGTATAAATCAAAGGCAATTATTCTACGAAAAAGTACCTTAACTGGACAAACACATAAAGACGAACATCTAGTTTTAAGATCACCAGAGCAATAACGCTATAGTGTCCGGAAAGGTTTGAACGCAGTCAGGCAACACATAAATGACTCACCTTTATCTTGGCTAACAGAGCGTCTATGGAGGTGGCCAACTCTTGGACCTGTTTGGCCATCTCCTGCTTGCCCTCCTTCAGCCCATTTACCACCTCATTGAGCCGTTCAATGTGTTTCTTCAGTTTTCGAATCTTCACCATACCATCAATGCTATGAGATCAGAGAGAAACATACAGCCTTAGTACAAAAATGCCTTTTATTACAAGGAATAATAACCCTCTTATTAAAATATATGAGTGTATGTCAGTATAAAACATTTCCATTTTCTGGCAGTTACAATTTGAATGTGATTCTAAAAGACTGTTTGTAAGTCAATTTTCTAAATGGCAAGATTCACCAGAGCCATGTTTCCAAGTGCAACCTAAACCAGTAAGTGGTGTGGTATTTCCCAAAGCAGTACAGTGACACAATGTTTCACACAAGATTACTTTCGAGATTGATATGAACCTCCTAAATGCATGATGCGAGAAAGCCATTAAAGCCCATCAAGCATGAATCCATTTAAATAAAAAGCAATATGTACAGGGTAGAAGAAAGAAAGAAGTGGGCAAAGGGCACAGAACAGAGAGATGGGTAGACTTATGAAAGTGTGCGTGCGAGAGCGTGTGTGGGTTGGCTATGAGAAGCAGGGAGAGACTCACCGAGGCTTATGCTTCTTCTTACACAACCACATGCGGACAGTCTTCTGAATCTTAATGCAGGCCAAAGCTCTGTAACTCATTTTGTTCCTTACTATTGGAGATCGGGGAAACAAAAGAATTCAAGTAAAATATGGATAACGATAATTTCAAAAGGACATTACCTGATTACACACATACACTCACAGGTGCAAATAAAACCGCAATTCATGAAGTGTGACCACAACCAGAAACATAAATTTCCTCGGGTTATTACTAATGTGGGTTCAAACAGACGCAATATTCTGCTATTTACTTTAATGTAATTTCACATAAGGCTTTTACACAAATAAGCAGAAGCAAGTCTGCACTTTGTTAAATGGTGGAAAAATGAAATGTGGCACGGCGTGTAATGGCTCAAGGAACTATTTTTGAAATACTATTTCATATTGCTCAAGGCTGCTGTTTCCAATTTTCTGAATCAACTGAAAGTGTAAAATATAATAGTAAGTAGTATAGCAGCCAAAGCTGTGCAATAAGGTTTTTGGAAATGGGGAAGGATATAATTGTCTACTCAAAAGTAAAATAGCTTGGGTTAAAACAGATATGTGACATATAAGTCTCTACAGTTCTACAGCTGATAAAGTTGCTAAGAAGAGTTAATTAGATCTGGCCAATTTTCCACAATGAGTCTTTTGTCAGAGTTTCTTTTTTTCCCTGATTCAGGCCAGGTGGAATAAAAGAACACAATGACAGACAGATATTGTGCAGCAGGCAGTGCAGTGTATTGAAATTCTAACTTGAAAGATGGAGTTCACAAATGAAAACAAATATAACCAAATACAATGCGAAAAAGTATTGTTCGATAATAATTTAATTAATTTCTTTAATACAATACACAGGTAACACTTGTGATAACGTGTTGCTTTCGTGACACTTCATCTGTGCAATTCTGTTGTGTTGTGAGGATTTAGCTTACGTTTGATGACCGACAGGCTGCACCACTGGACTTTCTTCCAGCGACTACACACCAACCACTTGTTGACTTTCTTCAGCAGCTCTGCAAGGTGGTCTGGATCAGACCTCATGATCTGGTCAAACTCTGCAAACTGATGCACAAAGACAGGCGCGAAAAAAATCAGGGTATATTTGTGTTGTGTAGAGTTTGTGTTGTGTAGTGTTTACATAATGGCCTATAAAACGACATTACTGTACCTTTCCAGGGCGGAAGAAAACTCTGGTCAGTCCGAATTTAAAGTCACTGTCATTCAGTCCCAGAGCTTTGAATAAGGCCTGCAAAGAAACAAACCCACCTTTGGTGACACAACAATTTTGTATGTGTTGTAGGAATTTAGGATAGTAATCTCTTTATGTTAGTTAATCATTTCCAAATAGGTCAGTGCTGCTACGTGCTATTATGTGCTGCAAAACTCCTACAACTAATGAGGATTTATTTTAAACAGATTACCATGTTAATAAACACATCACGACACTACACCGAATGTTTCTACTGAAGGAGAAAACATAATCCTACCTTGCAGAAGAGTCGTGGATTGAGTCTTGTGAGTTTATCTGGCATGTACTGTTTATACATGTTGTAGAGCTCATGAAAGGGGGCTCGGGAGGGAAAACCTCCCTGCATCAAGTCCAACACTGACACCATGCCTAATCAAACCAATACAAATACAGCAAATGGTTTTGTTACTTGTATATTAGCAGGACAGACACACAGCACTGAACTACAATGCAAATAAAGCAACTACCACAGGAAATAACTGTTGATACAACAACCCATGTAAATTTCTACATACATACATACATACAGTATTGTATATGTTTTTTTTTACCTGAACATTGCAACTGTGAGAGAATCAGAGCTCCTTCAAACTGGTGACTAACCATCTTCAGGTTGGGTTTTACACAGCGAATAAAACTTGATCCCTGGATGCACACAAATGTATCATAAAAAATTGATCGGTCACAGATCAGCATGATAACTCATAGTTTATGCCGTCCAACTTTACATCTATTTTCTGAAAATAAATATATCGGCAATAATAACAAGTCAATAAGCTCACATTTTGCGGTACATACATTGCAAATGGTTATTTATTTTATTGCACAATGATTCAAAGAAAAAAAGCAAAAGATTGTTCCAAAAAATATATAATAAAAATAAATCAATTTTACTCACAGTGCTGCGAAGCTTCTCCAGCAGCAGGTTCAGTTGGGTCTGTAAATGGATGCAAACAAAAAAAACAGTTCAAGGATGATGTGTTTTTTTACCGACATCCGATGATGATAGCCAAAAAACAGAAAAACTGAAAAAGAGAACATGCTAAAAACAAAATAATACAAACTGGATATATTCTGTGTGGATGTACAACTTCCGAATGAATTAGTGAATAAAAGCCATCCTTTAAAACAGCTAGATAGTGCTAAAACAAATTACTGTCAGGCTAAAGAACATTCATCTTGACAGATTATATTTATCTCCAACAATCTTCATGCTCCAGGCTCAGAGTGGTGAATTGATGAGAAAAGCAACAAAGCAATTAGTGATGAAGAAACCCCAAAAGTGATGTTCACCTCAAAGAGGTTATTACGTGGTGTTTTGGTTATTGTTGATAGAGGTTTTGTGGGAGAGCCCGAATGTCTCAGTCTTTCTTTTTCTTATTTTTTCCACGCAATCAGTTTCTAACTCTATTAATCTATTATACCTCAAGAAAGATCAAAGTTAGATAAGTGTTAAAACAGGCTAAAAGTTTTCACACTGCACATCTTCAAGTCTTCCACTCTCCATATCATTGTACTTTTGCAACTTTCAACATAGTTTTCCCTGTTTACCCCTGTTTTATCCACTGTTAGCATACTGCACAGCACAGCATACTGTAAATCTAGTTTGGCAAGATTAAACACAAAATAAAGACCATTTAAGTGCCTGGGAATAAAACTTAAGTTATACTAAAATGAAGGATAACACTTTTTTTCTATTCCTTTCATTACATTTTTACTGAAATTAGAAAGTATTCCAGGATTATATTTTAATAGTGTTATAAAGGGAGCAGGTTTTATTCTGTTTCAGGAACGTTGTCCTAACAATAAAAAAAGGACGCAGTCACACTGACCTTGAATTTGTTGCCAACGCTGATGAAGCTGAGTTTTCCTGCCTTCTGTTTGGAGTCCTTGGTGGTGCTGGAGTTCTCAAACAGTTCTCGAACAAATTTGTCTTTCGATTCACACACTAAGCTCTCCAGGGACATGTGGAGGGCATCGTTATTCTTCTCCACAAACCGAGTCTGTGGACACACACACACAAAATTCAAATGCATACATTTAAATGAATGTAGAGGCATATTTTTTATGCAGTTGTGTATAATGGAAACACAAATGACAAATGTGTCCATCCCTGAAGCAAACAACACCACCATCAACAAAGCAACTAAACTGACTATTTTGAAAGCTCTGGACAATGTTTAGAGTAGTAAGGCAAGTAAAGCAGCCATTATCCTTTAGTACTTTGTGACATTTTACAGATCAATAATAACAGATTAATTGAGAAAACTATCACCGTTTCATAGCAGACGGCTCCAGCAAAGTGCCTGATAATAAAGCCCTCGTCATCCCGAAGATTCCTGTGAATGGTCAGCTTTGACTTTCTGGGAACCTAAGTGGCAGAGAGAGAAAGCCAATCATATTTAATGACAGTGCTTTATATTGATTTCACACTATCCATCACCATCTCTACAGCAGCAACTTGTTTATACACGCCACTATTGAATGAGGAGGGTTGGTTGAGAGAATGAATCATTCAGATCAGCAAAGTGCTGTAAAATATATATATTTTCTCACCATCTCTGTGCAGGCTTTTATCATTTAATATCGTTACATGCATGGATGCACAAGGAAATAACAACTGCATACTTTCAAAATATATGTTGCTAATTATTGCCATGTGATTGTATCTTACGTATCTTTACGTGTTATAAAGGACACAACCATCGCAAACATTATTATGACCATTAAATTTGACAACGTAGCAAACAGCATTTCGGAGCTCAATTAACTTTATCAGAGAGAGGAACCCTAATTAGTAATCTAATCTTAAACCCGAATTGGTGTCGGGGCTACATTTCTAGAAACATTTCATGCTTGCTGAGACTCAGGCAGTGACAAAGAGTGAGAGAATGGGACTGTACATCATTCACAAAACTGCTGTAACACACAGTTACAGTGAAAATGACAACAATGGCAGAACCACTGTGCAGTTTAATTTCTCCCCGGTGTCACAAAAGAGCTTAATACACAAAGAAGGAGAATAATAGTAGAACACCAGTGGGAAACAAAAGAGAAACAGTTTAAAGATAAGATACGCAGTGAAAGAGGGAGGAGGGCAGGTGCGAGAAAGGGAGGTGAGAGCTCTGACCGTCAGTCTGAAGTGGTCTTTATGCTTGTTGTGAACAGCCAGTGCAAAATGTTGGTCACTGGTCTGAGGAAGCCGGTTCTCTTCATCCAGAATGTCCAGGATTCCAACTAGCTTTGCTTCCACTAGGTCTGCAAATAACAAATATTTACTTATCAACAGTGAACAGCATGAATTGTTTTAACATCATGTCAAAATGCTTCAGACATTTTTCGGGACAGCAACAAAACCTCTTTAGTCTTTAGTTAAGTATTTAAGGAAGGCGTCAGGTGGGAATCATTGCAGCCATAATGATGAAAAATCACTTAACATTCACTTTCTGAAAATGATGATAATCTGAAATTTCCGCTGTTTACTGTTTCAAAACGTGAATATTCAAAGCACAAAACAAGCTTATCAGGATGCTCATTTAGCCATGTATCTGAATTATTCATGCAGCTTGCTGTGTTTGGAATATAATCTAATAGCAAGGACCCCAGAAAAAAAATCTGCATGGCCAAGCACCTGTGCATAAATCCTAAAGATTGATGGGTGAATTAATGGCCAACCCAAACGGTCATTTGCAAGTCATAAATGTTATTCACGGTTGTCAGTTAACCTCGCACCTGAATAATCACAGCCTTTGAAATACAAATCAAACTGTTTCACCTTGGTACACTGACTACTTCAGCACATTAATTTGAGGATGCATTCGAGGACAGAGACAACAAGAACAAGGAGGTATCATCTCACCGGCTCCTCGTCGCACAAAAGAGGCCATAAAACCCACAAATACTCATTACGCTTGCTCCCTTCTGAAAGATGGATATGCCAGCTTCTTGGATAATGAGCAGTTGGTATTTTTGTCCCCCTGACAGGTGTATTTTTGCTGCGCTGATGTGTAGCCCAGAGCACAAGGAATGGCCCAAATGTAAGCAGTGTAGGTGTCCTGATATTACACTTGAACCAACCTCAGAACATTTCTGATGTGAGGGCTCATGCCTGTCAGTACATTTTTGGTAGGTCTTCTGTTTTGCAGCACAGGCCCTCAAAAGCATCACTTCATCTTAATGATGTCCCTGTCTGAGTGCCACTCGATGCCTTCGTTTTCACTCGCAAGGATCATCCAAGGTACAAGGTACGTGTAGACATCAACAAACACACTCCTACACACACAGACCTCTGATTTGATCATTTGAAACAGATCAGTCAAGTCAACCATCTCACCAGCTTCAGTATCTGCACTGCTTTTATTCCATTTTTTTACTACACACTGCTTTAACATTTCAGGAAAATCATGCAAAGTGTTTATATGCACAGGAAAGTAAGAGGCAATAACATAATCACACAAATCAAGGTCAAGAAGGTTTTGCTGGAGGTAGCATGACATAGATGAACTTACCTATGCAGTCCTGATTGTCAACATAGTGGACCTCATTCACCCCCAGCCCTTCCCTTTGATACAGTTCTTGCTCCTGAACAGACATGTCCAAAAGTCCAAAATCAACAATAGACCAAGCTACTTGAAAAACATATTATTCTTTATTTTTTTAGTTGCGATTTGACTTTAGAACGTCACCAAACACATCAAAACAGCATCAGAACCCATCATACAAAAAAAAAACAGTGAAATACACAACACACGATGGAGATAATGAGAAAAAGGCTTAAACAAGAATTGTGGCACATTAATTGGAAAACCTGAGAGATACCGGGAGAGAAACAAGCCTCATCATGTCCCCTGAGGAATTAGCATTCTAATGAGAGCGCACACAGGAGAAACATAGTGTGAAGTGAAAGACAGGAGAGCTTAGCGTGCCAACAACATCCTGCTGGCTTGAGAGAGTCAGTAAGTTGCAGTTGTGATTGACATGACAAGGCAGGTCTATCCAGGATAAAAGAAGTAATCCACACCAAATCACCTTAATCCACAATCTGATCACCTACCTCTTTTAGAATACGCTCATTGAAGAACTGCTGCAGTTTCTCATTGCAGTAATTGATACAGAACTGCTCGAAGCTGTTATGCTCAAAATACTCTAAAAGGAAGAAAAAAGCAAATGAAGTGAGAAAAATAAACATAACACAACAAATGCAAGTGTTAATGATGGCAGCTGTGGAATTAAATTCTCAAACAAGAGCCCCAGGAATGAAGTGAATGTTTGCATTTGGGTACTTACATTAGAAAACAACTAAATTCTGACCAAACAAATGAAAATTTCCCACTGAGACCATAACAAAATACAGAAGGTCCTGTCAATTTGCAGTGTAAATGTGTAGAACATTTTTAGTTTAACTGAACAAAAACACTTTTTATTACCAAACCCAGCGATGTCCAGTACCCCGATGAAGTTGGTGGAAGCCTTGAAGGGGAAACATTGGTTTACGCGTTTGACCACATGATCGAAGAGTCGGCTGTACACTGCCTTGGCCAGGGCATCGCGGGCATTGTTTGCCTGTTCCACCTTTAGAGGCACCCTGTATGGAAAGTGGGGTAGAGACAGTCTAAAACTGGGACATGCCAGTCTCCTCCGAAGTCCGTCTTTCGGCAGCAAAAGTTGGGCTGTGTTAATGTGACACGTTTCGCTGCATACTGCCATTTACCCTGCTGATCTTTCTCGTCAAGTAAGGTGATGGCTTTAAAATTAGGGTTTCTAAGTCAAAGAGAACCTATTAAAACTACAACGTGAACCCTAACCTCTGCTAGACTCTCTTCGGCACCCTTTATTTTAAATTATTTAGAGGGGTTGATTGTATGGACAAAGTGTATGGACAAATGGCCCAGAGTTCCACTCAGCTCTCCTGGCTGTAAGGTGGATGAATTTAAAATTATATGGTCTGTTTTCGTTTTTTTCTTAAGTCTTAACTCTTTTATATTCCAACTCTTTTATATTCTCCACAGGAAAAAAAAATGTTACTAATATGAATACATCATATCACTTTTTAGAACAAACTTGTCTGTTTCACTATGCCATCAGTTAAATGCAATGTTGGAAAACACAAGATCGTTATAATTAACCGAAGTGACATGCATTTCTACCAGTTACAATAAGTCATGGTGTTGCCTATGCACAGGAGTTAGACAAACAGGCATCCCTGATATCATCACGTCCACCGCCTTCTCTATTACCATTAACCTACCAGGGGTAGAGTGGGGCTTATTGACAAAACCGGGACCCTTTAGCTCCACCTGCTCCCCAGACACTGGGCCTTTACTGTATAGCGGCCATGCTCGCCTGCATCCTCAGATACAAGCTGCATTATTTATGTGGAGAAAACACTTCCAGGCCAGGCCAGCATCTGGCCCTCCTGAAATATTAAACCACTAAACCAGTCGCCATTATTCAAACACCACATCACCACCAATGTACATAGCAGCAATACCATTGCCATGTTCTCCTCTGACCATGTAGCCTAAGAGAAAACACCATACAATTTTGCAGAAACAGAAAGTGGCATTTGGACACTGACAGTGGGAAGCAAAACACAGACAATAGCTCACTCTTGCATAAAGTAATTAGATTTTTTCTTTTCAGACCACACAACTATAGGCTTGGTTCCATGTAAAAATTTAATCACAATATCTTGCACAATATGGCTATCTTAAAGCTATAAGTACAGTATAATTTCGAGTTGGCAAATCTCTGATTGAGGAGTATTAGCATTTTTGGATCCATCAGAAACTTTTTGTCAGTAAACAATGGAAGTGACTTTCAAAAATTTTACATTTATGATAAAAGGTCTCCTCATATAAATGCCACCAAAAGAAGTTACAAAAAGTCTCAGACCCTGTGAGCACATTAGTACTATCCTTACTTGATAACTGTTCCTTTGGCGCCCCCTGCTGTTGTCAGCATGACTCTCGTTGTGAGGCTGACTTGCAGATCATCCTGGTCCAGACCAAGCAGATTAGCACAGTGCTCCAGAGTTTGGCGTGACTGATTTTTTAGAGCACAACCACCTGAAATATATAGTAAATGAAAACAGACCTTAAAATTACAGTTTGAAGGTCAGAAAACTGAAAACTACTTATGTCAACAAATAAAGTATCTATGTGATTTGTATATTTCTTCTTGTGGCTTTGAAGGGCAAATTAGCAAATGCACATGATATTTTACATATGGTCATACAAATTAAGTTCTGTCACTCATTATGAAGAACACAAGGTCTCAGGGTAGTGAATCCATTTGTTAAAAACATTGTTTAACTAAACATTGCTGTGATTGAATCACATTGTTTCAATTTTGTGAACCTATTATTTTTATGCAAATTAAAATTTAGCAGTGGTTACCCCCTTGTGGAAAATGTTGAAAACGTCACCTTGAAAGTGTGTGCTAATCTATGGAAACAAATGTAAAAAATGAAAATAGAAAAATGAAAAAGATATGATGGTTACCAGGGTAACGTGGGTCTTATTTTTATCATCACTGGGGAATAAATTGAGCTTGAATCAAAATGGCAAAGGCCTGGTCAATTTTGCTCAGCTCAAAGAAGAGCAGACGGTAGAAATCAATGTGCTCACATTATTAAAGGACAGCTCATTGATAGCAACTTGTTTTGTTTATTTTAATAGCACACGCTGCACATGGAACCTTTGAGGTCATACCAGGGAAAAATCATCACAGAGGCAGTTAAGTTTTATAATTTGTTGACCTTGTTGTGTAAATATTAACAATACTCCCAAAACCCCAGTGTTGCAAGTTGTTAGGAAATGTTGCTGAATACAGCCTCACCTGAAGAGCTCCCCGTTTCTTCAAAGTCAATGTTGCCCAGGTGAAGAACACCAGCAACCACCCTAAACAGGTCCAGCTTCTCAGTGTCATCGAGACCAATTTTCTTCATGGCCACACACATTCTGTTGAAGTCACCCTGATCGTCAAGAAGGGGGTCTTTCAGAGCACCCAACTTTAGATGCTGCAATGACATGAGAGAGTTAGAAACAGTAGAGACACAGGGAATATCTATGTGTTCAATTCAAATCTATATATTTTGTATTTTAAAGTTCAGTTGTTTCAATTTGATACCAAACAGAGTCAGCAACTGAAAATACTTTACTGTAATGTGTTAAATGAGCCTCCACCAGAATCACACAGCAAGCACACCGTCCTGTAAACTATGGCTGCTCTGCTACTGTAGACTTTTCTCCCAATGTCTAAACAACTTGTCTTTATGCAGCACCAGTCTACAATTACAAAGTATCTCGGGAATGATGAAAGCAGAATGGACAGACATGCAGTCTGAAATATCACTGGAATATGGCATTATTATTATTATTATTATTATTACAGAATAATCATGCAACCCTTCATTGTACAATACAACTTCTTAGCATTTTTTAAACTCTAAGCACCACTTAGCCCCAGTCTTGACAGACACATGCAGAAAAGAGGAAGCCGATACTACAAACAGCAGTAGATAAAGCCTTATGAAACAATACAGGTTAAATAGAGGGAAGCACAGAGCTCTGATGAGAAAAAAAAACATCACCTTATTGTCCTGTATACAGTGAAAGATGCATGTGACAGGACAGACAGATGTTATTACATTAGAAAAACACAGTGAACGTAAAACGATTCCATCAGTTGTTTCTTGACACTGTTTTGTACACACAAACTGCAATGGTCATATTGCATTAAGACCCCCTCTTTATACTATATCAGTGACATTTTTAATCTTTTAATGAACCATGCTTAATAAAACCATTTCTCGTAAATGTATTAACACTGAACATACATGCTATATTATTTATTTAATTAATTTCACCTGAAACTTTGATGAACATAAAAGTAGATCTTATTCCCTCTTTGAAAACAAGAAGTGAAATGAACATGTATAATTAGTCCCTGCGAGACAAACCTGTCACACTTACTTTTCTAATTGTTTCATGATATTAATTACATGTCTCCTGCAGGCTTTGCAGCTTTTTTCATGTCGTACATAATTCATTGAATACATAGACTTGAACTAATTACTTTGCATAAATTAATGTGATTGTCCAGTTCCTGAATATCATTTCAGCTTTATTTTTTCAAATATGACCAGGATTTGCCTTCAGTCATTGTTATTAAGGACATATTGCATATTGTTACTACGCAGTCTATTCTGCTTTTTGTTCACATATTAGGTTTTAGTTCTGAAACCAGAGCAGAGAGTGACATTACCTCAGGACTCTTTCGATTCTGCATGATTTGTTTATCAGAGTCTTGGCTGGCAAAGTATCTCGTGCAGCCTCGGTTCAAGTACTGAAACAGAAAAAAATATTTATGCATATTTATAGTTTGATCAATTTAAAAAAGGCACAGCACAAACATAAACTGGAGATATTTGTATGGATTTTCGACATCAAAGATTTACTCTACTGTCTTCTAATATTGCTCCACAGCTGACTCATAGGGAATTACATAAAGTAATTGCCTCTGTTGATGTGGGTGTCACCTTAGGGATCTGGTATAATGACACTATGATAAACATCTAAAGGAACACCTTGAGCTGCTTGTTGTTCCGTTGTGTGCTGTTTTGTAGAGCATGTAGAAGAAAATAATGTCTGGGATAAGCACCTTTATGCTCTCTGATTTTGCTCCTGTTGAGTTGATAATTGCATTCAAATGGGACAGAATTCAACTGTACAATATTTTTGTTACTGGGATGAAGTTTGATTATTACTGCTTTAAAAATCAAATCAAATTGTGCATTTTTTTTCCTGGGTCACAATACAAAATACTCAATCTTTTAATCTTATAACCATAAGCATTCCAGATTCCAGAGTCAATGTAAATCCCTGACCCTGAAGCTGTCTGGAGAGTCCAGGTGCAGTTTCTTCTTGGTGTCATCAGATGCCCCAGCACACAGCCTGTAGAAGATGTGGTAGTTTCTTTCATCGTTACTTTGCATGCAAATCCTTGACTTCTCGAGCAAGTAATGGGACACAAATCCACCCACAACTGCATTCTGGTAAAAGCAAAGAAAAAGTCAAGTCTCAGAAGCTGATTTTGCATGACACACACAGCAAATGCTGGAACAGTTTCATGTTTCTGTTCCATGATCAGCATTTACCTTTTCATTGAAGTGGATTTCCACAAACTTTCCAAAACGACTACTGTTATTATTCCGGACAGTTTTCGCATTTCCAAAGGCCTCGAGCAGGGGATTGGCTAAAGTTTGATATGGGGGAAAAAAAAACACACTTTAGGATCACACTTCCCCAAAGCACAAAATACGCGCATGGGTTTTTGTCAGTTTATTACCTTCTACAATTCTCTCATCAATATCTTGACCGCTTCCATATGTTGTTGTCAGATATCTTTAGAATGGGGATAAAATACGAACAATTTCAATAAAAACAAAACACAAAAACACACCGAAGTATCTCAAACCAATATTTAGCACCCCCTTCCAAAAAAATCATATAAAACAACAGAGATGACAAGTTGTGGTTTTCATTTCAGTGCTGTTTATCTTTTTGTAGGAGATTAGGAAAGTGATAGCAGTTGCTCAGAGAGGTTCGCCGCATTTTTGTTTGAAAGAAGTGAGAGAGAATTTTCCAACCTGTGACCAGACAATTCAAAAGGAGATGACTAAGGATGAGTGCAGAGGAAGAAAGGGGAGATGATGCAGCATAATTCGAGGGAGTTCATACCTAAGAACAAACTTGGTGTTTTCAGTCTTTCCAGCACCGGATTCACCAGAAACTATAATGGACTGGCTCATCTTTAGAACCTTCATGTCCCTGTAAGCTTTGTCAGCTGAAAGGGAAAAACATAATTGGTTTGACTTAACTTTTTAATATAAACAGGGTTTATTCATAGATCAAATTATGGCAAAAGCACCAAAGCCTCTTTAGAAAGTAACACTATGAAGAATAAGATAAAAGTGAAACATTTGTGATAAATATTACTTGAGGCAGCAGATATACACACACACACACACACACACACACATACTGTACATTATACTATACTCTCACCTATAGCATAAACATGAGGAGGAAACGTTCCCAGTGACTTCCCCTGGTACGACTTGATGGCGTCGGGGCCGTACAGTTTGGGGATGTCATAATAAGGATTCACAGCTATCAAGATATTAGCCACATAGGTCTGAAAAATATATAAGAGCAAATATTGTCAGGATCTCTCCATTAAAAGAAAGTTGTTAAATAGCAAAAATACACATGAATTATTTATTAATGCAACTACAGCGGTGAAAATGAGCTGAACGAAGTCTACAGAGACACACCTTAACCCGTTTCCTTGCCTTTCTGCCACCATTTACCATCTGTCCCTCATTTCCTAATTGAGTGACTGGGATCAGAGTTGGGTTTGACAGTCTGACTATTCGACCCTATGCTAGCTCCCCATTCCTCTTTACCAGCTGGTACATTTTCCCAAGGGAAATAAGGAAAAGGATCCTCTCTCCCTCTCTCCTTTACCTTGTTACTGAATTTCTTTTTAATGCAATTGGATAGTAACGGACGTAAGACATTGCATGAGCAAATATAAAGGATGTATACCAGCAATAATGCAGCCTTGCATGGGAGAAAAAGTAAACATACATAAATGTGGTCTTTGTTGTACCGCAATCTAACATTGTTGAGAAGTGTGGCTTCATTCAGGTACATAAGGGAACCTGAAAGGAGTTTAAAAAAAGAGAAAATTTTAATAAATTGTTTCTTGGAAGTTACAATTCAAAAAAATTATGTAAAAAAAGACAATAAAGATAACTTCATAAGAAACATTAACTTACAGTTGTCATCTACATGTTTGTTGACATCATCCTCTGCTGGGAAGACTTGGTTCATTGGAGCAAGAAAGGTCTGTAACAGAAACCATTTTCCTTTCTTCAATTCACCTCACATGATATCACTTTCAGGATAGACAGACATGCTACAAGTTGCACTGACTCTATTATTCCCTGCCAACTTTAAATACAAGATTGTTCATAATTCACATGTTATTGTTTGAAAAGCTTATGACAAAAAACAAGTTTTATTAGCAATCATTTTAAACATAAAAAAACGAGGCAAGCATGCATAAATATGAACCATTCATCATGCTTAAAGATCACAGTAATGATGTTTGGTGCGATTTCCCAGGCTGAATTAGTTACTGATATTCTCAGTCTATTGTCTGACTTAATGGAAATAAATTCAATGGAACAAGCTGGCTGTGAGAGAAACAAGGAGAGACATGGCAGGCTGATGAATAATTTGGTGGGAGAGCAACAAGATCTGAACACCTGAGCGAGTAAGTCTGTCTATGTGTGTGTGTGTGTGTGGTGCAGAGGAGTCAGTGGTGGTACTGATCTTGTAGGGACGATCAGAAACGGTATTATTAAAAACAGTCAACCTCAGACATTTAAATGAACTCAGACGATTTAGCATGACATGAGTGACTAACGATAACTGTTGGTTTATTCACGCAGTATGTGTTCAATATATTAAACACATTTGCAAATTCATTACACTTTCTATATCAGTAGCACTGTCTGTGTGTGTGACTCAGTCTGAGCCATGATGCATGGTTTATTACCACCAACAGCCTGTAAGCATAAACAGAATCTGCTTTGTGTGCTCACTACAACAACCTTGGCTCAAAGTGGACATGCCCATCCACAATAACAACCATGTGAGAAATGTCTAACCAATAAAATTGACAACCAGGCTGAGGGCCATGCACTGTGGAGGCACTAATGAGCTCAACACTGCAGTAAAAAGACACTCAATGGGCCTTTCATTCCCCCGCTGAATGGAGCAGAGTTGCTGCCTTGTAATAGGGCATAAACTGATAATATTCATTTTAACCTTTTCCAAGTCTGGTCCTTTCTATAATGCAGTTTTCTGTCAGAGGAAGACAGAAGATAGCACGTGCCCAATTCCCCTTTGATTCCATAGGTCTATTGGACAAGAGTGTTCAGCTGTACCAGTACCAGGGCCCTGTCATTATTGAGCATGCTGGCTTATTGGCAGTTACAGAGTCAGCATCCTGATATTATGCATCAGCACACTGTCGCTGATTACTGGTACACCTGAATACAACAGTATTGAGGCCAACGTGTCAGAAAAGACACTAAACTAGCTGTGGTGAGAGCATAACAGATGCAGAGACCACTGCTACAGTGCAGGTCTGTTGTAAACATCAGAGGCCTGCTTGCTGGGGACGTGACAGCTCAGGTGTAACAGGTGGCCTTTACCTCCTAATGAGCAGTTCTCCCTCTAGGCAACACTATCACACACCTGCTGCCGCACTCTTTATTTATTCATGCTACCGTACATGTGGACTCATGTTTCTTACATTTTACACATTGCTGTGCTAAAGCTTTCTAACTGAAATTGCCCTTAAAACAGAGAGCAGTAAAATTACTTTTTTTTTTTTACATTTATTACACAATTTGTAATGCATATGTGTAAATGCATGTGAGTATGTGGTGACTGGATTTGATCATGGGCTGTCAGAAACCAATGTCTGTGACCTAATCAGTGAACACGCAATTCCCACATTAACTTGCAGAGCAAAACAAGCACAAACACTATTAATACCTCAGCTCCTCATCAACTTCTCAGCTGGAATAAGCCTGTAAATGGAAAGCTGAGGTGTGTGTTTATGTGATTACCCACCTTGCCCCTCTGGTTCAGTGGTTCTATGGTGAGTGTGTCAGCTCCTATGTCAACGATCATCCCCAGCTGGAACCCATCGGTGGGGTGGGGCGCCCATACTGGCTTCCCATCCTCCATGGTTGCGTTCAGGTAGCACAGCTACACAAGGAGAAGAAAAGAGACAAGCCAATATGTGTAAATAGGCAAAGTACAGTTTTGCATTTTTGCATAAAGTATGGCGACAGAAAGCCTTTTTCAAAGCTTGTATAGCTTACACAGTGTGTCACACATTTTCTTCATAGCTGCACTGATGAAAAACAAAAACAAAACAAACAAAAAAACAAAAAAGATATAAAAAGCTACATATGACTGATTGAACTTGTAGTGAAATCCAATACAGGGCACATTTTTTCCCCATTAATCTGTTATTCTACTAATCGTGGAAGAAGTAATTTCCCACTGCAGTTGTTCCAGAGGGCTTCTTGCAATCATGAGTAGTGAACAACCAAAAAATCCCATCTGGACCATCCCTGGTTTTGTCAATATGCATATGCACAATGCATTGCCTGAGCTAAAGCAGCTAAACGGCTAAACGGCTGCTGCTAAAGCAGCTAAACGGCTGTGCAACCAAAATAATTATATTTTGAGGTGAACTTGTTGCTCATAATAGCCACCCTTTGTTAGAAATACATATTGACTCTTTTTGCTAAAAGTTTCTAAAGGATGAAACTTTATGTAGATGGTCATGTCACAAAATTCTCCCTGAATCTTCTGTTGACAATCTCCAAACATCTTTACTTAAAAGTTTCTTGTCTTTCATCAGCATACTATTAATGCCAATTTTAATTGTAAATGTAATCTATTAGTCCCACTATTGCAATACTCCTTGTTTTCATACCAGCAGAATTTCATGTTCTGGCACCAGAGATAAAAAAAAATGATTGAGTGCTTTGCGTGCATGCTACATGTTTGCATATGCAAATTTTCAGGGATGCTCATTTTAATATCAAATTGTGAAGATGTAGAATTACATATTCTTTTCAAATCAGTTTAACAATTTAAAAATTCACTAGAGAGAGGTGGCAAGGTTGCTTTCACACTTTCACACAGTTTCCAGTATTTATTGTACTTACAATATCTCCATATGGGAAATACTGTATGCCAATCTCAAATCCATATGAACAACAGATCCTATGCTAGTCTGCTACAAACACAGCACATACATCCGTATCGTAGATAGAATTTGTGCACTGCTTACTAAAGGAATTCACTTGCTATTTTCAAAGCAAACGGGCAAACAATCTTGTATATCACATAGGGAGATGGCCTTCTAAAAGTCTAAAAGTTAACACAACTAAGGGAAGCATCACTACCTGCTCTGAGGTAACAAAACTGAGGCCAATCCCTCATGAGTAACTGACTCTGCAGCCCTAAAGCCTCTTAGTATTTGACCCTAATCCAGACAGTGGGGTGAGATGCATCAAGTGAGATCGAAGCCTAATAAATAAAAGTCAGTGTTCACTTAGCAGGACACTGCAGATGAGAAAGGTGTCATGTGTCCTGTGAAACGAAAGAAAACTACAGCACAGTGGATTAGGAAACAAAAACATACACACACACACACACACACACACAACTGGACACTGTGGCTCAGAGGCAAAGCAGGACACACAGTTTCCTGCCTCTTGTTTCCTGTTCTCTGCCAGGCAAAGACGACATGGAAAATGCAGTGGATATAGGCTACAGGTCGACATGGCAAAGTGAGACGTACTCACAGGTCAAGATTTACAACAACATAGTTAGCCAAGGTTGATTTTTAAAAAGGGGATGTGTAAAAAGTGTTGGACACGTTAAGACCAGGCATACATAAGACATGAGGCAGTTAGATAAAAACAAGTCACACAGTAATAGAACAAAGCAGTAATATATGTATTATATATTATAATGTCATACTAGTGAAAAGGTTCTTACTGTAAACAGTTCAAAATAACTACTGAAATAACAAATGACTGAGTGTGTGTGTGTGTGTATATATATATATATATATATCAAGGCGGCAAATATACCACCAATGAAGCTGCTATTCAACATAAAATTAGTACAGTTAGCATACAGAGTAGACTTCAGTGACTTCGCTCACCCCATCAGTGTTACTGTGAAGCTAACACAAAGTCACTGAAGCTGAGGCTGACCCTTGCTAATTGCTAATAAAAAGTTTAGAGATAACTTACGCCTTCAGTGAGTTAAATGTACGTGCCGGAGGACAGTGAGAAGTTTTAACTCCCTCATACGGATGAGCTGTGGCTGTAGTCCTCCTGTCTCCGTCTTTGTTTGTCTCCTCCGGGGCAGGGCAGAGGGACAGGACGGGGCAGCAGCGGGTTGTCCGGGTGACAGGCTGAGCTCGCGCTCCGGTGAACACAGGTGACGTCACCGCGGACCGCGCAACAAGAAACGTGCGTTGACGTGCTGTTTGTACGATCCTGTGTCAGGCTGATTTTATTTTGTACCCCAGAACTGAGTTAAAAATAATATATGAACCATATAAAGCTTATATATGAATGTCCTATTAATATAAAAAAATAGCATGCAAATTCCTCCTAACAATGCAATACAATATTTTTAAACTGGTGATTTTAATCTTACATCATTTGTTAAACATAGGCTGAGAATAACCAGGTAGCAGTTGGCAGCAGGCGTAGTAGAATAAGAACATTACATGCAACAAGGAACTGATATATTTGATGTAAACTTCCCATCTATATGGATTATTTTGTGTTTAATAATAATAAAAGTGGAGTAAGAGGTATAAATTCACTGCAACGACAAGACAGCAAATGCTACCTTGAGCCATAAATATTTGAAAAGCAGGTAACCTAAAACTTTTGGGGGGATTTTTTGAAGGAGACACCCAATCCACCATCGAAAGCAGCCAATGGGTTTGTAAATCTAATTAGGACATCTGATACAACTGTATCAGACCATATCTGATTACTGACACTACAGCACGTGAACATTAACATGAAATTTTCTGTTCATGACATTCTTCACTTTACTATACAAAGACATAGACAACTTGACCTTATCAGGCACAGACACATTTTATTTCCTTACTCAATAGCAAACAGTGTAGTGACTGAATATTGACCCTGGTGAATGCTAAACAACCTTTATAACAACCAGTACTTTTGTTATAAACAGTTCGCTAAAAATTCAAAGTCTATAACTTATTTCATAGTCATGATCTCATTATATGTGGGTCAATGTAATGCTTTCTGATTGACTGCAGATAAAATGCTTGTGTGGACAATGACGCCATCAAGTGGCAATATTTAGGAGAAGCAGATCTGTACATCTACGGCCAGATATCAAACTCAAAAAGGGAGCAAGTAGAGAAATGGTCATCACAAAGGAACCAGTGTACTGTTGGGAAATTACATTAGCATAAATATAGTGAACTGCAGTATTCATATAAAATCATATCCAGGATACTGATATTAAATAATGAATAATTAATAAATAATTTCAAATGTTTTGCTGTCCGGTCCTACAAAATGATGACTCAGCCTTTTTGGGAACAAGGACAAATCACTGAATCAGGTTATTTATGAGAAAAAGTTTTAACGTTAAAATTTACTCCCAGAGCAATAATAATTACTCCTATTGCCTCACAAGCTCCAATAAAACCCCAATAAAACTTTCATAAAGTTCCAGCAACCCATACATACCAAAACACCACCTATGCAATACTATACAACCATGATTAAAAAGGCGCAACATTGGATCAAATAAATACAGCAATAAATGAAACATGGACATGTATAAAAAGTTTATTCTCTTAAAGTCTAGAAAAATAACTTGAAATCCAAAATATCTGGTGGAGCTTCATGTTAAGTCAGTGTATATATCAGGCCCCTTCACTGTCAATCACTGGAGCATTTTCCCAGCCAATTATCTGAGGAGCTCCAGCTGCTTTGGACATTATCTGTGAAGTGTTTATGTATGACCTATCACACACATTCTGTGGTGCCTCTGGAGGAACATGAAATGTTGCTGTTGGACCACCACTGTTCAAAGCTCCTGCAAGCCGTTGGCAGCTGGTAATACCTTCTCCTGCTTCTAACGTTTCTCTCCAGGTATGCCATCCATATTTTGAAATGTAGTGTACTACATATATCAGCTATTCATTGATTGATGCTGAATATAATGTCATCACAGTTTACTCCTGGCATTACAATGTTTACTCCTGATTCCGCTGTATCAGTTATTTGTGATTCAAACTTTACACATTTTCTTTGTGACTTATTGTTAATCATTTTTCCCATTTTTCCAGTATAGCCTACTAACAAGCTTATGTAGAAGAATGAGAGGAGGGAAGCTATTACGGCAAATGATACTAATGTCTGTGATGATGAGTTTTTTAACAATGCAGACATCTCATGGACAGCACTTGGCAGAGGAGCCCTGCACTGTTCAGATCCTTGTCCCTGGACTCAAAGGCATGCGGTTCTTTACACACACAACACAGAGTAAAAAGAAATTGAGCCTATCTTTGTGTATTCTAAATATGTCTTCTTACTGTCCTTTCCGGCAAAAGGAGAACCAGGAGAAAAGGGACAAAAAGGAGCACCAGGGAGACCGGGAAGACTTGGTCCAGCTGGAGCAATAGGTATTTTTTTCTGCATTTGCAAAAAGGAAGAACTGAATATTTTCTTAGTACGGGGGAAACATTTATCATATACACAAGAGTATGCATCATATGCACAAGAGTACGTGTCATCTATCTTTTTAACACAAGGGGAAAAAACAATAACGATCACATTGCATGTGCTGATAATGTGCGGTTAGACCACTAACAGGCCACCCAGAGATGACCGAGTGTTTACATTTGGGTAAAAGGTTAAAAGAGAAATGATTTGCAGAATCCCCTGCTGGAGACAAATGTTTACTGAGGACCGTAATGAGGAGGGGAAAGTGCTGTCATACTTTGAAACAGATTACGTGGTTTCATCCTTTTAATTAGCATACCTCAGTGGATGTAAATACAGGGTAGGGAATTTCAAATGTTTTTTCATTACTTGAATTAAATGTTTTTTTTTAAATGTGCATACACTGTCTAGAACAAGTGATGAACATCGATATATGTATTAAATTAAGTACTCTTGTCTCACACACATTTTATTCAGGACAAAATGGACTCAAAGGAGAAAAAGGAATTATGGGACGTTATGGAAAAATGGGCCCAAGCGGGATGAAAGGTAATGACAAAATGTGCAAATTTACCACAGATGTGGATGTTTGGGAATAAGTACAGTATTAAGTACAGTCACTGTTTATATGAGTAATTGCATTCTGTATCTCAGGGGTGAAAGGAGACACTGGGGATCCAGGTCCAAGAGGCCCAAATGGAGAACCAGGTACGATATTAAACCCATCTTATCAGGTTGTCAGACAGATTGTTGGAGATTGCAGGATTTAACAGCCGCACATGAGAATGAATTATGACAATGACGTGCTAATTCCCCGGGTTTTGCCTTATCAGGTGTTCCATGTGAGTGCGCGCCAATGAGAAACATGATTGGCGAAATGGACATTCTCGTGGCCCAGCTATCCTCTGAGCTGAAATTCATTAAAAATGGTATGATCTTAGGATTCTTTTTATGAAAAAAAAGAACTTGTGCATTTTTGCAAATGCTGGGCATGTCAATGTGAAATTTATAGAAATACAAGTGCTCATTTTTCAGCACTGCCCTCCCCTGCAGCTGTTGCTGGCATTAAAGAGACAGACAGTAAAGTCTATCTGTTGGTGAAAGAGGAGAAGCGCTACTCCGAAGCTGAGGTCTACTGCCAGACGAGGGGAGGGCACCTGGCCATGCCCAAGGACGACAGAGCCAATGCTGCCATCGCAGGGTACATCACCGAAGCAGGCCTGAACAGAGTCTACATTGGCATCCATGACCTGGACCAAGAGGGTGTTTTCACCTATGTGGATCACTCTCCCATGACTACTTTCACTAAATGGAGGAAGGGAGAGCCCAACAACGCCTATGATGATGAAGACTGTGCTGAGATGGTGGCCTCTGGAGAGTGGACTGATGTGGCGTGCCACCCAACAATGTACTTTGTCTGTGAATTTGACAAGGACAGCGTCTGAGTGTGATTCCCCACATTTGATAAATATAATGGAAAAAAAGTTAAGATGTATTTACACTGTTTGTGGGATATCTTCTCTCAGTAATGACAAAATGTAAATTGTCCAAACTCATATGTTATTATATTTCTATTATTTCTATATCCCTTTATGTCATATTAGTTATTTATTATCTTAACTCACATTTGATATTCAATTTGTTTCTCCCTGTATTTAACTTTACTTTAAACCAAGCACATAATCTCATACACAGTGATTCATTAATGTTCCAAGCAGCCTGCAGAGTAATACTGAGTTTTTATGTTTTATACAATGTGGATTCCACTCAACAATATTTGCTACAGTGGCCTCAACAGAGAAGCCGCAGCTTGTGTATAATACTGTATATGTAATTAAAAACAAGTCACTCGTTGCAGTTAGTTTTTATTAAGAGGAATTGAATACAATATGCATTCTATATTCATGTTTGTGTAACTTTGGAGACAGTTGTACAGTCTAATAATTAGACAGTCTAATAATTTAAAAAAAGAGAGATGGTGTCTGTGTATTATGTTCAGTGGCGGAGATGACTAATGGAGGGATGTGTGCTTTGTGGCTTTTAGCTGCACATGTGGGAATAGCACAGGTGTTTCCAGCAATAATTACAGATTGTTTCACTGAACATAGTGTTGATTATTACAATAAGTTAAATTAACACAGGTATTTTACTAAGACACGACTTTATTGTTAAAAAAATAATGTATCGTCTAGCCACAAGAGAGTTGATAATAATAATGAATTAATCACACTTGGTAATTGTTTGACAGTACAATGTTCGCTCAATGACAAAAACAAGACATTACACACCATAGATTAGTATGACATTTTCTTTTATGAAAATTCTCTATGGTTTAGTTGTCTGATTAATAGAAGTTGTCTTACAGCCATGGCTGCTATTGTTTTTTGGGCTGGGCATCCCAGCTGAGATAATATTACATCCCTCTAAGAAGAAGAATTTGAATATGCATGATGCAGTTCTTCTAATAAAACAGAGAACTGGTCCCTCAAGAATTGAATAATTAATGCTGAGATGAATTATGCATTTAATTGACCAGGAGTTGTCTGGCCTAAACCAATTAGGTGCCATTGTTGGTGCAATCTCTGGTTACCTTTGTGGTAAACAATTTGGACAGCTCTAACAGTAGACTGGCAGATAATCTATGGCACAAGAATGGGCCTGGGAGCAGGAGATACAGAGACAGTGCATGAATAAAAATGAAAACAAAACACACCCTGATATTTTAGTGTGTGCTTGTAATGAATGACTTAAACCAAACAGGCCTTAGAGTAACAATTTGCAATAGGATGCTATTTTTGATTAATCGTAAAGTGATGAGCAGTAGAAGATCATGTTTGTGTGTGTTTCCTGTTCCCAGTGATGACAATAAATAAAAAAAGGGTTATTTAAGGAATGGGAGTAATGGGGTCCAAAAATATGGACCCCTCCAAACCAGGCTGTACTAACAAAACATGTTACATGTTGTAACACTGATACTTACATTCCTTTACAGTTTTATTTAAAAACAATTTAAACGCACTTAATTTGTTTTCATAAAAATGTATTATGGGTTGGGCGTGGGGGTATGTTTGTGGTCAACCCTAAGCTACTCCTGTTCACATCACTACCACTGAAAAATAAAGAACTTGTTTATTTATTTATTATGTTGGCTGGTTGCCAACGAAACGCCATTTTTTTTAGTGAATCAAAACAACAAACAAACATTAGCTGCTCAATAAAGGAGGAAGCTAACAAACAAACAAACAACAACAACACAGCCGCCGGTGGTTGGGGTTCCCGGATGCTACACCTCTCGTGGAAGAATTGGTTTCCGTATCAGATGCTATCTCCGGTTACGTCTCCGGAGATTTAAGACACTTGCCTCCGACACACTTTTGACAAACTAGCGCCATTGTTATTATTATTGCTGTTTTTAAATAGTGTCTCTTCTTTTAAACATACATAAACATGCCGCTCGCGACAGGCAGGGGTGTTTCGCCTCCGACAAAAACAATAATTGTCTACAGGAACGGGGACGCCTTCTTTCCCGGAAGGAAAATAGTGGTGAACCCTCGGCAGGTGTCGACCTTTGACAGTCTTTTGACCTCTCTAACAAAGGGGGTCGCGGCTCCGTTCGGCGCGGTCCGGAGGCTCTACACGCCCGCAGAGGGCCACAAAGTTCGGTACCTGGACGACTTGAAGCACGGGAGCGTTTATGTAGCGGCCGGAGCCGAGCGGTTCAAAAAGCTGGAGTAGGTAACGGGTTTGTTTGTCAGGTGTGTGTGTGTGTGTGTGTGTGCGTGTGCGGGGTATATTGGGAGCATGAGCATCAACATGGGCCCCGGAAATGTGTCTCTGTTTCAGCGTGAGCTAGCTAATTTGTGTTGATGGTGCTGGAGCGTTGTCAGGGCCACAAATAGTTAACATGTCTCTTTGTGTTTTTTTTGTGTTGTTTTCCAGCTATTGTGAGATAAACACCAAGAAGCATGAGAGTAAGAAAAAAGAACAGGTAAAATGTTTTGATTAGATTTACAAACAAACAATTAATGAATAAAGCAAGTCTTTGTATTATTTAGGTGTTGTCAGTTTGGCCATATAATATGATGCTTTCTTAGCAGGAAGCAACTGAGACCAAACACACAAAAGTCCAGACAACAGTTATTCCTTAATTCTTTTTTTCCAGATCCAACCTGTTGTTCACAGCAGAATAGTAGTTTCTGCTCGCTGGAAGATAACTACTGATGAGTCTTGCACAATAAAGTGAGTAGTGATTTCCAGCAGGTGCAAAGCTGTTAGGTCTTTAAAGATGTTTTGTGCCATCTTGGTCAGTCTGCATCTCACACGTTTCTGTGTTTCATAGTGTCTTTACCAACGGGGATGTCTTGGTGCCTCCGGCTCGAATACGGATCCCGAAGTACACTCTCAAAAGCTGGGTGAATGTTTTAGCCATGGTGACGGAGAAGGTGCGTCTTCGCACTGGTGCTGTGTACAGGTAATGTTTACCAGGTAGCAGCAAACAACAACATGACATGTACTTACTCCGTGTTAGAATAATGCAAAACTTAAAATACTGGTATTATATATTTGCTTAAACTTTTTCATTTCACATTCCCAGGCTTTGCACATTAGACGGACACCCTGTTGGTGCTGCCACCGAGCTGGTGAACAACAAGCACTATGTTGCAGTTGGTGCAGAAAGGTTTAAAGCTCTCCCATATGACCAGTGCATCCCTAGGTTTTTAATCACAGAAAACAACACATCTGAAAGGTATCAGACCTATGTTGTTTTCTGTAGGGTTTTCATTCATGCAAGTCAAACAAGCAGAAAATATGTGTTTGTCAATTTTGGTTTCCCCCTTTCCTTCTCTGCAGTCAAGACGTCCTGCCTCCTATTAGAAACACAAGACATGCAAAGGATGTGGTGAGTACAGTTGGTCTGTTGTTGGTTGCAGTTTGCCATCTGGTTGTTAACATTCTTACAGCATGCAAAACTGATATGTATTTTCATAAGCTCACCACAGTTTATTGTTGTAACGCCTCAGTTGCATCATACTGGAAAAGTGTGTCTTTGCACACACAGCATTTCAATTAACATTTCCCACGTGTGAGGCTTGTCGTGGGGGTGTAATTCGTTATGAAACAGCACTATCATCAATCACTGTCTGCAGGAGGCATTGAGTTACCGTTGCTTTTCACTTTGATGGGTAATCCCCACAGAGACAGGCTGGCCCACTTGATCAAGTGCAGTGAGCCTCATAGACAGATCATATGCACTAGGGGGATGCCACTGACTGAAAACAAAAAAAAAATCTCTTATTCAAACCAGAACCGGGACAATTTGTATTGTGATTAAGTAGACAGTGAAATGCTTTGAATTCATGTGAGGATTGCGCTGCAGCAGACCTGAGATGAACACCAAATCACAAACCGAAGATGAGAACATGCCCACTCAGCACGTTGCGGTAGAGATGTGGGGGCCTCCTGTGAGAGATGTGTGTGACATTTGATTTTTCTAACCATGAAAGATGACAGTGCTGTGGCAGATGCCATTTTTTTCAGACTGAGAAAAATACCTCTTACCTTATTTTTAGCTGTATGTGTGGTAGCCTTCCATTATATTTTGAAATAAGCTGAATATTTATGAGTAATATAGTGGGATCATGTTATTTGTAAGATGCCTTGGGCCAATTTAAATGTATCCAGGCATCAAACAACACACGAAAACCACATGGCATTCTGCTTAACTGAGGCTCTAAAAAAGAAAAAAAAAACATCAGACCATATTGTTTGCCATTCCATGCAATGCCATGAGGTGGAGACAGAGACAGGGCTATTGCTGTGTTTTGCATCCACCAGCTTATTGTAATATTAGTCATTCACTAGACATGATGCTGCTGCCTTTCACTCCCCGTGCCTCTTCCTCTGATCCCTCATGAATTTGTAAACATGATTTGACCAGTTAATATGGAGCGTTCAAAAGGGGGAAAGTTACATGTGATGAATATAGTGCACCGTTTTGATCTGTCAGTTGTTCAGCTTACAGATTACACATGCATTTAATAGGGTCACGCATGCCATTAATTCCAGTTTGACCTCACAAAACAACAGCAGTCTGGTTTGAAAAGCCTGTAAAAATATCCTTTAAACATGCTCACTGAGGCTGTGTAAAATATAACCTTGCTCTATGGGAATGGTGTCTGTTGTGTCCTGTCCGCACCAGCAGCCGAGCACTGCTGCACTGCTGAACGGGACATCTGGTCTGGAGCAACTACTGAAGTCTAAAGTGACGGCTCTGCAGAGTGCTGCACCGCTACTCTCCAGTATGCAGTGTTCCCATTGGAGGCACGCAGAGATGCTGAGTTAGGTGTTCAGACATGATGAGGTAGAAAGTTTTGAGGCAGACATAGCGTTAAAGCGAAGATTAATAGGCGCTAAAGGAAGCGGAAAGAGACAGAGGTAAAATAAAATAATGGTGTGCATCAAAGCAATGCTTTCACATTACAGTAATCATAATGAGCTGTGCAGTTGCGCGTCCTGAGAAAACAGCCCAGAAAGTCTGATTAAAGCTTTAATGGTGCACTCTCTGACATCAGCAGCGATTTGCTGCGCCACATTTCACTGCTTTTTCTTGGATGATCTCATTGGTTTAGGGGAAGTAGCAATGCCCCATGGAAAACTTTAACCCCCCCTTACTCCCACCCCCGTCTGCTGCTGCCAGCATGTCTGCTCACCAAGGACTGGTCCATGGGAGTGGCTCATACTGATACCACAGCCAGTGTGGCTGGAGGCTTGTCGGTCCAGTTGGTTGGGACCCCCGTTTTCCCTTGGCTATCATATCACAGTGTCCTCTTGTTGACTCCTGTTCTCTGCCACTTGAGAGGGCTACAGATGACTTGCTGCTGGGTCCCCCTGAGCCTCCTTCACACCAACTCTGACACACACTTTCTCTTTCTCTCTCCCTCCCTCTCTCCCTCTCTCCGGGGCCTCCTGATACACACAGTTGTCTGCTCCCACAGGATATGGTACTGTAGATATGTAATGCAGAATGAGAGGGGAGATGACCTCAGCTTTTCCACTGCCGTGTTTTCACTTGTGCTGCTACTTGTACTGTACTCTCCTGGCGCTGCAGCCTCCCTCGGCCTCTGCGTTCTCCTCCCAGAGCGAGATGTTCTTGATTTAACTTTGTTGATTTAAATAAAATCTATTTACTTCTCACCACCGCGCTGTGAACGAGCTGTTCAATCGCCGCCTGCCCAGATAATATTTTGATTCTGAACTTTAGCGCGAATTTGTTTCACATCACTTGTTTCACATCACTCAGATCAACTTGCCATTGCCGCCGCTCTTCTATCTTTAATCAAGTGTGGTTGTGGACACTACGGCGATAGATGGTGAACTCTGTTTCAACCCGCCTTTACAGAGTAATACCAGGCAAACTTCGCTCCTCTTTTGTTGTTTTATTTTTCTCACTCAGCCCACCAACGGCTGTAGCAATTCAAAAGAACATCAGCAGACTTTGCCTCGGCATTAAAGAAAGCAAACAAAGTGTAGAAACAATGCTGCTATTCCCCAGACTCCATGTTAGTGAGCTTGCAAACACCATTGCCAGAAGTGTATTCTAGTGGAAGCCTGAGATCACTACACTATCCCCCGAGCCAGCCCAGGGATCCAGCCATGCAGCTGCAGTAAAGAGCACTCTAGCTGAAAAGAAACATTAAGTCTGCTCTCTCCCACTCTCTGGATCTGCGTCTCTCACTCTCTGTAAGGGAGACATACCTCACCTTGCTACCTACCGAGAGGATGAGGAGCCTGTGAGAGGAAAATTGCCTTTTGTGGAAGCATTAATTCAGATGTGTACCTTGCTGTCTGAACATCACTCTGAACTCTCTCGACTTCTCCCTCTCTCTCTCTCTCTCTCGGTCTCTCTTACTCTCTCGTCCTCTCTCACTTCTCCCACAATGCAACAAAGTCCCAACCCTGCTTTTCCCCCCACTTCCCTCTCCATCAATAACCTTCTGCTGTCTACTGCTGAAGAATAAGTTATTCCCTGCGACTCCCTCGCTTTCCCTTTAAGCTTGTTTTGATTTTCATTGTTTGATCTGGCTTGATAAATAAGACAAATGCAGTTAGAAATTCATGGCTGCCCCATTTCATCAATAAATGATTAGTTTGCCACGCTCCCCAGTGATTGATAGGTTGTGCACGGGATGTATTGAAACCAGATGAATTCAATACAGTAGAAGTCATGGGGGAGCCACAAAGCATATCAGCTCATGAAAAATTGAGGTCAATGGAAAATGTAAAAAAAAGCGTTGAAAAGAGGAGAAACAAGTTTCGCCCCACTGTGTTTTGTCTCTTTTCTTCTTCCTTTTTGCGGTACAAAAGTGAAAAGTCGATGATGAATCGCAAAGAAGTCTAAGGAAATATAGCTTAATCTGCGCCCCTGTTTTCTCCTCTCTTTTGTCTGTTCACGTAGTTTCCTCACACGGGCTTTAGTGTGGACCTTCAGCACACAGCCAGGGGCCAGATGAAGAAACACACAGCCAAGTCAGAGAGATTCAAACAACAGAGACAGGTGTCCAGGCACACAGCTCTCTTCTCAGCAGGGGGTAAGCAGACCAATTCTATTGAAATATTTTTCTCTACGTTTCTCTATTGCCGCCCCCCCCTTTTCGCATAGTCCTCCATCACCTCCTTTCTTACAATGACAACATGTAGAAACTTGTTGGCTGCATGTGTATAGGTGACATATGAATGAAATTTTTTCTGTGTGTATTAAATAGAACAAGACTTCAAACACTGCCAAGGGGGCTTAAATCATAGATGAATTCAATCAGGCCATTTTGTTGCGTATGAATCCAGAAAGCCCTGCTAACTACGTAAGGGGAAAACAAATTACTCCAATGTCCTCCTAATGTGGGAATCAAAATGGGAATAAGTCATTAATTACAAATATTACTAACAGAAGATCATAAAAGTGACAAATTCTGTTTTAGATTGGTGGGTTGGAATAATTTATCAGTTGTTTAAAAGCTGTACTGTGTTTATCATTAGTAGAGAATAATTCTGTTGACTCTGTTTAGTCATTCAGAAAGTCTTGTTTTGTGGTTGTTTGTTTTACCATCTGTGCTCAGCAGGACTTGAAAACACAACTCATCATATGCTACAAGTAACACTAAATGATGTGGGAGAATGAATTAGATAATTGCCACAGTTTTAAACCGACCCTGTACTCATGTAATGTAAGAAAATAAATTATTAATTATTACCTCCTGCTGGACACGTATCAAGATGATGCTGTCATTTGTAGCAAGGCCAGAGTGCAGCTGATGAGCCAAATTTTGGATACCTGACAATGCCTATAGTACTGTGTCCTCTCATAAAAGTCATTTACCAAAGGCCGATCAGTTATAAAGATGAGTAATGAGTCTTCTCTAGAACTGAATCACCACTTAGAGCCTTTCATAAAGGCAACTAGTCTTCACAAGTATCATCAGGTACACGATCAGAGCTGTTGGCAGCAGACTTTCTTGAACATTTAGCTTTTTTTTTTTTTATTTATATGAGTCTAGCAAGAGATCCAAAAGTAATACCTGACTGAAAAACACAATATGGTTTGCAGCTGTATAATTTACTCATAGCTGTATAATTTCCTGTCGTTCGTCTTAGCTATACCTTTGAACAAAATTCATTTTATGTACATTCTTCCTTTGTCTTATCACTGATCTTGGTCATTTACTACTTAAATGAAAACACTTGAGGATATTGAAATGGATTAAAAATGCAATAGTGTGTTTCATTACTTACATACTAGCTTTAATCAAATCCAGCAGCGGAGATTAAAAAGAAGAGTTTGTTTACAATGAAAGAAACACAGTGACATTGCCGTGTAAGGTATTTCATCACATGTACCCAGAGCGACTAGTCACTGTCAAGAACGAACCCTGAAATGAAAGTTCATGCTGGCCAGCGATATTTGTGGTATGGCAGCTGTGGTGTTGTGTGGCTGCTTGTGTCTGTGGGACCATTTCTAACAAGAAAACATGGAGGGAAAAGAGAGACGAGGGCATTGAGGGATGGAGGCATAGAGAGGAGGGGGGGAATAAGAGTGCAGAAGAGATGGCGACTGCCAGCAGATGAGGTAATTGTGATTAATCACTTTTCTCAGAGGGCAGTGTGTTCAATGCACAAAACAAAAGAAGAGAGATGGCAGGAGCAGCTGAGGTGCAGGAGGACCTCCAGCTGAAGGTGGACCTGCCCATTGACCAGGTAAACCATCATCTGCATGCAGAACTGCAGCCTGTTGTGGTCCTCTAATATATGATCTTTGTACACCTTGGCCGTTTTGCCTCGTAAGACAAACATTTGTTGACTCCATTTCGTTTTTTAAGAATCAATTCTTTTTTATAACTCGAATGTTATAGTAAAAATGTTGGTAGACACAAAAAGCCGTTTGCAGCTCTTTATTAGATAAGAGCATATCAATCGACTAGTCGATCAGGAAACCATTGCTACAACTTAGCATAATTTCCTCATTTTCCTCCCATTAACTTGTGTGTTTTTGTGCTTTAGACAGATTTTAAAAATGCACAATGCAATTTTCCCTTTGTAAAATAAACTTAACTCACAATAGTTATTCATTCTCCCTCCTCACAACCCTGGTAACATTAGAAAAAACACAGTTTTCTCCTTAGGATAAGGCATATAAATGCTCAGCAGAACAAGTTACAGAAATATATAAATATTGAGCAGAATCAATACAGCAATACAGTACAGCTTAAGCCAAGAGGCATCTTGTTTTTTTCCCCTTCATGCAGGTTGAGGCCAAGATAGTTGAAGAGGAGACTGAAGATGGGGGTTCTGCACGTCCTTTTAAGGCCCCCCTGCATGATTCAGACAGCTTGTGTTTGCAGAGGTCTTTGTCTGCAGGTTCCAGGAAGGATGTAAGTACCTGTATTATTAGTTTTATGGAGTTAGTATTTTACATTCAGTTCATTCTTACATTATTATTATGTCCAATTTTTTTCATTTGCGCTTGGATTTGGTCAAATAAAATAGTCTAACCAGCAATTATGGTAATCGCCATTTCCATAATTGCATGCATCATATAGACCAGCTTCAAGGAACTATACTTTCTTCTCATGTGCATAACTTGTTTTTCTCCATGGTTCTCTTTGTGTATTATGTACTGTGCATTTACTAGAACTGCCATACTTCAGTAAGAGGCACAGGGCACAGTACTGGTACTGGAAATTTAGGATTAAAAACACCTGAGCTCCAGATAAAACTTTACTTTTAAAACTTTTTTTTCCAAAGCTCACAATTGTAGCCAAAGATACTGTGCATGTCAAGCTTAAAAAATATATAGAGGTTTATGCTGGTGGTTATTAGTCAAGCTCCATTATGCATGTATGCTGATGTATTTGACATCTGTCCTTTCTGGTTATTATACATGTTCACAGTGATGAGGCAGGGCTGAGTTGTGCATACAGATGTTTTTGCACGGATCTGTCGTTCCTAGAAATTACACTCATTTAAATACACTTATTTTGCTCTAATATTCCTCGAGGGGCAGCAATATGAACATTGTAACTGTGATGAATGCACACAATAGTTGGTTGATATTACTATTCTCAGCAATTTCATTCCGCTTTGAAATGAGAAGATATTGAGTCTTATTTAAGCAATCAATAACTTTGAACATTTTGTTTTAATGAAAACTATAATTTCAAGCCGTGGCAATTACACCATGGGGGAATGTTTTGGTGTGGTGCTGCTTTTGCTGGCTTATGCAGTTTTGCAATAAAGATATTCTTATCAGGATAATTATTGACTTCTGGCAGCCAGTTATGACCCGAGCTAAAGACCTCATCAATAGCTTAATTCATTACTTATCGCTTTTAGTCATACATGAATGTTGCTGATTCAGATTGGCTATGGATTGTAGGGAATGACCATTAGATAATGAAAAATAATAATAATAATAATAATCTCTATACATACTCAGCTACTTTTTGCAATAATTACTTCGCCAAGCAGTTTTTGATTTGCCAGCTAATGAACACTGACATAAGAAGCAGATAGGATTCTTAGTTGCAAGCTCTCTGGTTGAAAACATCATGGCCAAATGCATCCTCAGCAGAAATAAGTCAAGTTTACATGGCAGGTGAGACTTCCTTACTTAGAGTCTCACCATCATTTATGTATTCTCTCCCCTTTTTCCCTTTGAGGCCAAACAGACTGTCGCCGTCTCGTTGTCGGCGACCTCATCATTTAGAGGGCTGTGAATAATAATGAGGGATAACCGCTCTGCTATGACTCATACTTTGAGCTGAGTTCGGACAGATTTCCTCCCACTCTAGTGCTCATACGTGCTTGTGAAATGCCCCGCGTGCTCCACATATGTGCATGTATATGGTAGATATTGATGACCAAATTCAATTACATGATTACATTTTCAGCCAAAGCTTTAAATGATTTATTGCATTGAATTTAAATAGTGAATACATTTGCAGACAGTACACCGCTAAGGCAGTTGTGCGCGTGTGATATTGACCTGTGCGGTCCAGGCCAAATAAAGAATAACGAGATTCAGCATCTCTGCCAAGTGGAGATGTCCGCAGGGAGTGAAGGCAGGCTATCTCAGTGGAAGAGAGCGAAGGATGGCGAGCTACAGTCTGACGCACATTTATCAAAGCTTTTCTTATAATCACTTGACTGACTTTTGTTGGGCTTTCTGAAGGTTGGCTTTTCCTTTAGAGTGCACTTTGTTAAAGAGCTGATTGATTTCATTGAGGGGTGGGGAGGGTGCTCTCTCTATGTTGTGGATGTCATACACTTTGAGGTAATGTGTACAAGGGTAGATTTGCACTCACTGGTGTCGTATCATGTTTACAACTATCATTTGTTTTGATTTAACAGTATTGGCTGATTTATCAACCAGTCAGCTAAGCATTTTTTCTTAATTAATATTGTTAGAAATGCCAATACGACTAGCGATGTTTGATCAATTGTCTTCCTCTTCTTAAGAATTTTGCGATAAAAAATCGAAACGGTATTGACCGCCACATTGATCCATTCTTTCCTTTTTCCAATGCAAGTCCATTTCATTTGTCTTTCAGCTGGTTTTCCTTGCTATGCCCTATTCCCAGAAGTTTAGGTTAGCCATTTCAAAGGCCTTATTTGCCCCGTGCAAGGTCAACTATAATCAACTCTACACAATGTCACTGCCTCGCTTTTCCAGTGTCTCGCAGAGGAAGACGATTCCTCTGGGCTTTTAAGGACCTGCTGCATTATACCGTTCAATTACTGTTCATTAGACAGTGTACAGCCATTAATCAGACTGAGATGTTCTGCTAGTCCTCAGCGGGGACAATGAACTGGGGAAATTTATTCTGGCTTCCTGTTGGGGCCCCTGTTTGGTACTTTTGGAGAGAGATGACACTTTGGAATGCAGTGAAGCTGTCACTACACAGACATCCGAGTCTGAACTGCTACTCCACACTCTGTCTGTTTTCAAGTGAAGTTGTCTGCTCCACGCGGCGCTATCTTTGAATTTTAAAAAACATAGGCTTTGTCAGAGATTTACTGCATATGTGGGAGAGTATTACGAATCTGATATATCACCGAAAGGGGAGAAAGCTGACAGATTTACTGATTAGAGCTTCATATGCATTGAATATGACCAGATGATGATATGAGAAACTGATTTATGATTTCCAGGAGGCTAAAGAGAGGGAGGTGTCTTCTAGGCTCAGCAGAATATGCCCCAGCTTTTCAAGGGTAGGTTCATCAAAGCATAAACCCTGGTAGTAGCTCAATGGCAGCAGCGGTGTCAGTCCCCGCATTCCCCTCCGCAGCACCTAATGCACCCATAAAGAGACCACTAATACACTCTGCATTACCAGTTCCTCCCTCGCATTGCATGTCACCAGATCCGCAACCACCTCTCAACATCTGGGAGAGCTTTACGCCATGCTTTATGGAGACCATCTGGTTGAGTGGGTTTTTTAGCCTCTCCAATCTCAGATGACTTATTCTTGTATTAAAGGCACCTGCACATCAAGGTGTGCCATGCTGAGAGCCTGGGATTATTCACCACTCCTTTTATAGCCCATGGCTTTTGTAATTTTGAAGCACTCGGACAGAATGAGAAGGATATGTTGCTTGTTCCTATGGAAATCCTTGTTTTTCTCTGTGACTTTTTCATTCTAAGTAGAATTGCATAGTCTGCCTTTTATGGTATTGATCAAAAGAAAAAACATATCTGAAAATAGACAAAATATTAGCTGCCAACATTTGATTATTATATAGAAGAAGATAAAAAATATATAGTTGTGTTAAAATACAAATCAAAGCAAGGTTGTAAGCTTGACATCCTCCTTTGTTTGGGGAATGTGCCTTTCAGGTGGTTCAGGCAATTTCAGTCTAATTGCCTACAAAACATAGGCTTTGGTAGTGAGGCCCATTCAGCGGTTTCCCATCATCCTCCATTGTCCCTTGTGAAAATTCCAAAGGTGACTAATGGAACAAGATGTGAATCCCTGCAGGTGGTTATCACTGTTTGCCCTTCAATCTGCTGTTCTCTCTCTCTCTGTGACACCAGGAAAATCACTGCATCCGGCGCTAACAGCAGGCTCTCTACCTCTCACGCACGTGTCATCCATATGCCATCATAAAAGTATACAAGTACACATCCATGTGCATGCACATTTCCACATTATTGAACAGACGGCAGTTCACATCAAATGTTTCTCTTATAGACATGTGCATGATTTTTATGTATATACATGTATTTGCTTTCAATTATCCTCACATTGATGGTACTGGAGTTCGAGATGCAGGCTTGTGTTCTCCAGTACTGGCTGTGATTTCCCTGCTGAATGTCAATGGGCACTACAGGGGGCATTCAAAATATATCACAGCACGTTATTGCTCGCTGACTGCAGACTTAACGCACTCATTTTTTCTGTCCCTATCACGCTATGTTGTCGTTGCTGTTTATGAATGGTTGTGCGTCATTCATGCTTCATATTCCCTTGGCGCCACAGTAGATCTGTAGATGACACAGATGCGAAGAATAACTGGAGCTTCAGCCGTAGAGGCGAGAATTGCGAAGTGAAAAGAAAGATGGAGCGATCTCTAACTGTATCACACCTGCCGACCACTTGCGTTGCGAAATGTCAATACCTGGGCTGGTTTTTATCCTTGAACATTTTTTTTTTTTAGTGAAAATAGGTGACCTTTTCTTAAAAGTAAAAATCTGCCATTAGAGTACTCGCTGTTCCATGTTTCCTTCATATATTGTACTTTACCACGGGGTATTTCATCTTGACTTCCATGTATAAAAACAGGAGCTAGTACTGGGTTCAGTTTGGCTGAGATTCTCCTTCAAAAGTTATTGGCACCATGTACAATGGCCTTGTTATTTATGAGAACTGTTAGGGCCTCTGACAGAAGTTGTAAAGCATCTTGACTGATTGGGTAGATGTAAGATGTGTGCAGTCATGGCATATTGTCGCCTGTATGTGCGCACTACATGCATAGAGTTGCATGGTTCCCTCTGTCACAGATAAATTACTCTGCACAGTCAAATTAAGTTGTTGTAAATCACCTCGCAGACCCGAGACTAGTCCTGAGTGACGACCTTTACGCCTATTTGACTTTAACTCTTATTTATGTTAATCACATCTGTATTATATCGACAGTAAAACTGTGCCACATTCGAAAAGGTCATTGTTTTGCAGCAAAGAATATGGCAGGGATAGAAAAACACACTAGTGTTGTTTATTATTGAGTATAAGAAGTGCTGGGTTGACCTTTGTCTATTATTCTTCCTCTCATTCTCCCTGAATAATAATCTTAAACATTACTTGTTTTGATCTGCATGACATTCAGTCAAAGCGTATGCAATATACAAATTGCATAATTACCTTATTGAGTCAAATCAACATACCCACTGATATGACTGTAATAGAGCCACATAGAGAGCACAACATTGCTGTTTCCTACATATAGAGATACTGCATGCTCCATGTCATTGTATATTACAAGCAACATAACAACTTGTGATTATTACAAATACTTAGTGTAGATATCATATACTAATGAATTCCTGTCTACAGAGCCCCACTTCTATGATAAATATGATGTTAAAGTAATATCATGTTCTGTGGATGTTGGTCCACAGCAGTGCGTCTATGCTGTTTTTTCCTCTCACTTCATTCATTCCCTGTAGTTTTTTTTCAAGCAAATATATGCTTGGGGATGACTTCCCTGTGGGAGAATTAGGGTCTTTGTTAACCACAGTAAAGTTGAGAAAAAAATGTATGCTTTGCCTCTCATTCATCATATAGATGTCACGAAAAGGCCTTGAAAAGACAGCAGCTCCCAGCAGCAAAGACTCATCTCTTCTTTTTTTTTTACATTTACATGGTGAAAAATAATAAGATCCAAAGAGCGTGTTGTGAAAATCAGCCATTGTGATGTGAGCGACGCCTCTGTGTGTGATCTTAGCTGCACTCGAGACGACAGGCTCTGTGAAGTGCACCACTGCCCAGTTACACATTAGCTTTGATTGCCAGTTTGTTCTGTGCATAGCCCGGAGCTTTGAACTGCATCTCGAGATGAAAGCCAGCCTCGTCCACCGTGTGTCCACGGCTGCTGTTGCTTATGCTGGGATGAGCATTATGTATAATTTATCATACAATGCATTCTGTGGCGGCGCCCCATTGCAACTCCATTTTAATTTAATGCTCCTTCTTTCTTGCTGCATCTTGTGTTGAGTGTGGTCAACGTATGATACCACAATGGTATGTCTTTGTTGTGTCCACCAGTGAGACTTTGATATCATTTCCCATGGAGAGGGGATCATCATCCTGCGCTCATTCTTGCACTCTCTCCTCCTATCTCCTCGTCTCTTTTGCTTTCCTTTAACAAGCAGAGCTATAGGATACAGTGTCAGGCGGCTAAGGTCCAGACGTTCTTGTTCGCTTTTGTACCCAGAAACCAGCTGCTCATATGATGAGATGAAACAGTGTTATAAACCAAATAAAAATGTCTTGCCTCTTGACAGCCCCGTCGTGAATATATAGCCTCTTATTTCAGTGAATATATTGCATAATTATGTATGGTTATGAATATTACATGGAGCCTCACACTGAGCGCGTGGTAAGATGCCTAATTGCGGAGTTTAATTATTAAGAAGCAAAGGTCCTGAGCGAGTTTTGTGAGAAGCACTTTTGATAAATTATTTTTTGCAGTTTTCTGATGAATTATTTTGGGGGCTCGCGTCTAATCAGCCACCATAGTGGACGGCAAAACTGCTCTTGAGAGAGACTTATCTTCCCATGGAGAGGAATTACTATGCTGATTAAATCCACTGAAATCAACTAATAACTTAATGATATTGGAGTGGATCAAAAAAAAAAAGAATCATTGCCTCTAATACTGGTGGCTACGGCGAACACAAGGGCCCAGCGATGGTATGAGGACTTTTGCCGTTGACCTCAGGGCACAGCTTTAATATTTCTATGTGGAATGATGGAGTGAAACGGAGAGTGTGTGATGGTATGTACTAAAGCAAACCTCATTAAGCACAGTGTAGTACTGCTTTACTTTATACTTGATATGAAGTGCTCTTCAAGGAAAACGTCCAGAGAGGCTGACTAAACAAGGAATAATAAACTAGCGCTCCCTGAGGAAGTGCCACAGCCACTAAACGCAGCTGCTTGCATAACTCCAGTACCATTACTACTGCCACTTTTTCCTCCAGCATGTACTTTTACTCAGGCGCCCACACAAAAATATTCCTCTATAGTCATGCAGTCGGTTCAAGTACACTTAGTATGCAGATGAGTTAAGGCTTGACCTCAGCTTTGTATCGAAAGCTATTTGAAAAAGAATAAAACCAGCCTCTCTGGATGTTACTTCAAATATAGAACTAGCACACACAATGTATTCTTCCATAAAAGCTAATGGCTGTAATGGAGACAATAAGAATCGCTGACCCACTTAAACGTGGTTCTGTGTCGCGCTGCGACAGTGCAGAAGCTGGTTTTGCCACGACCGTAGGATCAAACACAGGGCAGTGACCGGACTCCCTCTATTCCCTTCCTAAAAAATGCATGGCGGTCTAGCACTGGTGAAGAAGCAGTCGAGCTGCTTTTTGCGAGCCAGCACAAATATGTGAATAATTGAATGATATTGATGTTAGGATCACCTTGGTGTATCCATTGCTTGTTTGGTTTAGAAGTCTCATGTGGCGGGCGGGTGCGTGGCCATCTGCCAATATCATGTCACTTGTCGCACATGGCGGCACTCTGACCACCTCAAATGCATTAGTAAGCAGGTGAACAATATCTCTCAATATGATAGATGGAAATAATGGGCACATACTGAATCTGTTTTCTTTTGCTCGGATGTAATAGTGAATAAAAAATTACTGATTGAATAAACAGTAGTTGAGCCATAGTTTAAACCAGGAAGTGTTTTTACTGTGGTGTCTGATTTGTGTATACAGGACAGAAAATTCTTTTTCAACATTTTCCCATGTAAATTATCTTTATGGTAAACATATAGAAGAAATGCTGTCCCACTAGTACAACAAACTTGTACCAACAGCTGTAATGGGCTTTTATGCTGGCCCAAGTCCTTGCTCAATGGCACGTTTAAGTCTTATGTCATGAAGATTTATAGCTGACTCAATCAGACAAAAGTGTCTATGAACTTTTGCTTCCCGTGTTAGTAAAATGAAAATTGCCAAAGGTCATTTTGGCTCCGTGCGCCAGAGACCTGTATTGAGCCTTGTCGCACACAAGATGGACAGGTGGCGTTATAAAAAGGGCTTTTTCACCACTGTCGTCATTCGCAGCCACCAGGAGGCCACTTTCCTTCTCTCTGTTCCTGCCTGCTTGCTACCCACTGTCCGAGGCAAATGGCCGGATGCACGACTAAAAGCTCTCAGCGTGATAAGGTGATGTGAAGTGAGAGAGGGAGGGAATGAGCGCCATATCAGTGGGACCATACATACTGATTATACAGTGATGAGGAAATGGTCTAAAAATAAAAACAAATGGAGAACGCTACATGATATCACCGCGGCCAGATTGCTGACTGCAGCGGCTTGAGTCATATCCAGATGGTTATGAACCAGGGATGATGACTGGAGCCGAGACTTACCGCTGTCCTCTCGGCTGACCTCTCTGATGTCATGCTTAATAAAGTATTGAGAATAACATTCTGTTTTGCAGATGCATGAATGGATTATGAATATTACATTCAAAACATTGCATAATGCAGGGAGGTTATTCTCACAGGGTTCCCTAATGTTACACTCTGGTAGCTATAGTGTGCTTTCATCTGTAGTAGTTGGCCACATTAAGCTTTAAAGGGAAAGTTGGCTCATTCATTTAGTAACAATTTGGCCTTTCTCTGACTCCCTATTATCATTATGTACAGCAGATGTTAACCACTCCAGGCTTTTGTAAGTCTGCAAAGGATCACAACAACGTGCATTTAGAGCTTTTGTAGACCATACAGAATCTTTGCATTTTTTTAATGAATATATCTTTTTTCCTGTTTTTATGTCTTCCCTCCTGCATCTTTTTTCTCTCCCTCTCTTTCCCTCTCTCTGTCCCTGTTGTTTTCCTTTATGTGTTCCCAGACTGGTTGTCCTTAGTAAGATGGATGTGTGCATTCCCAGGGCAGATGGCCCTGTTGTTACTCTGTTGTACCCAGCTCACACTTTAACACCCGGCCTGCTTGTCTGGTCTGATGGACCGTTGCCTGGGGAAAGGACTCTAGTTCTACACTGTGCAGCATACATGGGTTGTGCAGCTAATCGCATGGGTGCTCACATCCGCTTTTTTTCTTTTTTTTCTTTAAAGAGGAGTAGACCCAAGCTGTCTGTGTGCCAAATACACAGATGGGTTTATTGTCTAAGGATCTAAGGTTTTGTTATAGGTCAGTCTCAGTACACGTAGGTAGATAGGTAGGTACACTAGAAACATATTGGTGCATAGATTTGTATGTGAATAACAATGCCCAATCAGGCAATACAGAATTTCTAAAACATGTATTCAAACATTTCTATTAAATACATTTCCAGACAAGCCAACATGTCAATCTATGTAAAACAATTTGGTGGTCAGGAAAATCAGAGGCAGCTAATGCTGCAACTTGTTCAATCTCTGTGACCCCCTACCTAACTACCTCTGATTGGGCACCGTTTTGCATGACGGGAACCTGTGCCTTTTTTGATTGATTCATTCCATTTCATTGCCATGATAAACTTTTATAACAGCTATCATTTACTGGCAGCGTGTGTAGACCTCTTTAGGAGATCTCGGCTTGATTTCTGCACGACGAACTAAGGATAATAAATCACCGGGTGCGCATAAATTACAACAGTAAAAATCACATGCGGTATGGGCTTTTTGTGGGCACATATGTAAATCCAGCCGGGATGTTCAGCTGTGCGAAAATTGCAGTCTTTGTCTACCCCCTAACCATACACTTTCTTTCATTTCAATCTCAGCGTGCTGCTGCAATATTGTCCCCGAGCTGCTTCTATCATGTGTAATGAATGTGTTGCCCCAAAGGTGAGAAGCATAATTGATTAAAAACCATAATGTTTGTCTATGCCTTGTAGTCTGATAAGGCTGTCTGTGACGTCTGAGTGAGTCCGCTGGTCAGTGTGGACAAGACGGGACACTAAAGTCACCTGTGCTGTCGCTCTCTTTCATCCCTGCTAATGAGGAAGCTGCTAGTGTGCTTTTGGGTCACGGTGGGAACGTGTGCAGCGAGGTCACTTCAAAGGCGGAATAATGACGGATTAAGTCCAAATCATGGCGGCGCTTCAGTCACTCTCACGTCTAGCCTGTCGCTTTGCATTTTATTAACAAATCATCGCAACATGATCTGGTAAAATGTGCCTGCCTTAATTTCCCCTGTCCATTTTTCCCCAAGCAAATTCCCGACATCCACATTAATGAATGGTGGTGAGCAGAGTGGTGGGCCTTTTATAAACCCTTGACGGTGATGAAATATTCTTTCATTAGTGTCCATATATATCCCCATGTCTTCGTGTTTTAATGCCCTGCTGTCTCTCCAGCTCCTTATTGCTGTGTGTTGTGTCCATGACAGTGATACGGCTTTTCATTTATGATAGTGCTGCTTGCGCCCAAGATTTTCTATCCATGGCTAGTTCTGCTCCGCATTGAGAATTAACCAACACACCCACAAACCTTTGCGGCCATTTGATGAACATGTACAATGGAGAAATTTCTGGATCGTAAAGCAAAGAGAGATAATGCTCCAACTCGTAGAACTGTCTGTGAGCCAGAGATGGTTCGGAAGAGGGTGATGCGATGAGATTACTGAGCTCTTAGCACTCTTATGTGTAAGAGGATGGCACATAAATACACTGTTTTACTGCCATTCATCTTGTTCAGTGTATAACCCTCACAATCTTTGACCTCAGGCCTGCGTTTCCTGTGGTGTTACAGGTATGTAGGAAGCACTCACGGAAGTGTAATTGCTGTTGGAGTGATTTATCCCCCTGTAGACACACTAAGAGCACTCAAACACTCAGATACCCTGGTCAACAACGCACCCCAGCAGTTATAATCAAGGGGACCTGCTGCGGGCTCCAATAGGCACCAATATGCTTGTTTGTGATGGAGCGGTGTAATGTCATGAAATCTTTAATACGTTGCAGCAGTAATTTGGCTGTTGTAAAACGTGGTTGCAGGAACACTCCTGAATATTGTCTTGATGAATCTGACTACTGCTGAAAATCTTTGGCTCAACGGGATGTCAACAAATACTTAATGTCACATTTAATTACCATTTTATGGTGCTTAGAATGTCTCGGATAAGATTATGTATCCTATGTGCAATATGTGATATACTATATTCTACATAATCCACATGAAAGTAAACAACAAGCAAATAAACTTGTGATGTAAATTTTGTGTTTGTATGTGACCTCAAAAAAAGTTTTTCAGAGGCCTTTTTTAAGCCTTTTTTTTAAATAACAAAAAATAGGGTTAGACAAAATAAGCTATTAAACACACTGGACTTTTGGAAATTGTAGAGGTCATGCCATGAACCCTTGTCCTGTCTTTAAGTATCCCAACTAAGTACCCCAAAGGCTTAACACACACATGCACACACATGAATAGCTATTGAAAAGAATCATCTGTTGCAGCCTCATTCTAGTCAACTCTGCATTTTAATGTTCATATTTCTACTTAAATGAAATTCAACTAACACAGACACTTAATCTAGCACTGCACATACATTAATAAGATGCACTTGTATAAACGTTGAGGTGAATACTTAGCAGTGGATTACTGCGGTAGGATTTGGGTTGTCCAGCTTTTGTGCAGAGAAGGAATCAGCCATGCTGCCGAGGCTCATTTGTCGGAGGCTCTGTGGCAGCTCCCTTTTCACCTGGGCTCTCCAATGTTTAATTGGCCTCATTATGTGATTAACTTCGCAAATTTTCCCTTTTACCCTCAAGGCAGAGCTTTGAACACTGGCAGACCACAAACCTTCCCAAAGTCACTCCATCACTGAAACCACAGTGTCAGCAGTTAGGCTGGCCATCACGTTCCACTGGGAAGTTTTCATATTCCTGCAGAGATGCCTGTTTGCCTATATTAACCTCTACACCTTTGACTCCACACACCCCTTTTTAAAAATGCAGTAATTCATTCTTGGATGATTAGCAATATATCATTGTTTCCTAAGAAATGCTCAGTATGCATATTATGTTGCTTATCATGCTGTATATGCTTAGCGTGATTTCTGCAAGCTCTGTAAATTGTGTATTATGCGTGGCCTGTTTTGTATCATCTGGATACATATCTTACGTTGAAAACGGAGATCAATGAGGCTGAGATCTGAACGCCATCTCAATACACATATTGTAATGAAGCAGACCGTCTTATGTGAAATAGGTGGATCTTTCAAATCAAACCCAACCCAAACCCAGCATCGAGTAAGTGGGGGGAAAAAAAAAACAGCGTATTGTCCGATCCTAGTTCAAAATCTAATATTTGGCACGCTCTAGTTGTTTGTTTGTGGGCTCATAGATATTGGTTTCATTTTGTTGATATCCCTGGAGCATAGTGTGAAAAAGGAAAACGATGATGAAAAAGAAAGTCTGTGATGTTAATGTATCCTGTCACCGCAGGAAATCTCACAGGTCCTCTGTGGGTCTCCTGACAGTCACATGAAATGACCAGCAAAATGCCAATTTTACGAGGCCTCCTGTTTTTCTGCCAGAAAAGTCATAGGTTTGCTTCCTCGTTGAGCAACCAATGGCATACAAGTAGTGGGGAGAGCTATTGTGTGTGTGTGTGTGTGTGTGTGTGTGTGTGTGTGTGTGTGAGAGAGAGAGAGAGAGAGCATGTGACTATGAGCTGGGTAAAGAAGGAGAAGAGAAGTTTACAAATGGGATCCATCATTTTTCATGCACAGGGGTGACATCCCTCCGTCAGCCAATTTCGCTCCGATAGCCCAGTCCCTTGGTTCATTGATATCTGCATTAGGGACCTTTGTTAAAGGTCTCATCTAAATGCATTGAAAAACGCCTTGCTCCCTCTGTGTACCGCCCTACTGTTAAAAGTGTGTGCATGCATGCGTGCTGCTTGTGCACAGACTTGCCGACTTGGCTTTGTCTACATTAAGGTTCGTCTTCGTGGCAAAGCGATATGGTGTCACTGGACCTGGAAAGGAAAAGCAGCTTGTAAGATAACCATCGATAGCGCCACAACTAAAAACAACTGTCTCTGAGTATTTCTCTGTCGTCACGATGTCACTTAGTGTCCGTTTCTGTTTTTTAATTGATGAATTTGTGAACAAGTGTCCTTATAACTTCAAGAAGTGTGAAGAGGCTCATATCAGATTTGTATAAAGATGCCATGTCCTTGTGTCCATAACGTTACACTGAGTAGGACAATTAACCAAAACACTTCAAAGCCACTTCATTTTATCCCACTAAAAGCAACTCCCTCAATATCTTGCATCCGTACATTGCTGCCGTTCACACCAACCTGACTGGACGTCCCTTGCTACTATTAAGACAATTTAATTTGCCATTCCTGTCCATCTATTTCACAGAGCCATACTGTGATACGGCAGAGGTGCTGAGGGGGCTAATGTCGCTGTCAATCCGCCGTCCCCTCAGCCACGATCTCACGGCTAAATTTCCACACAGATCCAAGTACCCTCGAGCCTCAAGAGGCCTCATTCGCACACTCGAATCGAAATTGCCCCAAACTCAACCCTCTGGTTGCAAGCAGTGTTGCACTTTGAACAATTTCGACAGGTGCGCCTCCATTTTGGCTCATGGATTTTCAGATAAAAGGCAAGCACACCCAAGCCAATCTAGCCTTTCATTAATGTTTAATATAAATGTATGTCGAGAATTTCATTTGCAGCTTTTAGGTAGTTAGGCCATATCTCCCGGCACACTCATAAGATATATTAAGAATAGTAATTAATAAATGTGATATCTGAAATTGACTAATAATTCGGTGCTTGAGGACATCCACACATTATGGTCCCATAGGGATCCCATTAAGAGTACCACCACCCGTAATCTATAGTTACACACTTGTGCTATATGATTCAACCATGTGGCAACACACTATTGCGATCCACTTTCAAATGACTTTGGAGCTAATAATTTACATTAAGTTTATAGACCTTGTGGTACATCACAATAAGTGCTCCTACATGAATGATGTACCTCAGAATGTTTAGACAGAGAATTGCACTGGGAGCATCTGTCACTGCCTGTCACTAGTTTGAAGAGAAAATGTGAGTGTTTGACACATGCTATTACTGTTTTGTTGTCGCCTTTTTTTCCTGCAACACCCCAGAAGAGGTCGGGTCCACGTTCTTCAGTCGGGGTTACGATTCTTGAGATGAATTAACAGCTCAGACGGTTTTACCCTCACTTGAATAATAGTGAATGAGTGGGAGTGGTGCTCATCCTTAATGTGCTTGTCGATGTTCTCCCCCCTGTTTTTTAAAATGAACTTATTGCTGCTGTTCTCTTTTATCATGTGAGGCAGAAATGTCAGCGCCGATTCGAATGGGCCCGGCAAAACCTTCCAAACACAGCGAGATTGGATGTGAAATCAGTGCAAGGGTCACTGACAAAAGAAATTGGGTTTTATGCAGCACGTGCCTCAATACACAACACCACCAAACCAAAGGTAAAAGCAAAGCCCTCACCGGCTATTTTCGACCCATCATTATTTCTCATAAATCCCAAACTAGCCGGGACCAGTGCCTTTGACAGCATGACTGATGAGTTTGCCGTCGTGAATGTCAAGAGAAATGGTCTCCTGCACCTTATCTCCCCTATTTCTCATTGTGAGTGAGACTTGGGGTTTTTATGGAGAAAAGCCACGGCCGTTGTGATGAGCATTACCCAGTGATAATGAAGGGCACGCTGCTGTACTGTCAGCCTCGACAGACGGACAGGCAAGGCGAGCAGACACAGACCTGCTGGCTGCTGAGAGACGTTGTCCATTCAAGCATTCACACGCTCCTATGTCTTTATCTTCAGACCGGTATAAATGAACATATTTATATATTTACACTGTGTCAGCGCTTTGATTGCCTTATCTACTGCTGCCTTCATTCATGGAGGGGAAATGTCAAGAGGTAATCAAGTCAAATGTGCCTTCTGTCAGTGCTATTCATGGGTCTCAAATTGTGTATTGAAAACATTTGGGTGATGGGTCTGTAAAATCCTTCTATCTGACATATTTGCGTTAACTGGATCTGTTTTTATACTCTTTTTGATTATTCATATCATCCACCTTTAAGCCACATATAATATACATACATACATCAGGGGAAAAAATAGAAACCATGCATACTTGATGTTTGGGTTTTTCACTCAGAAGGTCTTACTCCTCAGTGAACAATTACTGTCTGAGTGCATTTGAAATTTAACTAAACCTCATATGTTCACTATGGTTTCCCCCCAACAGGGCTTACTGTATGCTTTTAAAAAGAAAAAAAAGAAACCTCTGAATTGATGAGCCTGCTTTTTAGTCCTGGAAATGAGCTTTATATCCCATTGAGTTGAACATTAAGGTTGGCAAACTTGGCATGCAAACCTGCCAGTGTAGAGGAAAGATAATGAGGTCGGTCTCAGGTCTGAGCAGTGACTGTTAGGTAGGACACTGCATATTTATGATGGCTTTAAGAACCATTGATTGCCTTGTTTCTATCAGGCCGTGGTCCTTAGACATTTATCTCAAATACGCCCTTTAGATGTGCAGTCTGGTTAAATCGCCTTCCCTACTAAGATACCCACTTTTTTTTACTTTCTGTTCTTTATTTCTCTTCTTCTGGTCACTGCTTACCCTCCTCATCCTTTCTTGTAATTCTCCTTATACCATCCTCTCTCTGAAGTTTGTGAACTCATTGTGTCGCGTCATGTCCTCTGGTTACGCCGATACAAATCGGGGTTAAAGCATTTGTTTACTTTGAAAAATAAGATACCGAGAGAAACGGCGCCGCGCCAAATGTCAAGGATGATGAGACGGATCGGGCCGGTGGTGCGGTCGCGATTACGCTTGTCGTTGCGCGGCATCATCACAAACTGTGACAACTGCGTATCGACTGCACAATTTATGCTTGCGAAGGCCAAGCCTCTGTGCTCTTCTTTGCCGCCAAGAAATTAAATTCACATGTTATCTTTGAGAACATTATTCCTCTTTTCTGCTCTACAAAAGTGTCAGGAGTGAGGGAACGCGTTGTCTCAAACTGTGCAGTTCAAACCAAAGAATAATGGATCCTGGCAGTCTGTCTCTCTGGCCAAAACCACATCCACAAAAGTACTCTTATCTCCTTGCCGTTGATGTCTTCTTCCTTCAGTAGTTAAGTAGATTTATAGGTACTAACAGGCATCCGAAATATATAAGGAACATTTGATATCATTTTTTAATAACTTATAGCCATGGAAAAGCAAGCAAGTTGTCAGCTATTTGGCCTGCGAAATGACAAGCTTGAATATGCTCCCGCCTACACCCCACGCCTGTATGTTTGCTGAGTGCCTTGTGTATGAGCTATATGATTCTTTCATGAGCTGTGTGGTGGCTGGCCTTTCATGGGCGCGCTCTCATTGAACACTTAATCAATATCTGTCATCTCGAACTCATCCTCTGAAGCGTGCCCCTGTTCTTTGTGTGTGCCGTAATCCATCTCCGCACAGCCATTTGAATTTGCGCTGCAAACTAAGAGGACTTATTTTCACGATCTAAAGACTGAACAGAATGTTTAAGAATGTTCCGTATGCATTTTCATAAGCACAAGACCTGAATTATAGCAATCTATACAAGGGGCTGAGGACTTGTGAAGACACTGTGACGAGCAGGATAGGCCAGAACTGTGAGGAGAATTTTACATTTGGTGGAAGGCATTTTTATTGTGTTGTTATTTCAGATTGTTTAATACATTTTTTTATCATGCCTTTCCTTCAAAACTCTCTTTAATAGCCACAGTTCACAAGCACATTTGCAGAGATGTGCTTGCGTATATTTGGATTACTTCTTATACCCTCCATATATGCTGTGTAATTGTTTAAACCATGTTAAGAGTGTCAGTCAACAGCATTTATTATATGTGTGTATCAATTGTTCTCTTACATTCTTTTAATGGTACTTTGGTACCAGGCAACAAATCAAACAAAATCGCTTAAATGTGATATTTTGCATTTGTTGGTTGGTGTCTTTTAAAGGTGACTCGTTTCACAAATACCAAAGAGTGACAGAGTAAAGAGAAATCTGAGAAGAAGGTTTTTGAAAGCACACATAAGCAGACGCAAAGTGTAGCAGAGGCAGTGTGTGCAGCAACAGATATACAGTGCAGCTGAACAGGTGAGCAGGAACCAACCAGTGCCATTTTAGGGAGAGAGACGGGGAGAGAGAGGGAGAGAGGGAGAGGGCAAGGTTTGGAGGGAAAGCATTTCCAAATCTGAACGTGAAATGAAGAAATAATGCTCTCAAAATGAAAGACCATGCTCTCGAAAGAAGATAGGACAGAAACTCCGGAGGTTTTATTGCTGTTGCTCAGCTCTTCTGTCTGTCTATTTGCTTTGGGTTTAAGGAGTCACCGGAGGTAATTTATAGTGTCCCACCCCCCCACGAGAGTATTAGATAAGGCACCTCTAAAGCTGCCAGACTAGAGGTTTGAAAAAAGGAAGACTTTGGATTCCGCATGAGTACGTTTTTTTTTTTTAAATCACAGGTGGCTCCCTGTGATTGCTCTTTTGTGAGTCTATCTGCGGTATAGACCGATAGTACTCCGGGTGCAATGCCAGAGTGATTGTAGTTGGTGAGTTTATCTGAAGTAAACATTGATAGTATTGGAAGAACAAAGACACAATGCGTTTAAGGTGTGCTTTTTTTTCCCCACCCCGTCTACTCAACTTGCGTTCCACTCCTGCAGCTCAGGCCTCTCAGAAACAACTGTGCAGCGACCCGTGCTCTTAACACGGTTAAGAAAATAGTTTTTGAAAATTGGACCTTGAAGAATTCAGAGCGTGCGAGTAATTGGAGGTCAATAGAAAGCAATGCTCTACGACTGAGAGAGAGAGAACCCTCAGAGAGAGAGAGAGAGAGAGAGAGGAACCAGCAGAGTGTCAATCAGCCGGCGTTTTGCCCGCATTGCCCCTTAATTTAATCACTGTTTAATTACTGCTGTCCCCTGGGGGGTGCTCTGCTAGGTTCAGTTACTGAGCTGTTCCTCTTCCTATGCCTGCGTCTCTGGGTGCATATTTAGCCCTTGGACACTCTCTTTTAAAGCAGGCCACCCTCTCAGAAGCCTCAGCAGAATTTCAACCTTACCTCTGGGGCCCCTAGCACAAATCTGCTGATGATAATGTCAAGGGCAACCACATATGCATATGCGCAATGAGAGGTGCCTGCAGGCGGAGAGACGCCACAAACACACAACTTTACCCAGCAGAGCAAAGCTCGGACCATCCTGAAAGAATAAGCACCCACTCTCTGTCCAGACCTCCAGCACCAACCGTTCTCCGCGTACGTGTCTGCATGCAGAGTTGGACATGATGTGGAATCAAAGTCATCATTAAAATGGCTGGTGTGCATAATTTGCACTGCCATATCTGTGGCCAAACACAGTGCACGTTGTGTTGTGGTTGCTCTGGATTACTGGCAGCCCACCACCTCAGATCCCAGACAGGAACCACGTCAGGGGAATAACTCACATTTAGCTCTTAAGCTGCAGCAATCAATATAAATTTAGCATGGTAATGATCAGGTGCAGGGGATGTAATTCTCCCGTGCCTCTCTCTTTATCTCCGTCTCTCTCCTCCTGGTACTCGCCATGGTTGCACCAGTTCCCAGAGGCCTGCGGGTAACACGGCTCGGGCTCTGTTCTGCACGTCAAACCTGATCTGAGGATTACAGCGGGGAAACAAACAAACAAACAAGGCCGCCTCAGAGTCTTAGCGACAGGCATAGGCAATAGCCTCTGCGGTAATGAATCCACTGACGGCACGCACACTCACGCGTATGCACACACAGAAACACATGCTCCCACGTCCACAGTGCTAAATCTCAACATTTCCCTTCCTGGAGCAGCAGAGGTGTTTTAGACTGTGTTAAGGATGTAATGGGACAAATGGAGATGATGTGATGAGGGGTGTGTGTGTGTGTGGTGTGTGAAACTGATAGATGAGATGCTCTCTCAGGAGAGTGTCCGTGATGATGACTATCGCCAGGGGAGGAGAGTTGGGACAGTTGAGGCTCCTGGGTATTCAGATTGGAGTGTTGACAGGTTTATTATTGAAGTTTGTTTTGTTTTGTTTTTTCCCCGCGTTCTGTCTTTGACTGGCTGGGTAGTGTCGGAGTGTGACAATCACTGTCGTCTTCTGTAGTTTTCTCCTCTTTGTAGACAACAAGTCTGGTGCTTCTGCACCAGCTGGTCTCCTGCCACTCTGGCAGCTACGTCAAGGCATCAGGAGGAGGCTCTCTGAGACAACAGTTATGTAGATTGATTAAACGGCATAACACTTTATGTTCTGCCGTCTAATTTTATGCTCGTACTTGTAAAAGAATTTTACACCGTGAGATGCTGTGTCAATGCCAAAACCCGGATCATGCTTGTACCAAATGCAATCCCTTTCAGCTGCCTGCTCCCTGGCCTCGTTTGTGTCAAACGAGATGCCTTGCCAGAGTACCGAGGCCTGTAATGCAATTGACGACCTGCTGCCTCTGACATTAATAAAGATGGAACATGTACAGGAAATTAAACTCTCACTTTCCTATTGTAATGAGATCTTATCCATCATGATACTGTTTACCCCACAATCAGACAAAATGATCAAATTGAAGCGCAGTCGAGGCCTCGCGCAATGCCGTCGCTGTAACCTGCCGGCATTACTCTTCTAAATGGATGGAGAAGTGAATGGGATTTAAATAAAGACTCTATATGTTAATGGGCAGAGTTAAAATCCCCTGGTGATCCACTTCCCACGGAGACAGGGCAGAAGAGGTGGTGGAGCATGGAGCTGCTCTCAAGATGAATGTCTGTAGAGTGTTGTTGTGTTATACACATTTCCAATCTTATTCACTTTGCTTTAAAAATGCAAGGAGGAGGAAAGTGAACATGTTGACCTCAGTATGTGTCTCAAGGATATGTGTCCTGGTTGTCCACAAGAGGGAAGTAGCTAGCTACAGAGGCAGAGAACAGGCCACAGGTTTATAACCACACTGGTGTGATGTGAGATACATGAGCCGCGCTGTATTCTCGTTCGCCTTACTTTTATAGATCACTGTTTTTCCCTCTTCTCTTCATTACTTGAACTTAAGATCTTTATAGAAAAGAGAAAGAAAGCGCTGCGGACAAGGAGATGAGGCAGTACAAATTGATGGCATTGGCTTTTATAGGTAATATGGGGGCCACTGATCAAAGGTTGGTAATACTCAAAAGCAGCTAGGTTGCACTCAGGAGGGCGAACAAGTGCTCTCCAGCCGGGCCGAGTAAATTGCCAGATCAGCTAATCAGAATTCAACTGGAAGATGTAAGTTAGTGGAGACTAATTGAAGACAAATTTAAGGGGCATCCATCTGGATGTGGCAACACCGTCTCCTGCTCTTAGTAATTTCTGGTGAATATTAATGTTTTTATATAATAGTATATGTAGGGAGGGGGGTAAGGGTCCTCTAAACGAAGCTCCGTAAAAAGCCTTGAATGTACAGCATGAAATTACTCAGAGGATATCTCAAGTAGACTATCCATTTACTTGCCCTCTTTGGCTCCCGTGCACACAGGGAGGGCGACAGTGGAGGCCCACGCTCTTATGAAAAACTCTGCACAGGGATGTTATCAGCACCTGCTCAACACGGCTATATGAGCCAATTAAACAAGTATGGCTGTATCTTGTCCTCCTCGACATGATTAGAATCACAATCCCCGGCTGTGTGGTCCTGCTTGACCCATGCTTGCGCTAAGATTGAGTATTCCCAGAAAAAAAAGGGTTCAGTTAATGAAGAGTATTGAGCTACGGCCTGATCAAGAAGTAGGCTGGGATGGATGCAACCACAGATTAATGAAGTCGTGGAGATGAGAGCAAATTGAATTTGCACGAGACACTCCACAAGAATTAATGCTATTATGTGTGTTATATAGGTAATGTAACTGCAGCAGAAAGAAATAGAATATATACAGCAGTATGTACAAAATGGACAAAAAATACACATCATGCCCCTTTAAGTTAAAATAGAATTCCTACTGTTGAGAGCCAGAGAGCTGTGTTTTTTTTTCTTTTTTACATGGTCTTCCCATGATCCATGTTTTCAGTTTCCATGGATTCAGTTCCGTGACCCCACGACATCACTTCTTCCCTGGGCTTTACAGCAGATCCTGATTTGTCATTGAAAACACTGGGGCAAAGAACATCGTCAATATGGAATTTCACAACTGCTGTTATTTCCCCCAGGACCTGGAATCACACATTAGAAACAATCCTCGGGGGACATATTTAGACAACAGACCAATCCAAACTGCTGGTAACTCAAACCTCACTGTCACACCGCTGCTTTTAACAGGCTTTAAAAGGAAAAGAGAGAAAGCTATAGAGAGAGAGCGAGAGAAACAGTCGGATAGATTTACACACGCTGTCAGTTGCCAAGTTGCCATATCAATGACTTTATTTTATTTGAACAAAAATATGAAAAAAAACAAAAACTAGAAATCTTATCCGGCCAAGTGCAAGTCCCTCCAGGAAGCTTCAGATATCAGAAAGACCTCAAGCTGTTTTATTATTGACTTCGAGAAATGCATATTACTTTTTTTTTCCTATTCCACAAATATGATCATCTGTACCTAACAGCAAACTGACAGAGTAATGTAAAAGTATTTAGAGAAAATGATAAATCCAAAATGCTGTCACTATGGGGATTTCATGTAAAGTATGATTACTGTCAAAGATGTCAGCGATGATGAAGACAACAAGGAGAAGTCTTATATTAGTCCTCAGTGCCGTCTTTTCAGTCTAACATCCTCTGTCTCCACTGCTTTGATATGCATGGCTGCTTGATAGCTGTTGTAGAGAAAACAACAAAAACATGTGTCTGATTACTATTGCCATGGCAAACACACACCACAGCTAGATATGGAGATTTGTTCAAAATAACAGTGTATCCAGAAACACTGGCCTCAGGTTAGTCAACAGTCCTTTACATTAGATGGGTGTTTGAGAAGAAAAAAAACAACTGTCCAGAATTGATCGCCATAATGATAGATCTCTAACCGGACATTTTTCACAAATGGAGAGTTGGACTTTTTGAATTCAGAATGGGCTGTAGCAGTGTGCAAGGTAGTTTAGTGAAACTGTTTTTGTCATGTAAGTGCTGCATCATAAATGCTGGGGATGGTTTAAGGTAATAGAGTTCACGTCAGTCTATGAAAGTTTGAAAAGAGTTTTGCTGACAGGCGAGTTTTTCGGTTTTGATATTCTGAAATGATTTTTTTGATTGATGGGATTACATTTGACATTATTCACCCGATAAATAAATGGATTACGTTTAACATACATTTACACTTCTCATTCCAAGGCTTTTTCTCAAAACTTTTTCCTTCTGGTATGCAAATGGAAGGTCTAACCTGGGGGTATATGTACAATATGATTAGAATGGGAAGTCATTCCCTTTCCCTCCTCACAGCCACTGTGATAAAAATATTACGGAGTGATTAGGGGGGTAGAAAAAGCTTTGGTTCATTTATATTTTATATACCGTATGAAAAAGTAATCTGACCTATAGACACTGTGGCTTATATTAGATATGGAAGTAAGAAAACCAGCATATGTGTAAGACTGCTTAATTTCAATGGAATTATTGTATTATTAACATCATTATAAGCAGGACCACTGCCTAAGCCAAACGCACTAACACAAAGTTAGAGATTAAAACAATGTGACAGCATGAGTACTTCCCACAGAGACATCCTAAATCAGTCTGATCAGTCTAGCATAATGTGACGGTTAATACATTTAGAGTGTATATGTGGATATCTGTCAGGGAGTGTGGCATGCTGTTAGTGTGGAATCCCATTAAATATTGCCTAAGAAGTTGACATCAGAGAGACATTGGTTGAACACCCATGCATTATTAGTGTCTGGTATGTGCCAGTTTCAGTTTTCACCACACTGCCCATCCAGTTAATAGATGTTTTGCAAACATTTATTTCAGTCAATTAACACTGACTCTTCTTTAAGCTTTATTTTTGGTCGCCACCAAATCCTAAATATCTGTCTCTTAAACTACACTGTTAGACTGTGTTCACCAGCTAGAGGCTAACTTTTCTTTGAGGAACTAGTGTTCTAAGTGAGTACAGCATCTGCCTGCTGCCAGTTAAAATGAACACAATACATTTGAAGTCTCAAAAATCACCTAAAAGTTCAATTAAATTGTTCTGCAGAGCTGAAGGTTCCTGCTGACTCTGTATTTATTTTATGCATAACTGTTACAACTCACATGCTTTCACTTACAATTATTTTATAGCCAGTTTCTACCAGCTGGCACAACCACTGCAAAGACCCTAGACGTAGAATTTAATCCCATAATATCACAATAAATTACTCCTCCTAGTAATGTGGGTAGACATAAAAAATAGTCATTAGAACAGCTCTGAGGCACTTTTTGTAATATTTTCCTTACAATCGCGTATATATGTGCAAATGTGTCACTTATTACTGCGGAGGAATTCAGCTGTAACACGCAGTATGGTGCTCTTTTTATACAGCATACTATTACAGAGATCTGTATTCTAGTCTTACTGGTGCGACCCCCATACCCCAACCTGCTTTTCATCACCAAACCAAGGTGAAGCAGCATACTGATATGCATTAACTTTGACCCTGCCCAAACATTTACATAAACAAAACACAAACTACATCGCTTGATGCCCCCGTAAACATGACACTAGTGTGATGTGCCTGTCACACACAGGCGATGTCATTGTGACTGCGTGACATTGTGACAGGACTCGTGTCCCTGTGTGCATTTTGTGAACATGTGTGACATGGGAGCGTGGGGGTGGGGTTTGCATTTTGGGCTTTTTGATGAGTGTGATCGCGTGGGCGCATTTATGCTGCCTCACATTGACAGCGCTTGTCCGGCTCCATCTTGCAGGTCAGCTGGGGTTTAATTGCCAGCCTTAAATATTCATGGGCACATTGAGTAGATAAATGAAGGTATAAGCACACTGTAAAATTTTCAATAGGTCAGGTGTCACTGACTTCACCGGATACAATTTACTGTATGATCCAACATGTGCTGTGATGCCAATTAATATGTTAAGAGCATGAAAAGAAACCCTAATGGCATTTGCCATTTATGCATTATGAAGTAATCCACAATGAGATGGATACCCTTAAGACTAAAGGTGCACCGAAATAAAATGGTGTGCTTTATGAGGGCTTTTATATAGGTATGAATCTATATAATTCTAACATAGACTCTAACCTTTGATGCTTGCACTCATTACTTTTTACCTGAGCACGTGTTCCCCCTTGATAACCTGGAACATAGTGATCAAATTATCTTGCAGTTTGTTATTTTACTTTACTTTACTTTTAAGTCTTTGGTCAAACCCCCCCCCAAAAAACCCACAACTGTACTGAAGCTTCCTGGGAGCTGGTTGCAGGAACTGTTTATAAGTTCACACTTAAGTGTTTATTGTGTGGAGATTTTACACATCACCTGATTAAAACCAGTTGGACTGCATGAGCCACATTTTTCATAGATCGTTACTTTTTTCAAGTGCTTAGTACACGTACAAGATAATACCCTTTGACACAGTGGACAGCATGGACACAGTATTTATGTTGCTGTTTACTGAACAAAGGATAGAGTGCGCCTCATGCCTGACAGCTAAGTGTTAGTATACTGACAGGTTTTGTAAGAAAGATCTGATTGCTTTTTATGTGATGTTTTTCATAACTAAAACGTCACAGAAACTTGAACAACAACCAACGCTGGGGACACAGAGGGACACCGAAGACACTGTGGGATAAATAATATTGGTGTTCCATCGAAAGTGGTGCATTACTTTTATTATTATTATAATCTTGTTGTTATTATTATTATTTCTTCTTCCAGAAACTAGATATGAATGCTGTCATGACTGCGCCTTAACAACACAATCAAAGCTAACTTAACCTAACTCAGCCACCCAGCTGTCCCCTTTCCTGCCAAGGTTAGCACCCCCTCATCTTCTGTGCTTCCATCCTTCTCTTTAATGGCTTATTTGACGATAATTAACCCTGAATCCTACAGAGACGGGCCGGTAAGAGATTGATGGCCTCGTCGGCCGGCAACACCTGTTCTGCTACAAGGCTCGCAGTTACCAAACCATGGCCAAATATGACTGCCCCGGAGCCCCGCATGTTAATGTCAAAGACAAACACGGGTCCTCCCCAGTGGCCTGGGTGTTCTGTATCGGGCAACACTGTGACCACAACCTCTGATTATACTCATTATTTCACTCAAGGCTGGCTGCTCCGAGGGGGCATCCTGTGGTCCCTTTTGCCCCAATTAGCTACACTGTACCTTAAAATGTCTATTCATCTGCCGCTACACATCCTCTTGCATACAGATGCTCTGAGTTACCAGAAAGCATATTTTATCAGGTCAGTCTTTTCATCAGTGAATCCATTCAGTGAAGGAAACAAGTGCACACTGGGGAGTTTTGCAGCACATGGGGGACTGAATAATTGACAGCTGCGGTGAAAAACCGGCCAGAGTAGTTTTAACAGCGGCTCTTGTTTTGCAGACCCCTCCCTTCTTTCTATATTGATTTATTTTTGATTAGTTTATTAATTTAAACTTTGTTTTACGTACCGCTAAGTGAAACATGCTGACTTGAATTTGTTGCCACTGTTTATTTAACAGGTTTTTGTTGTTGCAGATTACTGCTGAGGGAGCAGATCACCATGCCAGTGCTCAACGGCAATTCCAGCCTTCACCTATGCATTCACTATTACCGTGAACAGATGTTAATTACGGCTTGTTTTCACTTTACTTGAGATATTCCTCCTTCCCGTAGGCCTGGTCTTTTTTGTAGCATGTTGGGGTGAAGCATGGGCCTCTGTCTTGTATGCTGCAGAGGGCCTTTCGGGAGTGGGGGAATAATCAACTGCAGAAAAGTGTTTAATTTTTCATAAATAGAGGAACGACCAAATGCACACAACTAACAATGCACCCCAAAGCAGATGTAGAGCGTTTTTAATTTATGGAGAACTGAGCGAAATGGGCAGATGGAGCAAGAGGAGGTGGAGGCATGCTGAGGGACTCCACTTTCCTCTCTTCTCACCTCACAAACAAGAGAAGCCTGTGAGCGTGTGCCACAACACACACAAACACACTCCCACACACTGCTCAAAGACACGAGCACATGCACAAACACAGACATCTACCACCCCCACTATTTGCACACATACCTCCCATCCCCACCGTCACGTCCACCACAGACGCGCACGTTGACCCCCCCCCTCCCATTTCCAACACACTCCACGCACAACAAAACACACGTGATTCATCCCTCTCCTGTACGTACACACACACACACACACACACACACACACACACACACACACACACACATGCTGGCAAATCCTTAGGGTTCGACTGGACCCAATTGAGAACACCCAGTAATGAATTGCCTCACGTGCTCTACGGAGTCTGCAGCAAGTAGACAGGCTTCATTCTGACGGGCCATATGTAGGTATGAATATGCATGGGAATCTGTCATACAGGCAACAAGCACTACATATATATGATGCCAAAGGTCACCAGTGTGAGGAGTGAAATTAGCTCTCTGCTGGGCATTTGGAGACATGCAAGACTGTGTTTGGAAGGCGTGGGTGGACTGTGAATCATGGTAATGTGTGAATGTCGTCCTTGGCTCACTTTTAGAGGACAACATTGATTGAGAAGTTTGGCCACTTAGTATTATCTGTTTTCATTGGAGGTAGAGGAAAAGAGTGGTGAAGTCAATGGGTGCATGTTGACGATACACCAAGGCTGCACTAGAAATGGGCCATTAATGTGTGTGTGTGTGTTTGTGTATACATATTTGTCCTCCACCTACAGTAGTCAGTGTGCCCTGTGCTTTATTAAGATGCCTGAGTTTTTTTTTTTATTATATTCAGATTGGATTCATTTTTGCCTTTCTGTTGTTGACAACTGCTGTAGCAACTTCATTCCTGAATCCAGATCCTTCTTGTAAAATAAGGAAGAAAGGAGATATTTTTGTGAGCCTGGCTGCAGGTCCAACAACAAGCAGAACTATCTCCAGCTTGTTAACTATTTATTTGCAGTGACATTAGACCAGCATTATGCTTCACCAAAACACATGTGTCCCGAGGCATGGCCCAGACGGCCTCACTGTCCCGCAGTCTTTCTGCTGTAAATTCCCCACTTAAAATTTCATGATCTCCGCTCTGCAGGATACCACTTCCATCATGAAAGAGTTCTCAAACCTAATAACCGTTGCTACTCTGGTGGAGCCATCAAAAACCTATTTGTTTCAACAAAAGCCTTCTCCCCCATGCAATGCTGCTGGGTAATAATGCCAGATAGGTTTTAAGGGCAATGAATTGTGGAATTACCATTTTCTCCTCTCTCTGTCTCTGTCCCTCTCTTACTTTCTGTTACCCCCTCCCCCCTCCCTAGATCATTATATTAAACACTTAATTATTCATTGGTAATGCCTGTCATGGTGAAATATTGTCCTCTGCCAATCTGAATGCATCATACTGCCTAGTCCTGCCTCTCCTCCCGAGGTTAATGGCACAGCCGTCACTTGCATTAGCTTGGCTAAATGCAGTGCACCTCATAAGTCAAAGTTCCCTGAGTGAGTGGAGAAGTCATCACCTCGAGTGCTCTCTCGTTCTTTCTCCCTCAGCTCGAGGGTCAGTGAGATCATCGTCACACTGGAGCTGACTTTGGGCATAAACACGCACGTGCACACACATACGCACACATAGGTGTTCGCATTGGTTCTTTAGTGTTTTATTTGAAGGCTGTTTTGGGCTTGACAGAGTGGGGCATCTGGATGGGGCTTACCATCAGGGCTTTTAAAGGGGAGGGGTGAATGGATCACTATTCATGCAGCACACTCATGGACTCAACATCCATAGATGGCCTCCATAGGGTACAAAGTGTTATGACTAAATTATGAGACTGACATTAGTCATTCCATACCACATGTTCAATTTGGACCGACATAAACAGTATTAAACAGATTACAGGAGATAGTGGTGACAAGGATCTCTCAGGTCCGACGCAAAGATTCATGTCACCCTCCTTGTGTTAATACTCTTTGGCAAGCAATATTTCTTCAGCAAATATGCAGTGCTAACAAAAACGATAGTTTTGTGCACTTAAGCAAATTGCATGATGATTACATCTTCCTGATAATATTAAATGAAATTTATTTTATCACTGGTTAACAGAGGATTACATGTAATAAGAAATCCTTACAGACTGAAAAAAAAAACATGCAAACATTCATGTGCTAGTAACAGGAAACGCTGACATATGTGTAAACATTTCACTGGCACTGCAGCTTTTCTCTGTGGCAAATAATACCAAAAACAATTCATTTTATTTGAAGGGAGGTCAATCTGTTTTAACCCTCACTGAATGAATTGCCTGAGAAAAGGGGTAAAAGGATGCTGGAGATTAATACCTTGTCTTAAAAGCCAATATTGATCATTACTGTATAGCCTTATATTACCTGGTTAAACATGTATGAATTTATGTCAGCACATTATTAAAATTGCTCACTTTGCCCTCGTGCTCACCACACTGCTGGGAAAACTAGTAAAAACTGATTGTAGGAAAAAAGTTACTTTCTGTCCTTCGAAGTGGTTTGAGAACCTGTTCAAATAATGAATACAAATTCTTATGTTTGTGATATGACCAGAAGCTGCAAAACATATACACATAATTTGTGCATTTGTCCTTTCTAACCAAGTTTGTACAGTTAAATTCAATCAATTAAATCTGTGAAGTGGAACTTGTTCATGTTTTTCCTCGACTTTCATACTTCAGATCCTCATTAAAACAGAGAAGACAGGAAAATTCTCCCGGGACCTACAAAAAAAAAAAAAAAACAGAAGGAAAAACACCATTGCTGGTTCCTTAAAACTATTTGTTTGTTATTAGTTAATGACTCCTGAAGTCCAACAGCACATTTGACTGATGAAATTTCTGACCTTCACTTCACAGTTGACTCTCCTCACTGTAAAGCTCATTAGTGAACCATCTAATCTCATTAGACAACGCTGGGCTAAGATGGCACAGCGACAAAGTAACCGTCTCTCTCCCTCTTTCTCTCTCTCTCCCTCTCTCTCTCTCTCTCTCTCTCTCTCTGTCTCCCTTCTCTGGTTTGGACCACAAGCAGAAACAGGTGTGGGAGCAGGCGTGCGAGTGTGGGACAGGCAGAGTCCTCACTCACCCTTCTCCTCTAATTGCTGTGGATGCCAGTATGCTTACTATTCACTGCCTTTCATAACAGTTGGTGTTTGGCAACAGGCTTTTATGCTGATTTGAGCTGATGCTTTGCTACTTATGGTGTCTCTGTCAAAAGAATAATTTTGCATCCTTAGTTGAACTTAAAGGAGCGAGTCTTTCGTGGATGCCAACTGCTCCAAGGCACATTACAGTCAAACAGCTGAAACTTCCAGCAACAATCTGATGTTGATTTGGAATTTTTTTTGTCATTGTTTACAAGAAACTTAAGGATCTAGAGGAAAAAGTCGGAGCCAATGCAGGACAGCTGTAGTGATTAACAAATATATGAGCAGTCTTACTGTTTTGATCAACTCCTTCGGTTGTAGGCATATACAGCTTCCCTTGTTGACAACAAAGTCAGCTGTTTTTCTGAAACACGCCAATGATATATGTCACCTTTGACAACCCCTGAACCAAACTTAGATTTCACCCTCTCGGCACACCTCATCTACAGGGCTCATATTCCAGATCGCGTGGAGTCATATTTATTGCCGCAGCTTATTTAAATAATCACCGGCGTGTCAACACACATTATGGCCTTTTGTCAGGGGAATAACACATTGTCAGTGCTGTTGGGAAGCAAATATTAAACCATAGATCAACGTTTAACAATGCATAATGGACTGGATCTACATGTTCCCGTTTCCATTTCAGTTGGCCTTTGGCTATAATAGAATAATTTAAAGCACCAAGTAATGTGGAAAAAAAGGCTGTTGTTATTGCCTTTTTGATAAATAGTTAAGGGAATCAGTGTTACACGTCTTATGGAATATGAGTCTGTTTGCATATGGCAGTCGTTTGATGATTTTCGTCACCCTGTGCCTTTGTAGAGACACACACAGTATTGTGTCAAATACATGCATTGTATATGACTGAATATGATGAACATTTGCACACATACAGAAAAAGATTTAAAACTGCAATAAGTGATTTATTTTTGGCAGAGAAACAAGCTGCAAACACTATGCAGACATATTATCACCCTGTAAGTTGACATGGCAAACCTGTTAGCAAACAGGTGCTTACTGTATGCAAACATCCACTAGTTATGTGGCAGGATTAATATTCTGTGTACATGTGTGTGTGTGTGTCAATCTATGTATCTTAACAAAAAAAAAGTATTGTTGTGTCTGTACAGAAGTAAAGACATACACAGTTTTTCCTGGTCCACGTGTAGACACATACACACTCTCACATCTTCCTTATCATGACTTGGTGATGATTCTGCTGAAGGTTTAATGAACCATCATTTGGATAAGCGCCCCAGCTGATCCTGTGTCAGTGTGTATTGGGTGCCAGGCGCACAGCGTTTGCCCTAGGGATTCCCTCTCGGATCAGCTGTTGGTAGCTGAGCCAGCATCTAACAGAGCTCGGGGGAGCTCCAGGTGGGACTGATTAGCTCTCCGTGGATGAGAAGGGTCAAGGGAAGGCAGCTCGGGTTACCACCGCAGGAGGAAAGGAAAAAAAAAGGGAGGGGAAAGAGGAGAGCAGCGTGCGGCGGACAGGCAAATGAGTGGTTGCAGGGCAGCGCGTTGGAAATTAGACACATGTCGGCCGAGGTCTCAATTTTCCCGCTATCAGCACGACACCTGGCCTCGTCTTAATTGGTCAGGATACCTCACCTAATCCATCGCCTGTCCTCCTCAGTGTCTGGAGCCCTCTAAGCTCCATTCAGTGCTGTGGCGAATGGACAAAGGCGAGAGATGAAAAAGGGGCCCCTCTCTGAGGCCTAATCCAATTAGGTAACTGTTGGAAAACCGTGAGTAGAGTTTCACGTCCCTTAAAAGTAGACACAAACTCTGGCCACCTCTGCGACCTCAGAGAATGCCATCTTGTTAAGAGTCGCAGCAGGGACCCCATAACCCCTTTCTTGATCTCTCTCTCACCAAAAGGGTGTGCGTTTGTGTGGGCGAATGTGTTGTAGCAAGAGAAAGCGAGAGGGATGAATGGTCCCAAACTTGTATATTAGCTAGTCTTCATCTCATCCAAGTCTAAAATAGATCAGTATCTGAAGGGTCTCTCCTGATAGTTGTGCAATGGAGCTCGTGTTTGTTTTGAGTTTAAACTTAATTAACTCTTTAATACTCTTATGTAAACACAACAAAACAAAATAACACAGAAAATAACACAAGAGCCACTTTAGCATATAAAAATACAGAAACTGCACAACGGGGACCTAAGTGATTTATTCATATTTACAAAATCACGATTGCCTCAGGTGATATCTGCGCCCATAAATACATGAATATGCATTGCTGCTTTTAGAGACGAGCAATGACTTGTTTCAGGCGTTGCATTAAAAGCCTGTGTTTTCCATACTGAAATGCATCTAAGTGTCATAAACTTGTGATGTGCACTGCATAGGTGGCATGGCTGTGTAGACTGCCCCTAAATGTTTGCGAAAGGCGGACACTGGCCAGGCCTTGGAATACCCCCGTAATGTTTCTGCATAGTGATCAAACAATGAAATTTAATCAGTGGCCTCCAGTCTACTTCCCATAAAAATGTGTTCTCTAATATAAAGTTCATTTCTATGAATATTAAAGCAGCATATCATCTGTTGAATATTTAATTTGATCTCCACCTTTAATAATGCAAAATGAGGAATTGAACATTTGCCCCTTCTCCTATAGACGATGACTTTTTCCACTATTGTATATATCACATACTGCATTACAACCTGTAATACGCCCAATATGTACTGTTAAAAATGGCATCTACATTCATAAGTATTAGAGCACAGCTTTGGGCTAACATGGTGTTGTTGATATGTAGTGAACCAGAATGATGACTGTCTATGTAAATGAAGCTAAAAGCATTGCCTGACACCAGCTCCTCTGAATGTTTACTGGAGTTATGTTTTAGTCGGCTAGGGGACTTTGCACCTATAAAGGTACTGAAAGGGAAAAAAATGAAAATGGTAATGCAAGGGCTGTGCAAACTCCCTGCAAGCTTTACTTATCTGGAATAATTGTGTGATATTGTACGGATGCAAATGAAGTGTGTAGAAATGGCAACCCTGTTGGAAAAAGCCTTGAGGCTGTCTACTCTTTGTTTTCTTCCCCTCTCAGCCACGTTCTAATTGTATTATCCCCGTCATTTTAGTTATTTGCTTCTCTCTCGTTCTCTGTCTCCCTCCTCTGAATGTCTTTGTATGGCGCAGTCATCAAGGTGATAATTGCATTGCCAGTCCCCACTAAGAGACATTCTTAATTATTTCAGCATTAGGCTGCAGTTATACAGGCAATTAATGCTTGACTTCACAATTATATACTTTGTTTGATTGCCTTTTATCAGCGGGATCCAATGGGCTTATTTGCAGCTGACAGGAGGAACACCACAGTTTTTACACAAAAGATAAGTGATGTGACATCCCTTGTATGGCTTCCATTCACATGCAAACATCACACGTTGTGTAGAAGTGCTTTTAATCTCACAAATACTCAACAGACGAAAATAGTTGAATGGAAATGTGTGGACACTGAATGAGCTGTCAAGCAACAAAAAGCCATTTGGGTCAGTCGGTGCTTTTAGAGACGTGACGTCTGCTTCGGCCGGCATCTCTTTTTAAAATCTCCTCATAATCCAGTAGGGCTTGGTCTGAATTCACTTGGTCTGCATGCGCAAGCTGTTATGACCCTTTGTACTTGAATTGTTAGTTGATGTAATTTTTTTATATTTTCATTCTGTCAATATTAACAAAAGTAACACACGGATAATATGTTGCTAATAAGTGATATTATATTTTATAGGCTGCTTTATAATTCAGTTTAGTCCTGATTACACTGGGAGTATACACCTGGCACAGGCCCCCACTACCACATTCCTCTGTCTTTAAAGTCTTGGCCAGGGCATCAAAGCCATCTGGTTTTGATGATATTTTGGCACTCATCTGTGTTGGCTGCAACTTAAATGGGATTAGAGTGCTGCATGTTACAAAAGCCTCTTCCCTTTATCTTAGCCCTAAAAGGATATTGTAGGTATTTTTCAATGTCGAAAGTTACAGGAAAAAAAATGATAACATAGTGAAGGGAATGATGATGTTATCGACATATGCAGCAGACGAGATTTAGCACACGCTTTTTTTTTTCTTTTTTTTTTACAGTCCAGTCAAGTGCACCTCTGGGCAGAGCCTTAACTGAATGCGATTTGCTTGCCAGCATTATCGCAAGCTAAATTGGGTTCAGATATTGCCGGTCAGCACACCAGATGTCAAATTTAATAAAAACTCTTCATGACACCTGATTATGTGGCCAGAACAGACAAGTGAAGGGTAGAAGCCAGTATTCAAATTGCAGACACATTGCTTGCAGACACGCTTTTGCCTTATTTACAAACCACAAGTTTGTTGTTTATTCTATTGTTGATTATTGTCTGTTGCAGCCAAGCTGGGGCAATGTTTGGCTGTAATATTGATCCATGAGGAGGCAGCAGCGGCCCTACTGATGTAGCATGAGTTAATCTATCTGTGTTAGTATCAAGACTTTAAAGCTGCAGCGGGTAATTTCTGACCACTAGTGGGCAGAAAGACTCTCCTGTTGCAGCAGTACTATCCATCAGGTGCTTGGTAGTGGAAGTTGCAGATGGTGAAAAACTTGCACTGGTGAAGTAATGTTTTCCTCAAACAACAAGCACACAGAGAGCTAGTAAAGAGACGGACAGGGACGGTAAAAACTTTATAGATTTCTTTATGGTCCACTGGTCCACTCATGCAGCATATTGGTCACTGTAGTCCCAGTTGTAGGTCCGACTGTGGAAAGCGCTCCGGGACTTGACCGTTCATTCAGCACACATTATTTCTTCTGCCTCAGGAAGTAATAAAACCTGTCTGGGTCCCGATACAACTGCGTGTTTTGTTTTAATTTTATAATAGCCCTGAGACCAGGGTTTCTAGTTCAAAGCTGAATTTTAAATGTTGTTTCTTGCGTTGGACAGTAGCCAGGCTAACCATGGAAGCCATGTTTCTAATGCTACTGCTAGCAGCCACAGATGACGTGATCAAAACAAAGACGTTTCTGTTGTAGGTCTTACAAAATGAGCATGGGTGAAAATTGCTCTATTTTATATTGACAAAGAGTTTTGACAAGTTGAAGTTTTTGCCATACAAGGTCAGATCAAGGTCAGATCTTTTAGTGGTACTTGGTTATTTATATTGTTGTGTCAGTTAAAATGAATAAATTAAAAACTGAGATATTGCAGATAGTAACTGTTTAAATAAAAAGAATCTAAGAAGGTCTGAATAAATTGCCACCTAATTTGTCAGGGAACATTTTCAGTGTGTGTTTGTTTTTATTATATTAAAAGCTGAATGCTCACTCTTTCTTTTTACACTCATCGTTGAGTCTCTGGAAAGAATTTCTTTGCCTGAGCTGCAGTTAGAGAGGGACAAACATACGAGATGCAATGAGCTAACTGAGTCTAAATTTTTTAAATTTTCATTAATATGCAAAACATAGTTAATACAATTAATTTGTTTTATTTATTTATTGTTTTAATTATTAAAAACTCGAATTAAATAGCCTCCTGCAGTTTCTGGTTTGTGAGTGGATAAATGGCCATAAACATTTCTACTCTTTATGATACAATTATCATTGAAAGTGAAATGCACTTTCTTGGCACTTTCTTGTAAATGCAGCACCTTTTTTTCATGTCAGGCCCAACAATTACATGTATCTCACGTGTCAGTTAAATTGTTGAATCTGATGATCTGGGCTTGCTCCAAAATTAGAATGGCCACAGTATGATCAAGTGTCCAAAAATATCAGTTGGACAAGCAACAGACCGTCTAGCAGCTGATGGGGAAAAGGAGGAATTTTGGTGATATTGTTACAGAGTGACATCATCTTTGTCGGGATGGGGACCGGAATGGACTTTATTTGGTCCATAATGTGCTCCTTATTTCCAAATATCCCATTTCCAAATGGGATACAAGCCAAATTTTCAAAGCAGGATTGCAACAGGATAGAAGGATGGAAAATCACCTGTAACATATAATCCTAATCAGCAGTTATTGGGGTTTTTTTGGTTAATTTGCATTTGAAATTCTTAGACCAAAGCTAACTAAACAGTAACCCATCACACCAACTTATGTAGTAGTCACAAAATATGCTTTTTTTTTTAACTTTTTATTAATTTTGAAAGTTATGGGAAGGTATATGCAAAATATATACTTATGGGAAGTTTTAAACCGGACTAAGAATAAGAAGTTACCTTGTGTGGCTTTATGATGGTGTCTTATCTGTTCTCTCCTCCGTAGCCTGCTGCTCACTGGCATCTGTGTTGGTAATGTTCAATGATAATGATATTTTTTTTTAAGATTTACTCAATCTGGTCCTGAAGGGCACTTCAGAGAGAGTGGGTTGAGTCACACTAACCAGTATAATCTGCACCTTGCTGCCTTATGTCTGCCCACAGAAAACTACATGCACACTGGCATTTGTCGTCACTCACTCACACACACACCCACCCACCCACGCATGCACACACTGCTGTAACAAACACATGCACACAGCAGTCATTGCCCATGCAGCAGGACATACATCAAGACCACCGTGTGGACATCAAAGATCAAATTACACCTCCCAGTATGAGACGCATTGATAACCTCGATGTCAGTAGGAATCCAATCAAAATCTAAATTGTGCCCCACTAAAACGGCCCCCTTGATTAGTTCTCCAATAAAATCCATTTCCTGCCCTCATGCCTATTTTAGGCAGTTTATTTCCCCTGTGGTATCAAGCAATAGGCCCTACCCAGGACTCCCATCGCAGAAGGCATGGTGTGATGTGTGTCTGTCTGGAGTGCTTTAGCCTTGCCGTTAGCTTTTCTAATATTCACTGCTGGCTCAACCGTTTGTGTCCACCTTGAGCAGCGCTAAATAGGTGCTACTTTTAGACCACTGTGGCAGTTTTTGTACTTGTACCTGAGTTTCAGAGAGATCTTCCAGGCAGGCAGAGAGAAATAACCCAGATGTTATACACAGCCATCCGGGCTCCATCACAGGAACCGTGCCATGAATCACTCACCTACCGAAAGATTTATATCCTGACAAATAGATCTATATTTTTTTAAGTGAACAGTTTTTGGATTATCAATATTACAAGCTGTAAGTTTTATGTAAATTCAATTGCAGCTCTAGTCATATTTCTCTTTGTCGTGTTTTCATTTTTTTATTACTCTCTGCTTTTTGTTAGGCCTCTGGTGCCCTACATTATATGCTCCCTGGAGTATACATTTGCAGGTATATTCCATTGATGCTTCTCTTTATTTGTGACTCTATAAATTGCTGTTAAGCACAAATTATCTATTGAAAATTACCCCAGAGCCCAGGATTGATGGCTCAATCATTCTTTCTCTTCCAGTAGTATAAAGCATGACTTGGAGCTTTTCAGAACGAATGACTGCTGACTGTGGGCACATGTAGTTATATATTACATACATCTAAAGTGCACTGTTATGATAAAGTATGGAATACACTACAAATCAGTTTTCTGCACTGTTTACACTCAACCAACATATGCATTATGCGTCATATAATTTGCAGCCCTACGCTGCCCTGTGAGTAAATATATATATAATATTATACAGTATATAAATATAAAAAAAAGTCTCTATGCCCACAAACAATGTGAATGTACTGTCATGAACAGTTTCAGAAAAACATACAGGGGTTACAAATATATTTGATTAACACCTTTAAGAACAAATTAACTTTTTCATATTCTTGTCATTTCTACTGAGGCTTTGTCTAAACTGATCACACTCTGCCATAAAGCGGGGATGTCCAGTGTCTGCACAGCAAGGACATATATAGTGTCCAGTTGACGTTTCTCCCTGCAGAGGCAAGATAATAAAGGGTTAAATAGCACTAATCCTCCATCATCTATAGAGCAGTGATTTATCATTGGACTTGACAAAAGGTGATTTGTTTACACATAGATCCACCCCTTTAGATATACATCCTGCCCGCCTGGCCCAGATTCAATCTCTTTGTCCAGTGTAAGTGTGTGACAACTTGACATGTTGACGTGTGGACGTAATTGTGTGTCACGCATATAAAGTTTACTAAAATGGAAATTGACCATCCTGGGATGTTTTACAGCAGAATTACCTAATTTACTGTATTGACATTATTGACCTCTTTACAGGCTGGAGAAGGGATTCTGGTGACCTCAGCCAGTAAACAAATTGGGGGAGATCAATACAACAAAGTCAGAGTTCACTGGGCTCCCCTGGCTGGGTTTATTGCAGAATGAACTCCATTAAAAGTTTCCAAGGCCCGATAGTCAAACATCATTTGGCTCGGATGTCAGAACGCGTGTGCAGGAGAACTCAAAGACATGCTGGTGGTAATGGAGTTTGTTTTGGGGGGCTTTAATTGCAGGTGCACCCATGCCAATAACTCAAAGACGTCTGCACGGGGGAATTTTGTTAAAGGAGCAACACTGTCTGAGATTAAAGTCATCGGACAAAACTTCACTAAGCCCTGTCCAAACCATGTATTTCTGGCCCAGTGACTTGTGCGTCACCATTGACAGCTGTCCTCTCGGATCTGCCGCTGTGTCACTGCAGCACAACACAGCATTCACAACTCACTGTTGTATTCATCATAGCCATCGCACCAACACATTCTTTGGTGACTCCTCTTCACTTGCAGACATCTGTCATAGTCATTATTCTAATTGTCAATTTAGTCTTGTGAATGAGGGGCATGCAGAGTAAAATTAGGCACTCGAGCTGCTAGCGCGGTGTTGATTCGATTCAGTAGTCAGACTTTGGAGGTCTACAGTAATTGCATTCACACATTGAGCAAACCCCTGCCCCCCCTTCTCCTCCTGATGAAGGCAGCATTTCTGGACCTAATACTTCTTTTCTGCCACTTTGTGTATTCTTCACCACCAGCCACAGCTCCACACTCTCCTCATCACTCACCTCCCTCACCCACTTCCTCCCCTTCCCTCTCTCTCTCTGCTCTCCGACTCCTCCGTCTTCCCTCCATCCTGCCGTCTGCAGCCAAGACTCACTTTGCCCACTATTTACAAAGATAAAGCCATAATGACTCTCTTTGTGCCACTGACGGCCACTCAGCCGTGGCGGGCCCGGTCAACAGATAAATATTTCTTTTCTCTTTATCGCAAACTGCCTCCAATTATCACAAGTTACAGTCGTTTAATGAATGTCCTCCGTGACCTTTGCTCTGCTCGCCTCCTTTCAGGGATTTGACTAATTTAACTGTCTGAAAGGTGCGCGCTGCACCACTGGTGGATGTGTGTGGCGTGAGCTGGTGGGATTCAGAATGTGCGGGGGTGGGAGGGGGGGGCTCAACATGTTTTGTTTGCCGACTGATAAATGGATGTATAATGCGGGTAGATAAAGGTTTGTAAAGGGGATGGGCCTTGGGTTGGAATAGGAAGTGCGTCTATACCCCCCCGTCTTCTGAAAGGTGCGCGCTGCACCACTGGTGGATGTGTGTGGCGTGAGCTGGTGGGATTCAGAATGTGCGGGGGTGGGAGGTGGGGGCTCAACATGTTTTGTTTGCCGACTGATAAATGGATGTATAATGCGGGTAGATAAAGGTTTGTAAAGGGGATGGGCCTTGGGTTGGAATAGGAAGTGCGTCTATACCCCCCCGTCTCTCCCCCAAGCTGTCCAAAGCTGTGACATGTGGCCGACACTCTGTCCCTCTCTTTGCTTTTCTCTCACCATCTACTTTCTCCACCGTTCCCACCCCCTCTGTCTCTACATAGATATTTTTATTCCTTGGCACCTCAGCGTAGATAGGCCATTGGGCTCCTGTCTGCTGGGGCAGCTGGCTGGGGGTTGGAAGGGGATGAAGGATAAGTAGATTCAATCAGGCGTTGCAAATCAACTTTTCCACCAGCATCCTGGGAAGACCTGATAATACAGGTTTCTAATATCTGACCTGTCTGGCACGGAAGAGAGAGAGAGAGAGTGAAAGGAAGCGAGGAAGAGGTAGAGGGAGGGACAGGCTGAGGAGAAAAGGCGAGTGCAATGGAGGCAAGAAAGAGCAATGAACACATTGATTTGATGTAGCTAATAGTTCAGCAGTTGATAAGCACACTGAAGGCAGTTACAAAAATAAGAGGTTTCCAAGAGGGTGAAATAAATTGGGCCTGGTTATTTTTCAGTCTCGTTGCCGTCAGAGTTTGAGCGCGTATCTGAGGGGTTTGGCAGACATGGCATCAGCGAGGTTTCCTGTTTGTGTCTCTTAACCTGTCAGCATTCATCCGCTCCCCAACCTCAACACTGTTATCACTGCTGTTTCAAAGAGTCAAACACAGTCGGGGCGGCTTATGCGAGGCAAACTCAGATCTGTGAACGACAGAAAGGAGACAGTGTGAAACATGCAGTATGGGCTCTGGTGAATATGTGTATGTGCGGGAAATTCTTTTAATTAACATGCATGGCACATTTTACATTGATACAGTTTTAAGTGTTTGCGATTTTGCATAATCTGTTATAAACATGTGGAAGGAAAAATCAGATGAGAACCATAAATTTGTGTATGTGATGAAACGATTTGCCTACTGAATGTACGCACAAATTAAGATAATGGGGAAGATACTGACCATTAACTGCTTTTGTAGCTGATTACAGAATTCATACCTGAACATTATGTGTTCATGTGTCAATGTGACTATGTTCCATATGCAGTCTTCAGACATAAATCTGTGCACAGATGTCCTAAAAAGCAGCTTTTTTCTTTCATCGAAAATGACAGTCTTGTTGTACTTCATGTGCAGCTGACAAGCCGGCCCCAAACGGAGCTGCTCCTCTCTGAGGCGTTTGTGTAATAACTCTGCCTGCTTGGATCAGGCTGGTCCCAGACAGACAGGGAAGAACCTGCTGTGTCTGTCCGGCTTGCACTCAGTGTGACAGTGCAGACACCGCCACTCTGACCTTTTCCTGATTCTACCAGCTACGACAGAGCCAATACCAGCACTAACGAGACACTGACATGGCCTGACAGCCAGTGGTGGCACGCAATTATTCTACTGAGGAAAACTGCATGTTGATCTGTGTGCGTGTATGTGTGTGTGCACGTGTGTGAAGGTGGGTGAGGTGTAAGATGCTATTGTGCCTGTGTCACGAGCTTGTGCAGGTTGCTGTAAAGCCAGCGAAACTGTGTTTTTCTTATTAATGACCGACAAGTCCAAATCTCAGTAGAACCTCCCTGTCAGATTTCAACACAGGTGAGTTTCATCAACACCGACTCAGTCACCCAGAATGCCTTGCGTTCGGTTCGGGGTTCTGATCTCAGAGTAGCTTGGCCTCGGCTGCTCATGGGACTGCCTGACGTGACCCATTTATTGACTTTGTTGTCAGCAGTGCTGGTTGAAGTCAGGGTTTCAGCCATAAGCAATTTATTTTTCTTTCTTCTTTGCTATTGAAAAAAAAAAGCTCCAACCTTGAGGAGAATGACGTGTGGCTCCACTCAATCCAGATCGATGCTTGGATATGTCAAAGTTTTAATGAGTGGGGGAACTGGTTATCTATACTGGTCATCAGATCTCATGCTTTGCTGCTCTTTGCTGGATATCAACATTTTTATGTCATAGGATTACCTCATAAATAGATGATTAGGTTCATCGTCATCTGATTAACATTGGTTAATTAGCTGGATAAGCCACTCGTGCAAGGCAGTGCTGTTTTTCCTCTGGAACATTTCAGATGAGGTGACTTTGAGAATAGTGTCAGTAAATCAATTAAGTCCTCGGTCAATAAATTAAACTGGCAGACAATAATAAGAGCTACTGTATACGCACCGGCGCTACCACCCACTTTTGAATTTGACTTTGACAAATTGACTGAATGATTTAATCCATACCTTTAAACAAATGGCAACACACAGGGCTGTAATGTTTATTTGTATTGTGAACTTCTATGCAGCTTCCGACTTAGTGCTGTTTGTTCAAGGTTATTAAAATCAGCATTGGACAAGTTGTTGCCTTTGCATCACTGTTGTGATGTAGTAGCACCTTTTCAAAAAAGGACAATAACAATACTTTTGAATCCATATAAGAATAAAAGGGGGGAAAAACAAAAATCACTGTTCGACATTTTATATAGATTAGTATGATAAATCCAATACATGGATACTTTTGACACTAGCTCTCTCATCCCTCAGGTCGTCACTCCATCCAATTTCACACCAGCTGCAAGTTGCATGTAGTTATTACATCAAAGCAACTTCACAGAGTATTACAATAATCCAAGAGGGGGGGAATGGACGGGCATCAAACATGGAGGAAACGGCAATAGGGAAGTGGGGTCAGGACCTTCCGCTGCCGACTGGATAATAAAAGAAGGATTTGTGCTCAGAACAAAGGAGGAGAGGTGGAGGACTTTGGATTGACAGTGTCTGAACAACATGCAGGAAGCAGTCAGTTTGAGATAACTCAAGTACACCCACTGACATTAAATGGCTTTAGGAAGACAATGCAATCCAATTCCTTACTGTTGATACCATAAGGTGATATAATGTGGACCGTCATAAACACGGTCACTGCCTGCTCAGCGTTGTAAAATGAGTTTTATTAGCTTGAAGGGAATAGAATCAAACGCGAACTAATCTATTCGCTTAAGTCATATACTGTGATCTTTAGCTCTTTGAGAATTAAGGATAGCAATTTTGCTTAGCATCAAGCATTTCAGTCAGTGAGTTAGACGGTCCTTGGTGGGAATATGTGCCAACTTCCAAGGGCATAAATCAAAGGAACAAGAGGGAAGTGCGGTTCTTTTGTTGCAAAGGCCACTTGGTTTAGCTCATAAGTGGCTGAGCTTACTGCAATACCTCAGAGGTCTCAGTGCTTGGAGTTTTTATTGATCTGTCTGTGTAAAGTTTCTGCAGAGCGATTCTGTGTGTAAAGCATCCATGCATTTTTAAGGCGAGCTCAAGGGTCCAGACTGGACACGTAACATTTATCTGTACCATAAACCCTGATTATAGCAATTCCACGCTTGGCAAATTGTGCTTTTTTTTTGCTTTTTTTGTAGCTCGGTAAGGTTATTGGTGTTCTCAGATGTCCAGCCACTGATGCTCTTAATTTGTCGCCGTGCATTTGTGACTGATGGCAATTTCAGCTTGTGGAACGGGAAAGAGTCTAAGGACTGATGGGAAGCAGTGTGTGAATTGCCATTTCAAATATAGCTCACCGAGATCTTAACATTCCTCCCTCTCCTCGCTCTGTAAGTGCTGTATATTCTTAACAGTGATCCATTGTGGTGCCTATGACAAGAAAATAATGTATTTCTACCAGAGTCTATCAGAGAAATGACTTTGGAGGTAGAGGGAAGAGGAGCTAGATCAATACGTTTCAGGCAGCTCTGAGTGTTTTTGAAACTGAATTTCCACCTTCCTTTGAGTTGTTTTGACCTTGATCTCCAGAGAAGATATGTCTCTGCTGCTCCCCAGCTTTCACCACTCCATGATTATCCTGTACAGCATGAAAGATAACCTGCGTGGTGAGCTCCACTTTTCCTGGCCCCCCTCGCGGCAGCCCTTGCCATTATCTTGCCAATCCGAAAACAGAACAAAAGATGTCACCATGCGGCCATTGCACACCTTCATCCTGTGCACACCCCTCATTATTATTATTATTATTCCCTCGCTGTCTAACTGTTCTTGCTGATAATTGAATTTAAATCAAGAAAAGGCGAAGGAGAATGTTCTTTCTGTGCTGCGTTAACAGTCTGTCATTAAAAGTGCTGCTTGTTTTAATGGGTAGGGTCTTAAACTATCAAGACTGTATAGAAGTGGAGAAAGGTAGAAAATAGCAAAGAAAATAAGCAAGAGATTAAAACATTGTAATTAGTTTGCTGCTGTAGCACTTTAAATCTTCCTGTTTATGCATGTGCTTTGGCTTCGGGACGTGCATATTCAATTTTTCAGTCTAGTTTATGAAGACATGCAGGGCCACTGCTCGGACCAGAGGAAACGGGCATGAATGCATGATGGGGTTTCTGCCAAAATAAACATCAGCGTCAGTCCCCAGATGATTGCTCAAAGAGAGGTGCTCGCTGAAGCATCAGCAGACAGAAACACATGTTGTGACAGTTCACACGGAGCGATTCAATGCATGCAAAACTCAAATGATATGGCACAACCAGGGAGCGCTCGCAATGAAAACAAAATCAGGGCATTAGCATGTTTCAGCTGTGCCTCAATCAAGGTTGTCTGTGGTCTCTGGTTTTCATGTCCCTCGGTGGGATTGAAGAAAGACGGGGGGGAAAAAGAAGCAACACCTGTGTGGATATTAGATCTTTTTTTTTTTCCGCTCGCCCTGCACTGCTCGCTCCTTTCAACTTGACTGGTTAGCCAAGCAAAAGGAAACAAATGCAGTTCCATATGGTCATGCTGTGCCGAGATAGAAGAAGGAGCATTAGTGTGACATGGGCTTTGATAGATGTCTGCCTCAGATTGACTGCAAGGTTGATGGACATTTGGAATATTTGCAAGGAGCAACTAGTCTTTCGATGTCAGTCTGAAAAGCTGAACAACAAACCAACTCAAACACAAAAAAACCCAACCACAACAACCACGCAATAGAAATGTGCAGCAGAGATTGAACCGTGATGCTCACAAATAGTTACAATTGATTTTAAAGAGAAAGACACCTGGAGAGCAAGTTCATACATTCCAGATATCGAAATTTCTCTTTCATATGTGCATCGCTGCGAGGTACAAATTGGGCAACGTATGCCAGTAATATAAACGGTATCACTTCTGTCTAGTGCAGTACTGATGGCAGCTGGAACCCAAAATGCATTACATTTTCATTATGACCAGAGCAATGTGGCACATAGAAAGGTGCACTCTTGGTGCACCCCATTTATTCTCAATGAAGAGGTGGCTGCTGCAGTTCAATGACCTCTTATCTGATGGCGTGCTGCTGTCATTGAAGCCATCAGAGTGAAAGGATTAAGCCAGGCTTATATCGATATAAGTCCTGAATGAAGCTAAACATACACACACGTACACGTCCACTGGACACACACACACACACACACACGTATATATACGCGCGCTATATTGCATGTCCTTTTGAAAAACATTAGAAAGGCATATTAGGTATAGGAAGATATGTTTTCATCTTGTGAGCAGACGGTGGAAAAAAAAGAAAGTCAATAAAATTCTCTCAACGAGATATTAAACAAATCAGCCTGGGCTGCCGGTCCGTCCCTGGATGTCAATAGTACAATGACATCACATTAAATGTGCACCACAGAGCATTTACATCACATGCTTGGGGAGAATTAAGCCAGTGCCTGCTTTCTTGCACGAGTGCGGAGGTTAGAGTACTGCAAGAATGCATTGATCAGTGTTTGCAAGGATGCAAATTACTATTAACCTTCTACCAGTGCGTACACATACAGTAAATACAGCATGTATACAATGTTTGGATTCTATTGGCATTTCTTGCAGTAGTTGACCTAAATGCCCTCGTTTTTTGCTCTATTTTCAGTAAACATGAGATTGTGCTGACAGCACACTCCATATACAGGGCCCGCTATGTGCTTTGTGGGGATTTGTTGCAGCAATCAAGACTCTGTCCATCGGACAATTAGATCTGATGACCTTCAGAGAGCGTGCCTCCCGAGCAAAATATGACCCACGTGCGTGACTCCAGCAGCATATCAAACATTTATGTGCCCTGAAATCCTGAAACCCTTTGAAAGCTTTTCTCCATATAATGACATGGAGGGATTTTTAATATGCAGTTCAAATGCTTCTTTAATGTTTCACCGTTGTCACCTCCTGGTCCAATAACGGGCTAATTATTAGAAACACAACAGGTAATGCAGTGTGAAGGAACAGGGAGCTCTTGCCTCCTAGTTCATCTTTCTGTTCCGGCATGCGTGGTCACAGTTGCGTAAAGACCTGCCTTTGAACCAACCTGCTTTAATGTTCGCTAATGCTGTGTTTCATCAGACAGGACCAAATTACCTCTCTAACATGCATAATGCATTGTTACGGCTTTACACATCTGGCTCAAGATCAAGGCTTTTACTTATGTAAAGGAAGAAGGGTCAGCTGTTCCTGCTGGTTCCCCACCTAGTCTGACTTATTGTGTTTCCATCTGGAATTTATTTCTGATCGTGGAATTACTTCAAATTTTACAACTAGGGATAATCATGCAGTATTCTGAATTTAAACTTTTTACAACTGCTGCACAATTTCCTGGTTCTGTGATTTATATACACAACTTTTATGCTAACAACAATGCAACAGTTATTTTTGGCCCCTAAAGTAAAAATCCTATGACTTCAACATTAAGAGACATTCTACTGTTTGCATCGACATGAAACTCATCCAGTTCAGTTATTAGTCATTATTATTATTAGTCTGTGAAAGGCCTCTATTTCTTTCTTTAGCAAAATTGAGGATATCACTGAGTTGGGTAACATTGGCTTTTATCTTGTCTTAAAATTAGTATGTTACATTTTAAATTGTCAATTAAAGCATAGCCTACTGTATGTGCACAATGACCTCGAAACACAAATTAACATTTATGTGCTTAAATTGAAACCTAAGGCTAAATTTCTTTAATTAAACTGTTAAAATTAAAAAAAAAATTAGCAATTGAAAACACTGAACATTAATAAGATGTCCTCAGATTAGTCCCATTGAGGGCGCTACTGGGCTTTGGCTTCGTGGCAAAAAAATAAGGTAAATTTTCACATAAACTCTCTGGGTGTGAAGACGCCTGAAGACCACCTCTATATTGTGATCCAAGAATTTATAATGTGACCCTGATTTTGGCAAATGAAATCGTAGCTGTTGAGTACGACAATCAATTTTTCTTCTTTACTTTGTGCTGGAATCTGTCCATTAAATCACTTTTGGCACGATTCCCGTTTTGATGACGCTGTGTGTAGGTTAGGTATAAAGTTTGAGTTTCTCAAATCAGCTCATCTGTTTGCCAGTTTAACACATTCCCCATTAAACGATAGCAATCTCAAAGAGACACATATTGACTAAGACAGAACCTTATGGTGTCATAACTAATAACTCAGTGTCTTGATTTACCATCCATAATTCACTCCAGCAGGGCACTTACCGTCTCGGAATAAATTGGAATATTTAAACAAACAGATATATGCCTTGTGGCGTTTAAATAAGTAATACATCTCCCTCCCAAGTGTTCTCAGTTCTGAAAAAGTGCAATCCCGTATACAAGTTTGATGCAGCGCTCACCAGAATGAGTGTTTTATTTTTCATGCTTTTGCCATCCATTAGCTGTGTTTTTGAACCAGGTTGACACACTTTGAAGTCGTTATTCAAAATGCGGAGTCAAATTGAACATTCATTTGCCATCCTGAGATATGGTACGCACCGTTGCATGTGGATGCATGCAACGTGGGCTTCACGTTTTTCTCTCTCCCTCTCTCTGCAGAGCAGACTGAAACTATTCCGCCACGACAACCACTTGGAAACATATGATAGCGTCAAGTCAGTCTCAAACACTTTCTCAGATCATGTAATTTCCTGAAACTATTTACCGTAATTATATCAGAAAATATAGGTATCATCGACTGCGATGTCTTTCTGCTTCCGCGCAATCCCGCTTAACCATCCATAGTCTTGAGCAGCGATAATGTATATGTGACTCCATAACATGTTCCATTCAGCAGACCTCTGCCTGAAAGGTGCTTAAGGCATGGCGCTGAGTGGGGGGCTTCCAGCTCCTCCAAGCTCTTAAGTCACTCTCCTGCTCCAACCCACGAGTTACTCACTGAGTGAACTCCTGCCTGGCTTTTTCAAATGCTAATGACAAGTAGTGCTGAAAGCCTCAAATTGGGCCGTGCAATTCAGCCTGTGGTGTCTGCTGAGGCCCTGTTCATGTTGGAGACCATGGTCTTTTTCCCCATGCGCCCCCCCCCCCCCCCCCCCCCCCCACTACAAGTCTTTTGTGTGCTGCGGTAATAGGCACAGATGTTCCTCTTGCCTCACACAGGGCCACTTTCCCCCTAATCGCCACCTTGTATGCGGACGGCTTGCACCTGCCCCAGCAGCTTTCTCCTTTTTCCTCCCTCCCTGCCTCCCTCCCTCCCTCCAATTCTCTTCCTCTCAACACCCCCACCGCCTTCTCAGTCTCTCGCTGTGATTTTTTTTCTTTCCCTCTCTCTGGACCACTGTAAGAAGGCCTTTTCCTAACACCCACCCCCGCCCTCCTTAAATTTCAGATGCTGCGTCTTTGGCACCTGATTGTTTAAACATTGAATTGTAGAGATGGATAAAGGGAAGACAAGACTGGATTGGATAGAGGGTACAAAGAGAAGTGTTTTTTTTTTTCTTTTGGGTGATTCAGGAATGGGTTAAAAAAAGGGAGATGGGTGAACCTCATCCCACTCCAGCTGGAGAGAATTTGGAACATAATACCCTTGTGGCAGCTCAACCAAACCTCAGTGCTGATGGTGGCATTTAGGATGCGTCCCTCCATTGGGCTAGTGGATTGAGGTGTACTGGTGGGGCAGTGGGCACAGAGGGGTTGGGGGTGTCACCGTGCTTAAAATTAAAAACAGGACAGAAGTGCAGTTTGCTTCATAGCCTGTGCGGTGGTGTATGATTTACCATCATCTTCAAATGGTACTTTCAAACAGGAAAGGAAAAAAAAAACAAATATTAGAAAACAATATCAGCTTAACTCTCTGTTGTTCTTATTTTTGTGACAACCAATAAGGCCTCACAGGCATCACAAACACATTTATTTCACTTTTCAACAGCAGGGCCTTATTTTCATAGCATTAAAACTCTGCTTGTACATACAGGAAAATCATTCTCTAGAAAGGACCTGACTTTAATGCGCAGATAAAGAGGAATTTCAGTTGAATTGTCAAGGAATAAACCAATGGATTCCCTTTGACGGCTTAGTATAGTGAGTATAGGCTTCATACTTGTTGCTGTGAGTGGAGAGAGAATTCCAAGAAACACCAGTCGGGGGGCAAATAATAGATCATTACTGTTAATAGCACTGCAGCAGAACCAAGGGATTATAAAATCAATGTAGTTTTTTCTGTCCCCACACATGTTAAATGCAATATTCAGCCTGTATCCAGTCGAGCAAGTGGTGGAGAGGAAACTGGGGGAGAGATTGTGTTTTTTTTGTGTGTGTGTGTCATGTGTCTGACACTTTTGTGATGTATTTTGACAGTTTTATGGTTCAGCAGAGACCTCTTTAATTCATGTCTTCACCAAGTGCATCATACTGTAATCACAACTTTACCACAGCCTTGGCCTAGCTGGGGGTGGCAACAGAAGGCTGTAGCACTGCTTATCATGCAATGCAAAACCAGATAAGCGCTTGTGGATGTGATTGATTTTTATTTTTATTATTTTTTTTTTTTTACAGTGCTGCCTCTTTGTGTTTCTACCTTCTACATCTCAGACATGTACCAAACATGAACTAAAGAGAAAATTATTCGTTTTTTTTTATTTATCACCCATTTAAATCTAGCCGTGTTGGATTAGTCACTCGCAAGGATCCAGTAGTATCTCAGCTAAAAATATAATATAACAAATAATAGTGAGCTTCACTGAAGTTGGTGCATTTCCTGTTCACTATTTAGTAGATTCCACATCAGCCTCTGTACCACACATTTACTTGCTAAACCCAGCATATTCAGCGCAGTGTGTTTATTCAGCCTTTTGTCAGCTGTTTGATTGCTTCTCTCAAAGGGCAAAGCCCCGCAGTCGCTTGCATGTAGGCTAATTAGTGTTGTGATTGTACTCAATAACTCTGGGTACCTGTCTGCAAGAGCCCACAGGCCACATTGGTCACTCTGACTTGATGCACACCAAAGGAACTTGCACTCACCAAGCCAATCAGGCGAATTATTGCAGGTTACAAGGGTTCTGATCATATATTTATGCAGTATATGTATGACAAGACTGCTGATTCCGTTACAGCAACAAGAACCGCACCTTCCATCTGCTGAATAGTCTGCTTCTTACTCCTGTGCAGGCCTGAAACTTCCAGGGTTGCAATACAAAACACTGTTGTCTAATCTAATTTCCGCGCACTCGGTTAATTAGGCTTACCTCTCTCATACAGTGTTGGAGTTTAATTGCAGCTCATTATTTGAGATTGAATTTCATAGACTTGATTGTTCAAGAATTAACTAAAGATGCAATTCATAAGCTTTTTAGGGAAAAAAAATTCCCATGATTGCATTTAATTATCTGTTCTCTGCCAGTTGCTAATTTTAGGATCTATTGACCAAACAGTGTCACTGCATGATTTAGATTTTTGATGATTTTGTTTGAAGGTTTTTATGGCCAATGTTGAATCATGTAATGTTTTAGTGGCATGATAATTTAGTGGGTATTTTTTAATGTTGAGAAAAAGTACACACTTTGGAACGAAACAAGGATCGATGATGCCGTCTGTAATCTGTTTAACGTTAGTATCTTCCTTCACAGCAAAGAAACAAAGCAAATTATACTTACAGCATCACAGGGACAAATTTGCATTGCGTGATTAGGTGATCGACATATTTCTCTGACATCCTTGTGTCAGGCAGCACATTTGCAAAGTCTTTGCAGGCCTTAATGAATATTGAGTGTTCTATCTCTTTTGCCTTCCAATTAATGAATAGATGTTGGTAATTATTTGACCAATGCCTCCCTCTCATGACATGTCCCATATCCATCACTAAGTTAAAAATAAATTAAAATCAATACAGCCGGCAGACTCTTAGGACAGTGTCAGTGCTTCCTACGGAGAGACCCATGCGGGTCTGAATAACAACTATTGATCCTCCTTGAGGAATATTCTCTTTTATCACCTCCGCTCCTCAACATGCACACATACATGCACGAGATAAGTGTTTCTTTTCCCTCTTTTCTCTTGAGTTACATTCATTGGCAGCAGCCGACAAAACCTCGTCCTGTTTGTTCTTATCACCCTATACCGCGATAAGGAACGCAAAAAAAAAAGATCAGAAAGTCGAAAACAAAAAAAAAAGAGGCAAGAACTGCTGCCGATAAAAGCTGGCATGGCTGTGATTTATATTTCAAATGACTCCCTCTTCTGCCCCGTTCCCTCTGTCCCCTGTGTGGTAGGTAGCCATTGTGTAAACAGCTCCTTGAAAAACAAATGGCTCCCTAAATCGTTGTAAAGAGCCGTGGCAGCTCGATCCGAGCGGAGGCCCAGGGAGAGAAGGGACTGGAGATAACGTGTGTCAGCAAACATTGACTGGGCTTTATCACAATGAGGTTTCTGTGTTGGAGGAGCTAAGAGGCTGGCCGGCTAATCGTCCTCCACAGAAAGCACACATTCCTACAGGTCAGGGCTCAGGGTTATGTGTGTGTGTGAGATGTGTGCAGTGAGACATTAGGTGTGTTTATGCTGAGGCAACTGCAGTGAAAAGCTGCACTTTTGTCTTTTTTTCTTCTTTACTCTCTCCACTCTCCCTGTCTACCGCTGGCTAACTTTGTATGCTGTGACCTGCGATAAGCCAGACGGAAAAGCAGTGTTTGCGGTCATAACTGTGATGACTATTTGTTTACCCTTATCTAAGCTGTGCAATAAATCACAGATGAAAAGTAACATCTGGTGTGTTAGGAGTCAGAGAAGAGGAGGACTGTGTGTATGTGTGTGTGTGTGTGTGTTTTATTTTGAAGGGGTCACTCTCAGCTGCCAGGGAGAGGGTGAGAGTTTACTGCTCAAGGACAGACTAGGGAATTAAGTTTCACACAAGCATGAAGGGGTTTACTCTCTTAACAAATGACATCTGAGGAGAGAGGCACACTAAAAGCACTCGGGGTGATTCCGCTTCAGCTGCGAGCTTGGCCTGGAGGCATCTATTCATCTCGGTTCGTGACTCGGGAGTTTGGCCCCTTGTGTCTCTTTAAGTGTTTTCTGCTGTGTTCTTCTAGGGCACCAGTTCTGTGCCGTTTCATACCTCGGTGCGTTAAGGTGGCGTCTGCTGGTGCTCCAGTGTGCTTGTCGTCTGCAGTTGCAAACCTAAGCCAACAGAGGTCAGCCTTTCCAGCTGATGTCCTCAAAATACTCGTTGTCAGAGCGTTCAAATCCACAGCCTGAAATACAGCACTCGGAATTAGTAATTCAGAGGACATGCTGGTCCCGGATTTACTTTGATATACATCATGTATGTTAATGTGATTCTTTATTGATCCCTCAAGGGAAAGACTGTTTTCGCTTCACCCCTCTGGGGAGGACGGGGTACGGGGTCAGAGACAGCATCACCCCTCCCCACCACAACCTCACCCAGAGCTGATAGGGACCCTCTGTCTCGTTCAATGACACTTCAGCGGGGTGAATGCATCCTGACATGAGGCTGTGAACCCTGGTCATGTGATATGGATTATTATTCCACGTTACCATCACAGTTGCACAGGGAAATGAAAATAAGCAACAATCAGTGGCTGCGAATGTTGTGTTTCCGTCTGGGGGGGTCAACTTTGTCCTATTCTGTCTTAGTTAAAAACAAAAAAGTACTTCACTCTTTGCATTGCATAACACAAGCGGTTTAATCCTGTTTAGCCGTTAGGCCTGTGATAACTCCTGGGGAATCGCTGCTCTCCTTATCGTATTTATCCAGTGATGACAGATTAGTGGGTGTTAAATGCACTTCACATACAGTAGACATCGCTCCGGATTGGTACAGCGCGTTCCAGCGAGGGAGGGCTCAGCCAGTATTATTTTTGTTGTCAAAAAAAAAAGATGAATGAAAATCCACTCAGTGAATCGGCCGCATACAGGAACAAGATCATTCTTGGCGGTATGAGACTGATACGCTGAACGCTGTCGTCATTTAGCAGCCATGCACATGCAGATAGATGTAGTGTTCTCTGAGAGCGCTGCATCAGGAACATTGTTTGCTTTTTTTATGCAAAAATAAAAGCTATAGTGCATTTATCATGCACATATATATACAGCTCTTTGCATACCAAGCGTTGTTGTTTTTTTTTTTTGGTTTGTTTTTTTCGCTGTGAGGCTTTAAAAGTTTCCAGCAGTAGTTGTGGCCCTATGCTTTTCAATTATACTATGGGAAAAAAAAAAAGCTGTTGGGATGCTCATGAGCCCTTACACACAAACACGCACACCAAATAGCTGAGTGTGCAGGCTGAGCGTGTTCCTTCCAGGCATGGGCTTGTCTGTGAGTATAAGAGGCAGGCAGGAAAGCACAAGGTGGAGACCTCTTCAGATCTGGCTGCTATTAACAGTCTTGTGATCTGCTCATGTTTACCTACTCTCACAACACTGGGACTTGGGGCTGTGTGGTGTATGGGACGTGGGGCCGGGCCTCTTTGAAGTGAAGTTGATCCCTCAGACTACGCTCTTAGTAATTGCACCTTCTCTCTTCTCTCCCTCTCCTTTAACCCCCTCTCACCTCCTCTCCTCTTCTCTCGTTCCTTTTTTCTCCTTCTTTCACTAAGATGAGATTTGAAGGATGCAGATGGGGACCTTTTTTAATATGATTGTGTGCCTCTACACATCTGTTTTTTTTAACTTGATACAAATAACACAGTGAAAAGTAAAAATAACTAATGTCTTTTTAAATGATCCAATGTGTTTTGTTTTCCCGTTTTCGTAGCTAAATGAGTGAGGCAGTTTCATCTGAGACAGCTTTGTATTGCGGATAAATATTGTGCTTACGCCCCCTCTCTTTCCCTGCTATTGAGCTAAAAAAAATCATATTTTTTCCTCTATTATTCACTCTACCAGCTTTAGATTATCATAATTGAAAAGTGGAAGCAAAGCAACAGACGGAGCATAAAATGTCCATGTTAAGCACCAGATGACAAAAAATGCCATTTGTTTGTGCACTTACTGTCTGTCGATACGGTCGCCGTAATGACACTTGATTTGAATTAATTTCTTTTTTTAAAGTGATGTTTACTCCAGCCACTGTCACTGGCGTGTGCTGTGTTCAGTGGCGTGCAGCATAGAGCACCTGTGTTTTGTTGTAATTACTTTGATTATACCTACTATGAGGTGTTACAGCAGTCGGGAGAGTGGGTCCAATTTAATCTGCAGCGAATTTCAATCGTAGCTGACAACAAGACGGAAATAAATGCATTCTGGAATATTTGATCAGCAGAGGGATGTTCATAGGGATGTTTGTATGTATGTGTGTGTGTGTGAGAGAGAGAGACTGTAATAAGCAACAGGGATGCATTTTGGACTGGGAAGTTAAAGGTCTGTACTTTCCTTTGCGTTTGATCAGTTTGCCGTGCTGGTTGTTGGTCTGCATCCAGACATGTGACAGTCCAGGGGGCCTCATTGGTGAAGACTGCTCTCCCTAAAGATGCCAGGTGCCTGATTTGGAACAAATGCTCACAAACAGAAACACAAACACACTAGAGGGACCCCAGCGTGTGCATGTGTCTGTGTTTTCCTCCCTCTGACTGGGAGAAGGGGAAAGCTGGCAGGTATTGAACTGCGTTGGAGTAGAACGAGCAGCCATGGGCATCTCCCGGCTCATGACGCTAGTCAGAAAATTGACAAGCCAAAGCTGCTTTTTATTCTGCAGCTACAATGTAAATGAAGCCTGTCCCTCTTGTCAACACCCCAGACCCACTAACTGTACAGTTTGCTTTGGATCCCCTCTCTTCTCTTACCGTTTCGAGCAGCCTTCATACATCTCAGTCTTTCTTTCTCTCTCTCTCTCTATACTGCTCCCCCTTGTCTAGTTAGAGGGCAGATATACCTTTCTTGCCAGACAGGAGAAACCTACACTTTATCACTGCCACATATGGGGGAAGGTATTTTTTCCCAAAGGGAAAACTGGCATGCAATTATAATGTTCTCGCTGCCCCAAACATCCTTCACAAAATATACAGCATCCTGTTTTTGACTTAACGTGAGTTTATGATCTCTGACATGGCACCGCAGTGTTGCACGTCTACTGTGGGTGCCTCCTTATGGCTGATTTACTCACTTGGCCAAAGCTCCTAGGCTATTTAAGTTGACCTGCAGTTTTTTTTTTGTTTGTTTTTTTTTTTTTACTCCACAGCTGTAAAAAGTTTGTCATTTCAAGACAAAAACAGCACCTCAGGTTCGAATAAATGTGTTTTCCAGGACAAGTCGGGTTGAAAATAGCGCTTGTAATTAAAAATATTTCACCACCAAAGAATGCTGCCTTTAGTTTCTTGTTAGTTTTGTCCATGTAAATAATCTCACAGAGAATAGTGCAAACACACCTGTGATTAGTTGGAGTAAATTGCAGACAAATAAATTGAATGAGTAAATGCACAAAATTGCAGATGACAGCACTTTGAGATGTCTGGAAGCAGTTTCTAAACCTCGCACGGAGCTGCAGTGTGCCCGTCATACTAGCCGGTGCTCGACCATCAGAGTGGTAAAGTGGGACAGATGTTGAGGGTTAGAGAGGCCCCAGTGGGATATTGAGAATGATGGTTTGGCAGCGAGCGTGGAACAATAAGGGCGGGGTTCTCCTTTCACCTGATCCGATCCTGGAACCCTGGAACCTTCATGTGAAATGTGAAATCTTCATGTGAAATCTTCATGTGAAATGAAACAGCGGTGCCCTTTAGTGCTCAACACTAATTTATGTTTACATTCGAAACAGGGTTTCCCAATATTCCTCTCCGGAATGCAGAGAGACAAGGCTCGCGAATGCTGCTGAACTCGAGGAGGAGTGTGGTTTTCGAAACATTAAAGAGGCGCTTGCGTAGAAGAACATCCCCTGGAAAGGTGGGAGTGGAGAGCTTCAAAGCAAAAAGACATAAAAGTGCATTCTGAAGGGTCCAGTTATCAATTCTCGATTCATTGAGGAATTGGATCAATAGTTGTCCTCTTAAATTTCAGGACAAGCCTTTGAAGTGAGCAGTGGGGCTACAGTAGCTGTGTATTACTGTATGTTTTGTTTTTTGACATTGCTGCTCCACAGACTCTAAAAACAGCGTATCCAACTTCACAGCCTTTTATATTCCCAATAGCCCTCAAAACATAGCTGGTAAATTCACCATCTGCTAACTTCAGTTTGGATATCGGACTTTTAGCTTGAAATTCAAATTAAAAAAATTATGATAACAGGAGTGGACGCTCTAGGATTTACTGATGCACTGAAAAAAAAAATATATTTTTGAGAATTAAAAAAGTGCATCCTATTTTCTTCTGGAGGAAAAGGCGCTGTTTTGTCAAATTGGCATTGAAGTTATCACCGGATACTGCATAATTGTAGGGTGCAGGTGCCAGAGCTCAGCAGACCTTCCACTGGTTTTACATTTCATGAGAGTTTACGTACGCTATGTTTCTTCAAGTGGAAAATTGTTTTCTGCATGATGCCAACAGGTGGACTCATTAGAGAGTCAGCATAATCATGGCAATCGCTCCTCTCTGCAATTATAAGTATTGATCATTTACATGTTATGCCAAGTTCTGGTTAAGTTTATTGGTGTACTTATGTTTTTAGGGCCACGCATCTGCAGTAAACTTGCACAAATATAAGGAAGGGTGGATTACTTTTAGCTTTTCTCAGAAGTTGAGGTCCGTGTTTTGTGGTCAAAGGTGTTCAAAGGTCTGAAACCATATTCTTCTGCGGTGTGAGCATAACAAGCTAAAATACATTCTGCATTTGACAAAACTCCAATTGATGATTATAATTCTCAAGACAAATACATTTTTTTATTTACTGAATATCGATGACATTTCAAGAGCAACGTTATATACAAATGTTGTATAAAAATAGAATATCTTCTAATATAAAGAAAAACATCTGAAATAGTTTATTGTGTTCTGGTCTTTAACACTGACATACACTGAGGTGTTAAAAAGAAGTAGTTGCCAGATGCTTTTGTTTAGTATAACCACAGTATTGTACCTGAATGTAACCTGGGCTTTCACAGAGTCTTCCAATATTGACATTCTTGTCTAGTGATAGGGTTGCTCATGAACAGGTCTAATGTGCACTGCCCTTTTAAGCACTATTGTTGTGGTCAGGACAGCAAAGGGTTGGGTTTCCATGTCCGCTAGCGTCACTTCTGTTTTCCAACCTCAATGGCTTGCAGATGTCGTCCAAGTCTAAAGGTTGGTTTGGCGGCATTTAAGCCGACTGCACCTTGTTGGCTACTACTCACTTTGTGAACCAGACCTCTGTGGCCTTGCCTCCCAGGTCAACCACAATACTGACTCGCTCCCAGCTTGTCAACGTGTCAAGGTGCACGCAGGCGTGTTGGAAAGGCTGAGGCCAGGAGAGACAGACACAGACACATGAAAGGCTTGCATGTTGTGAAGGTGGTGGTTGAGGATGACCCTCTAAAACATTGTTCGCATTATGCTCTGCCTGGAGGAAAGAGGCAGTGCAGTGGAAATGAAGTGACCCCTTTGGACCTGCTGTCATGTGACATCTCTGTTTTCCAAGCCTGTGATCCCATCCATAGGTAGCTTACACAATTGAATGTCACCCCTTCATCTGTTTTTCTATTATTGCAATTACGCTGCATACTCGGCTGCAATGCAGCGTGAACTGGAACTCCCATAGCAGCTATGCAAACCCTCTGTTTTACTGCAACACTAGTATAATCTCTCCAACTCTGTAGCAGACACATTAAAACTGTTCTCACACCACCGTCCTGTTGCTCTGCTACAACGGAAAAAACACTTTCAGCATCACATCACGATTAGATCACAAAAAGGGACACCACACAACATTCCTTTTTTGTAACGCTTCTCTTCTTGTGGGCTCTAACTCGCGGAGCGTTTAAAGAGACTTTTCACCACAGGGCAACAAATGAGTCTTTTTGAATAGGTTTGTTTAAATCCGTGCTATAAGTGTAAGCTCAGGCCTCTAGTTTTACACCACAGTCGCACGCAGCACAGAGAGATGTTGTCCTGGCCGGTCGAGAATAGATGCGCTGGTGGACGAAGCTACTGTGTCCCCTCTTTCCATACAGTTTAAGTCACTGTCCAAACAGGATTAGCGCCAGCTTCGAAGTGTCAAAGCAATTACAACAATGACATCAGTGTGGTTTGGGGGTTATGGCTGATGGAGTGTAAATGTCTGCAGAGATGAACGCCTACCAGCTCCCTGTCATCACCGCCCACCACTCTCCGCTTCCATCTGCTACTCTTTTTCTGGCATCCGTTTTTTTTTTGGGGGGGGGGAGACAAAAGATGCACTGATCTGAGTCATGGCAGTTTAAGATGTGGGGTAAATTCAGATCCAGATTAGTGTGTTTGCATTAGTTGCTTCAGGGATCAGTTAGATGCTCATATTAAACAAACTATATGTGATCTTAGCAGTATTAATATAACCAAAAGGTAACAAAATGATCAGGAATTCATTGATTAAAATCTTAAACATAGCGTTTAATTTATTTATCTCCAGCACTTATGCACATGCCTGGAGCTACAGCACACAATGCTATCAGAGCCGCCTGCACAATATGCCTTTTTTAAAACTCTATGCTAATCTAACATACTACAGAAGTGAAGCATTCCTTGATATATTCTGCAGGGCAAGTCAGTTCATCGCTTGATGAAAAATGAATTGATGGAAAAATGTACTTTGAGTGTCCTGGACAAATACATCCATAAGCCACTTACGCAGATAAGCTAAGTGGCAAACCTTACTCACTCCTTTTTAATATGCCTCACTGGCGCTCAAAGGAAGAAGGAAAGCAGTACAGATATGATGTACCCTCTTGCTCCCCCTCATTAATCTTAATAAAACAATTGACCCCTGGATGGCTTATTCCTGCCCCGGACCATTAGGCTGCATGACCGAGGCTTTAAATATTAAGCAGGCTTTGTAAAATTTGATAAAATGTTTAGTAAATGGCATAAGGCGCGGTACGCTCATAGGCTCTTAGGCCTGCGTTGTAAATGATAGATATGTTTTTATTGGACAGAATGCTGTTTTAAGCAGCATCGTGGTATTGATAGTTGCCTTCAGCTTGCATGATTTAAGATGGCAGGTTTATGCATGCCCATCAGGCTTTTACCTTCCACTACCTTTCACAACAATCTGCCCAGACGTCATCTCGCAGTGAAGGGGGGAAAAAAAAACAGCGGCCGTGTGAGCTTTGCTCTTTGCCTGTGAGGATACTTTGCCGTTTCTCGTCTGTGTAATGCTGCACTATTTTTGCCCCTTTGGCCCTTTACACCGCAGAGATGGAGCAGAGTATACCACGCAATATACAGTAATTTGTCTCTGATTAAAATTTCTGCTGAGCTTTGAAGCCCATGCTGGTGTTCTGTGCTGAAGTGGTCTTCCTTGTCTGGTAAAAATTGAAAGCCTTTTCATCTCAGAGGGCTTTAGGGGTCAAAGGAACACCAAATAACCCTCCCTGTTGTGTTTCTTTTTTTTCCCTTCAGAAGCTCGTAACAAACTGCACCTTTGTCGGACGCGGCCTCTGTCAGGCCGGGGCTGGGGGGACTGCCCTTGGGTTCAGGCTTCGGAGACCCTGTCAGCTTCAAAATGGGGTCTGCTTTATTTCACCCCCTGACCTTAGGCCCAAAAAGAGCCACGCAGGAAAAACAGAGATATATGATACATCAAGGCCCAGTGAAACTCCACGGCTGGGAAATGAGGAAGCTGCAAACTGCAGACTGAGCAGAAAATGAAAGAGGTTATTGTCGGGGGATTTTTTATCAAGGTTGCAACATTGTGAGATAGAAGCCAAGAAGTTTTGCTTATTTTTATGTATATATATAGATAGATATAGATATATAGATAGATAAATAGATATATATATAGATAGATAGATAGATATAGATATATAGATAGATAAATAGATAGATAATAGATAAATAGATAGATAGATAGATCTATATCTATATATATATATATAGTCACATTAGTGACACTGAAACAAAAAGTGGTAAATGCGTTCAGAGTATGGGGATCTGTGTTTCCTTTAAGTCTAAATAATTTAAAGCTAATATTAAGTGCACAGTTGCATAAAAGCGATGAGCATGTGAATACTTGTTTTCGCACCTGAATTGAGATTGACAAAATCATTACGTGGAAGACTATGTGTTTTCCAGGAGAAATTAAAGTTCTCTAGTTTGCATTTGTGTTGAGTGAATGAAATTGATTGACTTGGAAATGTTGCTGCATAGCCAATCAATCCAAAGAGGGACAGCACAGGGGGCGTCCATGGGAGGGTGGAGAGGAAGGGCCTCCTATTGTTTTGGTGCCCGATGTCAGCGAGTCCTTGACCTTGGGAGGGGGGCAGGCCACTGCACTCAGGCCCGGGTAAGAATACTGGGACAGGGGTTTGGATTCTCAATATGGGAGAGCCAGTCTTTCAAGCTCAGGGTCAGGGGGTCAGCATCAATGCTCAGGAGTATTAATGAGTGACCTCGGAAAATGGTGGAGGAGGACAGAGGGGTGGAAGGAGGAGGTAGGGAAAAAAAATGAAGGCAGGGGTGGTTTGGGTGAGTGGCAGTGAGAGAACTGTAAAGCCCTGAGAGAATGGAGGCTGAGACCTGTTTCTCCAAGATAACAGAGATTGGCCTATGAAAATGCATCCATCACAAGGCCACTAAGCCGGAGCTCTCTTTTGTGCCGCGTCTGTGTCGGCTGAGAGCTAGGGCTGCGACGGGGGGAGGAGGGCGGGTCAATCTGTGGAGATGGAAACAGGGGTTAGAGGGGAGGGGAGAGAGGGTAAGGGAGGGAAGGGTCACTCAGGCCAGCCTGGCATGGACAAGTGAAGTGGGAACGCTGCATTGCTTATTCAACAGGGAGCAGATCTCTAGGAAGATAGAGGCCCACCAATCTTTTGAATGGGGGTTGGTGGGGGCGGGGGGGTCGGGCAGCCAGCGCACAGGAGATTTCTAATTTTGTCAGTGAGGTCTTGACCGACGGGTTTGTGACAGAGGCCCGGATGAGCACAATATGGAGTGAGGTGGAGGAAACGGTCTCGTAGCTGTGTGCTCTTTGATTAAAAACTAGCTTTTAATTTTTCCTTATTTTTTAGGTAACAAAACCAAAACATCTGGTTTTATTTTCTTAACCTCTCTTCACACTCTTTGAAGTATATATATGTTCGTCTACTCTTTTTATGTTTTGTCTTTTAAGCGCGCTGCTTGAGTCATTTTAACATAACATTTCCTACACTGTGGCGAGCTCGTCATCCCGAGCGCAGCGCATCTCCATCTCCTTTTACGCCGCAGATCAATGCTATCTGCAGGAGTGCAGGGACAGGTGCTTTTGCTTTATACTGACTTTTGTTTTGCTCCCATCACCTGCTGCGCTCTCCAGAATTTCCAAGAAAACATTCTCCTTCCCTTCCATGTCAGAGCATGATCAGTTCCTGATGTGAGGAGCAGGCTGACACAGATGAGCTGCAGACGAAAGAGGAGGCGGGGGGTAAGGGTGGAAAGGAGGGGTTGGGGGGGTTGTTGAGCTCTCTGCTGGTGCTGATGAGTTCTGCTCTGCATTGGAAGTGGCACGTCGACGCAGTCAAATTAATGCGACTGCCTTCAACTTTTCGCTTTTTCTCTTCTTCTTTACCCTCAGGCCTTTTAATTTTCGCTGGTTCCTCCCGTGGCTTTGGCCCGTCCCGGAGACAAATGCAACATTGGCACTTTAAAGCCCTGTAATGTATACATTATTCATATCACTCCACAAAAGGTGCTCATTAAACTTTACATGGCCAGTGGAGCAGGCAGCCATATAGGTTGAAATTGTTGCCCATATCACAAATGTCACATTGGATTGACAGAGAAAGGGGGAAAGCAGTGTGGGGGTTTGGTTTGAAGATGGCTTTGATTTAACTCCGGGGTTATTTGCATCCGGCTTTATGCATCATCCCTTTTCAGTCCCCCATCCATTCTCTCTGGGGCCCATCACTTGTATATCTGTGTGTCACACAGACATTAGGGCTACTGCCATATAAATACACATTTTGTGTACAAAACATAGTGATTATTAAAATACGAATGTTAAAATGTTTATATGTGATGCCAAATATAATGCATACAGCACAATGCAAACAATGCATGAAGAAACAGGTCAGAACAGTGCAGGAGTTATGATGTATGTATGTACTGTACGTATGCATAAAGTCCATACACAGTAATTCAACGTACAATGCATCTTTAAATCTGCCTAAACCCCAGCAGCATCTCTCACAACATAAACAAGCTGCCATGGAGGGCCCTTTGGGTAGGACCTACACACTTTGCTTTTCCTTAGCCGGGGTCTCTACAGAGCATTCATCCCTTAATAATACAACACTTAACCCTCCCTTATTGTCCATAAAAGGCTTGGCTGGCAGGTACACTAAGCTGGTGGGACTAACAAAAGCTCGGTGCCGAGCTGAGAAAAACATCCACACAGGGAAATGAGCTGTCATTACAGTAGCAAGGCAGCACTCAGGCACTTCTCTGTACGCGCTCGTCTCTTCTGCTTGCTACCCCCAAGGTCCTCTTCTACTCATAAATACATAATTACGCCCATCGCCCGCCATGATGATTTCTGTTTTCATCAGCTGTCAGGAGTGACCTGAATTACCCATCACTGTTTGACCCAAATGCAGCCGTCAGATATGTTAATCACAGCTTACATAACCGCTCATCCCTCTTCCCACTGACTTTAACTGTGAGTATGTGTGTGTGCTTTAAACCCCTTTAAATAGCACCTGCCACCAACAGCACATAATAAATAGAAAAAAAGAAAAAAAAAGCGAATAAATGATATTTAAAGCTCGGGGTGAAATATTTTGCGTCCGTGGATTAACCTTGACTTTGACGCCTCTCGGCAGGGGTGGCGTGCTGAGCTGTACCATTTTAATGTTTAACATGAGAGATAAAGCAGAAAGGCTCTGACCCGAACTTATCTAATATGCAAAATCAGGAGGAAAAAGACAACATGTACAATACGTTCAGTGCTGTTTTTTAATTTATTTATTTTCTGTAAATATTTTAATGACGGTATTTTCAAAAAAATGCATTTATGCAGATACTGTCAATATAGCTTTAAATTAAGTAAACAATGCTGCAATAATAGTTCCATTATAGAGTACAGTCTTTTTTTTTATTTGAGTATAATATGCATGACTGTGGCAGAACAAGGAAGTCACCTTCAGATATCTTAAGTTTTGCAGTCTTCTCCTGATGCTTCACATTGCATGTCCTGCACCACTGTAACCGTACACTGGTGTTTTTAAAGTCAAGTTTGTTTGACATTTTACTGTTTGAACCCATGTAGCCATGTCCAAGAAGACTGTTCCCTTCAGTCAAAACATGGCCCAGGTCACAGTGGGACTTGTAGATACAATCCTGCAGACCGACTGCATTAATATTCCTCTGTAGCACAGCTGTAGAACTAATCTTGAATAAGGATCTACATCAATATATTATGACAAAAATTATGTTCCTTTTCAAGTCCACATAAATTCACAGCCAGCGGTTATTTGCATTCAGGGTAAGATGTTTGCGCAGTGTAACTAACTGATCGTTTTGTTAAAAAAAAAAAAAAAAACAGTTGCTTGAGTACATTGCATTATCTCACTCTCAAATCTGATAGCTGATGTGTGTGGCTATAATTAAACACAAGATGGAATCAGCTGATCGAGAGTAATATACAAGTGAGAATGTTTGCTGTCAGCGCTGAAGTGTCGCAGCAACAAGTTGCAGAAAAGGCTTCTTGCTGGGTTATCTCATTAACGCTAATTATAACAGATATCATCCTGTATTATTGTGTGAGCCAGCGTATCCTTAAGCAAAAGTTCTTCCCTCGGCCCGACGCTATTTTCCCCGCACATAACACCGTGTCGTTTTCGCTCTGCCATCTTTTCTTTGCATAAACAGCGCCTGCAGTCAGAGTCTGCTCTGATCAAAGGGACAAATCTATCCAGGAGCAATCAGGTTGCTGCGCGAGCTGGGGCTGCTGACAACTCCAGGCTCTTTGATCAGAAATACATCATCTTCAGCAGGCTGCCTGCCTGGGTGCCTTTGTCTGGGGCCAGGAAATAGGGGAAGTGATAGCTCCCTCTTGGTGCTCCTCTTCGCTGCTGCGCCTTTTGGCAGGCAAGATGAAAGCTACCCCAATTATAAGTGAAAATACCCCCACTGAACTCAGCTGAGCTTCTGAGGTGGAGCTAGAGCCCCCCCCCCCCACGCCCTCGTATCATCACTAAATCTCTATACGGCGTCTATGCATGATGGTACCAAAGATATTGTCAATTTCTCTTTTCTCTTCCCGTCTTTCGCGGTGAAATGAGACTTTGGTTGAGATAGTACAGTGCAATTGAGGTCACATCCAAAAGCATTGCTCTCCTTCCTCCCAATGTAGTGACTGTGATTCTAATAACATGGTCTTGTCGGCAAGGAAAAAGAAAAGTGAATGTCTAGGCCTCTGAGTACACCTCCTTGCACCCCCCCCCCCCACTCCTCCTCCCCTGCTTTCAACCCCTTGACTGTGAGCTGGCCTCTGAGTACACCTCCTTGCACCCCCCCCCCTCCACTCCTCCTCCCCTGCTTTCAACCCCTTGACTGTGAGCTAAAGCGATTTCTTTCTCTTTTTTTTCACTCATCTTCAAGAGGTGGAACAGGAGATGTTGAGTGATGGACAGGTGTGCAGGCATTGTGCCGCTCTGCTCTGCACTGAAGGAGATCATTGATTTGCATTATAGTCCCGCACATAAAACACAACGCTGCACACACCCACACTCACAGGCACACACACACCCACATACACCCACACACATACCCCCATGCACATCTTACTGTTTCACCCCTATGAATGCACGGCCTCCCACATGGCAGCCTACAACGCAGCTCCTAATCAACGAGAGAATGTTTATCTCACTTCCTGTCTTTTATAGAGGTGGAGTGTTATCTCCGGCTCCTGGTACCACATCACCTGGGCTGACCTGAGAGGGAAAGCTATCACGCCTCAGTGCAGACCTTACAAGCCTGCTCAGATGATTTTAAAACTATACATTACCTCACAGAGAATATACATCTCTACGTATTAAACTAGGCTCGATGCTGGGGATTTAACCTTTCTCGCTGTCACGCTCGGCTCATAATGTATCTCGGCTCCAACAAATCAAACCAATTTAATTCTGAATAAATTATCCAAATAGCCTTTTTTTTTGTTTTTATTTTTCTCAAAATACACATAAAAAGCAAAAAGACTCAGGCGAGCTGGTGCTGCTTAAAGGTGTAATCCTCCTGTGTCAACAGTCCCGGAGGCATATCAGGTGTCTTTAAGCTCATCCACCTGTCAGTGAGCTCTTCCAGCAATTACACATCTGTCAAGTGTCACCTATCGCGGCTCTCGCTGACAAGGGTTATGTCAAGCAGTCAGCCATTACGCCAGGCCAAATGGAGTCTGCATTGTTTAGAGCCAGCAGGAAGTGGCTATGGTATGGAAGAGTGAGCAGCAGTGAGTCTCCATAGTGTGACTGGGGAAGCCAAGCTAACGGTTAGTTTCAGAGATGGCGGGGGTGGGTGTGGGTGGGGGATCTCTTTTCTCGCGTCTCCCCATATTTCTTGGGTCTGGAATGGCAGCGGTCAAGTTTTTTGTTGGTTAAACTGAACACAGAGACTCTTCCTGGCTGGATAAATCTTTTCCCAGGGCAATGGCATTTATGTGCATGATCTCAGCCTATTCGTGTACTTAATAGTCAGTTTTATTGATTTAAAGTCTGTTTTTCTAGTAATAATTATATAGCATTTATTTTGCCCCATTTTGGAAGAAACACACTTTAAAAATATGAAGGACGTCGCCTCACAGGTTGTACTTTAAAATCATAACGTGACAAAATATTGTTTTGTGCAGAACAACAACACAGTTGCAGGTCTGTGTCTCAGTTAGGAGCAGTAACGTTCTTTATTAGAGCCAGGAACTTTGTTTATTTTCCAAAAATGTTGACTTAACGGTTAAACCTCTCTCCTCCACTCTGCAGACAACATTGTGGATGAGGCTGTCACATTGAGGTTTCTTAAGATCTTCATAAACTGCGTCTGAACACCTCTCAGCGCTTCAATATTTCAGTGTATATTTAGCCTGAGACGATCATCAGGTCTCCGTCTCATATGTGCGGCCTGTTGTAAAGGCTGTTAACGCGCCGTCTTTGTTGCCCCCTCAACTGAATTTTGTATCACAGGTGCTACACTCTTGTGTTAAAAGCTTGCAAGTAAAGAAAGAAAGATTGAATCTGGGTCACTTTAATGCTCTCGTCCGTCACAGCGCTACATCTCCTCAGGCCTGAGACGTAAGGCACATTGTCAAGTATTAATGAAGAAACCGTCCCTGTGGGCCCGGTGTTTGTCAAACCAAATTACATACATTCAGTTAGAAAGGTGAGGATTAATCTTTCAAATCCCTTCTGGATGTGTAGGATGCACCATACAGTCCCACACTGAAAATAACCCCCTGACGCTGACGTGAATTGGCTGAGCAGAAGCGTTGTGCTGTTATGGTATACATACTGCAGGACGTGATGCCAGTAAACTAGTGAATATGCTGACAGCAGTACGGCACCCTCTGTAGCTGCATCAGCTGGTAAATATGCACACGCTTGGGAAAACTGGGACAGAACATATTCTAGGTGGGCGTCAGTGACTGGCGCTTTCCAGTTTTTGACTTTTCATCCATTAAATGAATAAGTCTCGGAAAATACAGGGACGTAAAATTGTTAATTGTTAAACATAACACATTTACAGCAGCCTGTACAATAATTGAAAACACGAGAGAACCTGTAGGACAGTAATGCCTCACTGAGGTGGTCATCCAGCCCACATAACGCAAAATGATTCATATTTGTTCTAATCATAACAACAAAACGCACAAAAATAAAAGTCGCTCATGTGAAAGAACCAAACAAACACATTAATTTGCAAAGGGCCCCGTCACGTAATTATTGTGCAGCCAACTAAATGTCAATAGCTTTGTGTTTTTTTATTCCTGACTTGTTTCACAAACAGCTTTATATTGATGGATGAATCTTTTGTCCCTTGCAATCGTTTTTTTTTTTTCGGCTGTGTGGAAAAAATAAAATTCTCGGTCAATTAAATGCCATTGATAACACACACACACAGACCTGCTGTGAAAACAGCAAAGCAATCCACATCCTGGCTCGTTTATGGCGGGGATTTGGTGTACCATGGGAAAGAAGCGGTGGAGCTGTATCTGTAAAGCCCCCCCCCTCCTCCTCTTCTGCTAGTGTCTTGCTGAGATTTAAATAAGCCCAAAGATTACTTGAGGGCCTTTAAATGCAAATTTGGGTGAGTGTGCAAAGCCCCTCCTGTAAACCTCAGCCTTATCATTTGCCTCCCAGATTAGGCTCTGTCTGAGATGGGAAGCTGCCTCCGGGCCCCCCAATAAGCTGCAGGCCAGGGGCCACTCCTGAGAGAGAGGGATGGATAGGGAAGGAGCTTGCCATGGATATGTGTGCCAAGGTCAGTGGTGGCTGCTCTCACAATAATCAGCAAGTATCAAGAGATTTACATCTGCGGGTTTGCTTATCTCCCTGTGGGTTTGTGTGCTTCTACATGCTTTTGCACTTGCGTTTGTATGTGTGTTTACCTTCGAGCACAATCACAGCACATTCAGTCACGGGGGCTCTGAGCCAGGATCTTCGACAGATTAGGGTTTAATCAATTAACAAATTAAGATAAAGTAAGCATAACTGCCTTGTATCCCATGTATTATACAACACTTTCATACGCAGCTACAGTGATTGGCCCAATGTCTTGCACTTTTTAGGATGGGGGGGATAACAGATGTTGGAATTGGCTTTGATAGGTATATTGGCTCTGAGGAAAACCCAAGAGTATTTATGGTTTGAAACATGAAAGGATCCTGACTTGTGGATGCATTTATATTTGAATGGCACCCACTTCATTACCTAATGATTTGAAAGGGCTGTTAGGGAGCTGAGCCCGAGCCAACGAACCCATGACCCTGCTGAGTCAATGTGCTAAACAGACACAGACTCCGCTGCAGGCACTGCAACACCATGGAAATATTACATGTGACCGCGGAACATTAGACGAGATTAAAACACACCGACTTGTGCAACAACCAATTTTGTCGAAGCAGCTATAATCAAGTGACTGTGTCTTGGAAGAAGCAGCTTTCATGACAACTCTGTCTCCTCAGCTCTGTTTTACAGCATCTTCCAGTTTTCGTTTTCCAACCACAACGTAACTCAGTATTAGAACTATCTTAGCAGCGCTTAAAGTTTTGTTGTTGTTGTTGACATTAGCATTCGGTCCAAAGCACTGTTGCACCCCAAAACTGCATGAATTGTTATAAATACTTGTATATAAACTCAAAATGTGAATCATAGCAACAAAAACATCCATAGTTTTCCTTTTTCTCTGAAAGTTTGGAACTGTAGCTTCCACAGCTGTCTTTCTTAAACACATAAAATAACTTGGCAGACCCTAACTTTGAAATCCTTGTGCACTTTCTTTATTTTTCAAGCGTTTTCCTGTTTCGGTGTAGACTAATAGACTTGTGTTGGTGCCAGCATCTACCAGCCATAACTGGAATTGCACTTTCAGGCAATTCTGCCCTTGCTTCTGTGGTCGAGCCCTAATGGTTACTGTTCGTTGCTGAGCTGTATGACTCAAGCGGTTATGTTGCTCAAGGGCACCACCATTGTGGTAGTTATTTGGGAGTGTGCATTTTACTTTCCTTGCTCTGATGTTTGTTGCTCGGCTTTTCATGCCCCTAATTCTCTAACCACCGGCGTGCAAAGGTCTGCAGAGCTGCCCATTTTACAATATGTCAGACGACTGAGTTCACTGGATCGCACCCTGATTTTTCTGTGTGTGTGTGTGTACAGTACAGCTCATTATGTCACTGCGCCCTTTGATTTTTCAACCTCTGTGTCGACGCTCTGTGCATCTGGCACAGCGTGTAGCCACAGCTGCTGTCAACAAGGACCTACGCTGTCAAAAAGCACAGAACTCAGGTCAAGGTCACAGAGGGGAAAGTTAGTGATGGTGGGAGGAAGGGTGGTGGCAGTCTTGACTGATGTCATGGTTGACTGCACTCTCTTTATAACCCCACCTACCTCCACCTAGCAAACACACCCGGGCACATACTGTACACACACACACACACACACGATTCCCCCTTTCATCCTCTTTTTCTCTACCATGTACCCTTGTCATAGAGCCGCCCCTCCTCCCTCCCAGGTGTTCAGAAACAATGTGGATGAGGTCGAGGACATGAGGAGCCCACCAGAGAGAGAACAGATGTCACATGCCTCTTGCACCACGCTGAGGGATATGTGAGTGTGTGTGTGTGTGTGTGTGTTCTGTGCAGTGACAGGTAGCGTGTCGTGGTTGAAAGGTAAAACCAGGCCTTACTCCCAGAAGGAAATGCTATGAAATTGGGGGGGGGGGGGGGGGGGGGAGTGGTGCGAGGATTAAGAGAAATGTAGGAAAATTGGTCCCGGATGTCAACACCTTGTTGTCTGATGTTCGGTGTGAATGTTACTAAGGGCTGTCTGTCGTAAACATGGCCGTACAATGTCGCATTGAATGCGGGATGTTTTGAAATGGATCTTGGAAAAAAAAAAAATTAATTATTAATTGGTAAAGATGAAAATATGTGTATTTCATTTACATCATTGCCCTGGAAAAAAGCTGATGTCAATCAGTGAGACAACCAGCCGTTGGAGTGGAAAGTCCCAGTTCCAGTTGACAGGCTGAGGAGGCCTTTTGTCATGGCAGCATGCACGTTTTCATTCATCATTCATGGCTCATATTATTCTAGATAGGTGATTAGAGTGTTGGCAGAGTCAGAGGTACGTTAATGGTGAAAACACATGCACATGCACACACATACTTATCGATTAGAGGTGATCTGTTGCTTAAAAACTGTATATAGAAGCTCTGTACTTTCCAGCCTATTGTAATTAAAGCATTATTAACAGTTAATGCAAAAGTACTGTATATTCTTGATCAAGATCGCTTGTCATAGTTAGACACGCGTGGCCTGCTAAATGTACACTCACCTGTGAATTAGCTCATTAGAAATCACGTTGATAACAGACATGTCATGTCCACCTACCACATGGAAGGTGATCTGCTGCGTCCCCTGTGATACCTCCCTCTGTGATAATGTACATATTCATTATTCAACACGGCCTGTCAGATTAACAGGAGCATTCGGCGATTCAGATTAGCTGGTTAGCCGTCTGGTGGTCTTGTCTTTTTATCCGATGACTAGAGTTCCCTGACTGTGCACATCATCCCAGGTGGTGTGTGTAGTGCTTTTGATCTGGCCTAGCCTTCTGAGAGGTTTGGATGGTTACGTTGCACCGTAGGCCGACTCATCATAACTACACTTCTCGGTGTGCATGAATATTTACATGTTTGGCCACAAGGGGAAAGGATTTATCCCTCATTGGAGTCGGAGGTGTCTGTCTGCCAACATCCCCTATACCTTCTAGGTACTGGAGGATATGTATATCCTATAGAGCTTAAGTGTTCAAAGCCACCTTCATGCTGTGGCCCCTGACTCCTGCATGATAAGCAGGCGTCTTTCTCCTGCAGCCTCGTCCCTGTTTGATGATGAAGACATCAGAACAGAAATATGACTTCTGAGCAGAGGACCGCGTCCCAGAGATTCACACATTGGGGTAAATGCATGCATGTGTCTTTGCGAATGTGTTTATTCAATTGTGTTTGCGTGCACAAAACTGCTCCTCAACTGTACCATGGTTTTTCCAGCGTTTTGTGTTTTATTTGAAGGTGACATCACTCTGAGGATTCTCCACATGAGCTTGCTTTAATGTGTGTGTGTGTGTGTGTGTGTGTGTGTGAGAGAGAGAGAGCGAGAGAATGTGCATAAGCCCATATGCAGACAATTATACGTCAGTTTCCACACGGGAACCAGTGAGCAGGATGGAAAGCGTATTTGAACCTACGTCGACAATCAGTGGCTGTGGTAGTGATTCAAACTATGGTAAACATGTTAGCAATAACTAATCAGTGGATCTTTCATCTTCTAGCATTGCAGCCAGTGCATCCATCATTCTGGCAGAGTACTGTACACTGTAACGCCGAGCGAGTGTGACCTGTGAGCGTATATTGTATGAGTGTGAGAGCGGGAGGGTGAGAGAGTTTAAAGGTGCACAAACATGTCTATCCCCATAAATAATTAACATCACCAGTTTTACAGCGGCATTACAGGCTGCATCCTTTTTTCCCTCCCTCAGAGCAGATGAGGCAAGATCCTCATCAACCTGCTTATTCCAACAAACACTAAGGTTAGAATCGTTAATTGGCAGTGCGGATTTCATTGGACAGCCTTATATTAATGTTTTACAAGCGGATTGCCTCATTCTCAAATTACCATCTGGGCTGGATATATCGCTGATTTAGCCTTTGGTCTGGGACCAGAGCAACACTTTTCCTAGTTCCATTTGTCGGGCCCCCAGAGTGTTTACAATTGCCTTCCGTTGTAAAAATCAGACGAGTCTGACTCCCCCTGTGGTTGACTGTTGGTTAACTGCGAGGTGCCGTGTCCTTGTTCCGTAAGAAAAGGGGAGAAGCAGCCAAAAAAAGCACCGCGGGGGCATCATAAAACAACCTCACAGGATATAGAAATAATGACCGTTGTTTGCAAAGAAAAAAAAGGGATCGCTCAAATAATTTCCTCATGTATTTGTCCTGAGAGATCATAAAATCTTCCGGGCACGCTAAAAGTTGTCTGCGGTCTGCTCATCCAATATGGATGTGGCACACAGAAAAGAAGCATGGCCTTTAACTACTCGGTTATCGGCCCGACTCGGCCACGCGGCCTGAATCTGCTCCAATTTTTGGTCCATCACTCCGGAGAGTGAGGGTACAGGCAGTGAATTAATGGTCAGGAGATTTATTTGTTTGGTGTAATAAGGACTGTAAAACAGTAAGAGCTCTGTGCAGCCTCGCAGGCCCCCTGCCCCGTGGGTACAATCAAATGTTGCCAGTAAATCAATAGAGCTGGAAGAGGTTTTTATAACCTGAGTTTAACACCAGGCTCTAAGTGCTCCAGGTGGCAGGTCATTTGTTCATTATCCCAACTTATCACAATAAACAATGGCAACTCTGATTGGACTACTCTGCTACTATGGGAGGGAAAAATTGGTGAGGAGGAAGACAAAAATCTCAGGTGGGCAAAGGAGGGCTAATAAGGAAGGCAGAGAGTGGGCAGGAGACAGGGGAGAAGCGGAAGATTAACCACTGTAATTACATACAGGAGCACAGAGGAGGACTGGGACAGTGTGAGTAACAGATAGTGTGAGAGCTCTACAAGCTGTCAGCCTGTACCGATGACTCCTCTGATGTCAGGGTTATAATCATGCTTCTCCTACCAATGCCACCGAAAGTCGCCTTTTAACGTTGTAAATACCAACAATGTCACCTAGTCCTTGTTCTGGGAGCAAGGTTGCAAATGTACAGCTCAATGTAAAAAAGAAAGAAAAAAAACAACAAGGGCGTGTGTGTATGTGTGTGTGCGCGGGTGCGTGCATGCGTGCGCTGAAACAAGATGAATTGCTTCAATAATTCTGTGGCCTCTTTAAACATGTCTCAGGCTGCTTCTGAATTATATTGCGAAGGTGGATGAGAAGGTTCTAATGGTGAGATATGACAGCAGATCATTAAACACCACCACAGAGATACAGCTCAGGTGCAGGCATCATCTGCGCCCAAACGCTGTTGAGTAGAGGGGGAAAAAAAAAAGAATATGAGAGCGAGAAAAAGATATAAACACCATACTTGTGCAGGAGGTAAGGCAGTAAAACAGGCCTGCATGCTGTTTGCAGATGGCTTTACCCAAAGGAACTTACAGTAATGTGAGGGCATTTTTGTGACCCTGCTGGGAATTTAACTTCTAACCTGAGTCAACCACATGCTCCACCAACCAAACTCCACTGGACAGCATGGTTCTGCACCTTGTAAAGGTGAGAAGCGTGTTGGCAATAGACGCCGCAGCTTATTGGGACCACATGGAGTTCCGTAGCCACAAGGTAGAACGCAAAAATTGCCCCGATCTTAGTTATTCTAATTTTGCGTGCTTAATTTACGACGCCTGTACAGGAGCGTGGCAGCTGGAGTTTGTAATTATACAACACACTCCACTCTTTCTCCTCCGCCGCCGACACACCGCTGCATAATTTACACGTCTGTTAGCTCATCAGTTACAGTGTAATTACTTAAACGCGCCACTCGCTTTTTAAGCATATTATAACGCATCAAATAAATAAGTGAACAAACAAACAAACAAACAAACAAGGTGTTCAGGTCAGAGAAAACAGACTTAAACTGGAAGGCTGGATTTTCCTTGTTTTCCTTCCTCTCCTCGTCTCCCCTCATTGTGTTTAGCCTTGTCCCCGGCTTATCATCTGCATTTGTTTACCTCCGATTCCACTGTTCTGCAAATCGTCTCATGATTCATTACTGTGATTAATAAGCCTATCGCATGAAACAGAACTACATAAAGCGGCGCATCTGAAGACTCATTGTCTTTGCCATAAGCTCTTTCAGGCATCTTGAATCTGTTCCCGCTTTCCTCACCCTCTCATTCACATTTTGATGAATTAATGACAGAGTGATTTTAGGAATGCATTATGCATGATCAGAATTGCTTCGTAATGGAAACAAACAGAGACAGTGGTGTGGGTCGCAGTGGCAAATCTATTGACCATCAGCAGCACCTCATCCAGTATGCATTACTTATAGAGGATAGATTTGTTTTTGTGCAGTGAATACTAAAAGCGGCGCCGACACGGGACAGTAGAAGTGCTGATGAGCCCTTTGCAGTACGGCAATATGGTTTGAATTCCTATCATTTCAATAACCCCACTGTGATGTGACTGACGCACACAAAGCTCCCTTCAAACTGAAATCGGTTGTGTGCGGGGTCACGTCGGGAGCACATTTCCTTTTCATTTGGGATTGGTGTCAGTTTCAAACAGTGCAGCTCTTAAAGCAAGATAGAAATAACCATGGATGAACTTAAAAGAAATAAATGGCACTGGTCCCATCATCCACTCACTTGGAGCACAGGCTCAATCAAAGACATCTTGGCTGCAGCGCCCCAGTGTTGCACACTAATTCTGTCTCAGAACATCTGTGCCGTACACAGGCCACACCGTCTAGACGTCAACACGTTGCACTGGAGGCGCTGTATCCTTAGAACAGACTTTTAATAAATAAAGGTCCAATTTCATCGCATGCATTGGCTTTTAATTGAGCCTGTGCAGAATCACAGTGCAGCCCATTCAGCATTCAGCGCATTCTCACCGCTGTTGTTTTGGCTCCTGCAGGTCAGAGCGGTGATAAATCTGGGGAAGTTAGCCTTGGTAATGGACTCCAGAAGGGGTCTGGGAGTTAAACAGTGATGAGCAATGGAAACTGTGGTCAGCAAGTGAACAGCTGTAACCCTCTAACAGGCGCGGATAAGATGGGAGGAAGGAAACAGCCAAACATTCGGAGGCCCAGCGACGGGTCTATTTTCGGGAGCAGCAGTTGAGCAGCACATGTGGGTATGCGATCGCTGACTGTTGAAAAAGCAGTGGGAGCTCTGCGGGAGATCTGGAGGGCTGGAGATGAATTGCGTGTACGGTGGCAGTGTTAGCTCCAAAAAAACTAGTTTTTAATGTTGGGTGTGCCTGGAGAGTTTGTGTAAAGGGTAAATGGAGCTACACAAGTACAGCACTGGAAAAAAAAATAAAAGCTATGTGGCAAGCCACCGTTATATAATCCTCCAGAGACATGGCTTAAAGAGGCAGAGGGGAAGATAGAGAAAGAGAGAAAGTAGCCTGCTGCTTTTTTGTCATGAAGTGTTTTCTCAGGTTCTGCCCTCTCTTCTGCTTCCTTGTGAACATGCATGAGAAATGGCTCGGCTATTGATATGTATATTAGCCTCTCTGGACTCCATCTTCTCTACCGACGAGCATTTGCTGCCACCGCAGCTTATTGTCTTAATTATTGATCTGATTGACCAGATTCAGTGGAAATCAACAAAATGACTGGTTTGCGAAGCTGTTTCTCCACAATCAATACTGATTATTACTCCAAAGGGCTCGACTGTTATTGCAGGGTCATCAGCTGTTTACATTTTGATCTGGCTTTTATTTGTGTTTTGAGTTCCAAAGATTCTTGCCATTAGGCTAAAATCCCCCCCTGTCTGGTTTATGTCACGACAAAGTAAATAAATGATTCGGTTCCCTCACCAGTCAGACTGGAAGGTCAAAGGTCGGGGGGTCAGAGCTGCAAGCAGCCAAATTAGGTTTGAGGACACCATGTGCTCAGCTCCCCTCGATTTGATTACCGCCTCGCCATGTGCCCTGGAACACGGACAAACAACTGGAGCACAGATCACTGGTTAGAGTGAAATGTTGGGAGTTTGAAGGTGAACAAAAGCATAATTCAGTCACCTCGAAGGTATCCAGCACTAAACTTTACAGCAGACCGGGTTCTGTTTTGACTGAGACCTCGTGTGGCTAAAACAAATGCTGGGTTTGAGGAAAAGCAGCCATGTTGAGAGGGTGAGGTAGAGAACTTGGCAGTGTGCTGTGTCTCTATGGGGGAAAAAAAGGAGCACTACGTGTCTGTTATTGTTGAAAAGTTCGGACTTCTCCTGTGCAATCTGTCACTTGTTTTCAGGGCAATAGACAACCCACGGAGAACGGCTCTCATTTCGAACATTAAAGAGGCTTCCGATGGCACTTGAAGTAAACAAATTAGACTCGGTGGATCAGATGGCTCAAATGACAATATTTTTCCAATAATGGGAAATGATAAAGAAGGACTTTGATATGTTGGTAGCTTCGCTGTGTCTAGCGGGCCGCATGAAGAGAAGCCTGTGGTTTCACGACACATTCTCAGACTCATTATAAATCTTCACAGCGATGCGTTTTATAATGCGGCGTTTGGCTGAATAAACAGTAATGATTTGGCACAAAGCAGACAGAGTGGACTCCTGACTTCAACGAGCTGCCAGCTCCTCCGCGCGCTCGATGGAAAGCAGGGAGCCGAGGAGACACTGCGGTGGAAATTATGAATATAGTCATGCATTATAGATTTGCAGGTGAATTTATTTATTCTCTCGCAAAAGTAGGAAACGTAAGCCAGACAGATCAATGCGGGAGAGTTCATCTCTGTCCACCTAATCATTTGCTAATGGCTGCTATCAATTGTCTGCCCACGGCTTCTGCATCCAACACTGTTGCAATTAAAGTCAACGAGCACATACTGTACTGTCTACTAAAGGTGCTTTAGCATGGGATTTCAGGTTAATGTATTGATTATTTTCTGCATGGTGAATTGGATTTATTCCACATCATCAGTCTTGTTTATTTATTTATAACCCCACTGTAATTTATCAAAAATGAAAGCTTTCCTATCTTGCTGATGGGCGCAGGCATTTGCTGTCAAGGTAATCAAATGTGTTTTTATTTTTAAGTATAAGGTGTTCCACTCGTTTGATTTATGCACCACATGCCTTCAAACAGTAAAGTAAAGCTGAGGAAGAATTTAATAGTACAACATAAAAAAAACAAAACAACAGGAAGTAGAGAGAGAGAGAAAGGTATAACAGACCTAAATGTGCAGTGTTGTTTTATAGTGTAACTCACCGGACACCACTGGATGTCACACAGACCTAACAACACCTCGCACTTTTTCTACATGTTACTTATTTATTTATTTATTTGCGTGCTAGCCAGCCCTGCACCCACACACTTCTGCTTCTGCCAGCATCGACAAATACAACAGTATACAAAAGAATGCTCGCTTTTGGAGTGTTATTATTTATTCATGATGCCCTGGAGTCGTCCTGTCCATTCCAGACATTATTTTAGTGTTTCTCTCACTGTTTTCTCTCACTGTTTTTGTGAAGACCGTGACATGGGCCTTACTACATCTCCAGATACCAAGATGGGGGAGGCGGGGTGTAGTGTGTGGTGCATGTGTTTGCACTTGCATATGTGGGTCTGTGCATTCATACACAATGGCATGTGTATCATCTATTTATATTTACAGCCATCAGCGACAACATTAGAAGCAGTTATCTATAGTTTACTCGTTTTTTTTATGATGGAATTCAGTGAAGCTTTTTGAAACTACTCTAGAGTTCCTTTATTTATTTATATACCGGGACACCAGATAAATCCGAGTTGTTGTAAGATGCAGAAGAAACACCCGATATGTTTTCAGTTTTTGGACTTTTTTTCTGTGATGTTTGAGGTTTTGTTTTCGTTTTTGTATTTGGAGATACTGGATCATTTGAAGCTTTCAGAGAAAAAACAGGATTCTGTGGAGCTGTTACAAAACACAGTGTTCTCCTTCGACTGCAGAGGGGAATTATAAAATGGAAATATTCTTATAAATGACCTAAAAATGGGCCTGACTCGTATCTCTATGAAAGTGATGCGTTTTATTGTAATCCCAGGCTTTTTAAGTCACTGTATGTGCACAACCAAGTGTGTTGGTTTCTACACTGTGTTCTCCTCCTTTGGCATTGATACACACTAATGTACTCCACCTTCCCCTGGGGTAGACCTGTCTGGATCATCTCATCAGAATCCCATACACCCAGCCATCCCATCTCACGCAGCCTTACACAGTCGCCATTGTCCGTAATAAAACGGTTTGAGGCGAGAGAGACTGTTTGATTGCTGCTGGCCAGCGAGGCAGCTATTCACCATAATGTAATATTCCCCCTGTAGTCTGCACTTTAAAACCTGTCTCGCACTGACAAGCTTGCATCACCCAGTGGGGTCAGTGGGGTCTCCCATCACTGTCCAACCACCTAGTCTGACTGACGTAAATCCTATAGAATTGCCTGTTTTGAACTTAAGCATGTGTCCTCTCTTGACACTTCCTGCACGTCTGCAGATCTCCAGTAACAATATCACCTATAGAATCAATCCCTATGGAAGCCATTGATCAGCGCTCTGATGTCATGGCCTTTCATAAATTGCGACCTTTTTAATATTGGCATACCCCGTCACTCCCGGAGTCGGTCGTGCTCGTGACTCACCAGTGGGTAGAGTGTGAGACCGAGGCAGGCCAGCGCTGTGTCACAGGTGTCAATACAGCTGCTCCTTATTGACAATTAGTCTCCTCTGGACCCCCGAAATGAAATCGGAGATGACAGGACCCCGACTTTGATCCTGACCCTACATCTCATCCCAGAAGCGCTCGCTGGCCCCTTCAGGGGAATTCAGTTTTTTATTAAGAGATGGAAAAGCCAGTGCTTGTGTGGCTTTGAGAAATGAGAGCACTGATACTGCAGTTGCACTCAAAACTAATACATATATATTTAAAAAAAGAGAAGTTAGCATTATCCGTGTTATGTTTTATGTCCTTCCTTCTTGTGCTATTCTCTCCTCATCAAACCTCCAAGCAGTGTTCACGAGAAGGCAGAAGTAAGAAGTGCTCTACCATTTTAACATTGACCATAAACAGCTCATTGTTTTAGGAGGGCTAGACTCAGTCATTTGATACCGGCACTAGACCGGTTACTCGCCCCTTAGCTATCCTGATATTTCACTCTAGTGGTACACATGGGGTTGTGCGAGTGAAAAATTGCCAGTATAAGGCGAGCACACAATCCATGTTCAGGATGTGTGCAGAGCATTCTCTCACACTAGGGAAAATGTTAAAAGCTCTGGCTGGAAAGTCATGGAGGAGAGGGATGCTGCACTGCATTATAACTGCTTTATTTTTGCTTTCATTTACAATGTCAGCTCAGTCGAGTATAATTTCCCTTCTGCTCTATACCGTATTTGTGTTTTCTTTTTTCTGGGCAGTAAAAGCCCAGTCAGAAAACAACTAAACAATAATGATAAAAATAAAAAATTACAAGGGATAAAAACCTAATATAAGTCTGTAAACACAAACCAGATGCATTCATTACCCTCAACCGCCGTTCTTCCCCCACCCCCTCTTTACACAGCGCTCCCCCCGCACACACACCCCCTTCCCTCTGTCTGTCTCTGTCTTTCATATGCAGCCCGTCATCGGTGTGCCTGACGGCAGTCTGATGTGTTCTCAGCGTGGCCCTTTACATGAACATGTCAGCGCAGTTGAATGAGTCACCCGAACTGACAGCAGATGGTGCTCTTTGGGTATGAGAGGCCTGATCCTTCCGCTCAGCCCCGTCTCCGTGCAATCTATCATCATTCTCCTTCACTGTCTTCTTCCCCGAGACCACTGAGGGGACTCTGGACCACCATCCTCTGTGCCATCATTTACCTTTGTGCAGGGGAATGTCAGCCCGCTCAGCCTTGGGCTTTTTATCCAGGGAGCTGGCGGCAGCTCGTCGACGTGCAGTTTAGACAGGGATCCATGGGGCACTTCTTAATGATGTGGTTCAGTGATAAACCTGGGAAGACTGACTGACTGAAAATTGCCTAAAAAGAAAAAAAAAAAACACAAAAGAAGCACGGTGTAGGGACGGCTGGAGGAGCACATAGAGAGAGGGTAACTAAAGTTCAGTGCTTTAAACTTCCAAATGTTTGGAGTATAAAGTGTTTGAAATATGGGGCATAATATTAACGAACCCTAAAAACCTCTGGATTAGCATATATTAACGATGAGCGTGAAGACAGTGTCTATGATATTAGATAAAAGTCATCGCAAATCGTTTTTTGAAACCTGATATGCAGTGTGTAAGATTGCAGCTGCTCACAGGCTCACTGACCCATCCCTGCAATGCAAATGTTTTAATATGCCAGAGTGTTGGTAGCGGCCAATCAGGTATATTGCAGTGATTAGATTAAAATCTGATTTTTCCGTCAACTCAGCAAAGCCGCATCGGTAGTCAATTAAGATCTGTCATAATGTGATGGAGGACAGTTTGAAATGATCCCCTGCTCTGCTAAATGCATGACAGGCTACTACTAAAAGGGTCACTGCCATGACCTTGATTCACCAGAGGCTTTAAATACACAATCTGCTGGTTTCAGCATATGCAATATTTCTCCTCGTCTCCAAGTGAAACGTCAATGAAGTGTGTCTGCAGGCGCCCGCGCAGACAGTGCTTTATACGTCCCCCCATTTTCCCACACAATAGAAATCAATGCACAAGTAATTCACATATTCATTAAGGAAATATGTCCACAGTTCTAAACCTATTTGTGAATTAGCTGACAAATTATTCCCTTTCACATTAGGGCTCTGACTGAGTGACAGGCGGTGGAATTCAGACTTGGACACTTTTTTCCCCCTCTCTTGGTTAATAGTCCTACTTAATGCTCATCAATCATAGCGGTCAAAAGATATTGATCGCTGGCTAGATTAAATCAGAGTTATTCCACTGCAATGGCTATTACAAAGTACAGCTATTATACAGTGAAACACTTCTTGATTTACCATGGGAGAGGAGCTGTGCCTTTTTTGTGTTGTGTTGTTGTCAGCTGTCTATAGGTGCTTGTGTATCCAGTTGAATCCATCTGATTTCATTGTTCTCTGCATTTGGAAATAAATTTTCCATCTCCACAGCACGTCTTTGCATTTCCATTCCCCTCCTGGAGCTTTATTATAAAGTAACTCCGCATAAGAATCAACTCTGACTGCTGTGACTCATCAGCGGGAGTTTTTTTTTTCTGGACCGCATGAGGTGAGCGTTACACCGTATGACTGCATCCTTGCGTAATGCCGATGACCCACACGTGTGTGTGTGTGTCATAAGTGATGTCATCAGAAATACTCATGGTGCCGTTACTAAGTGAGCACCTGTGACACTTTGATCATTTCTGTATCAACAAAACATGAGCACTTTGTGCTATGAAACAATTTCACATGTTTTTCTCATCTAATACTACTTGTTCTCAGCTGTATTGACATTATGGGCCCATGGACCGTGAACCACTGTGGGTGATGTACTGTCGTGCCCTGCTTGACCTCTGTTGGCGTCATCATCGGGGAGCTATGAACGCCCTGTGAACAGTGGGCCTGTTCTGTTCCACAGTTGTGTGAGCTGAAACGCCATCAGACAGGTGCCGCAGAGTGTGCCTCAGTGCACCCAAACAGCTGGGGCCGGTCATCAGCGTTCACTGGAGATGACATCACCTGACAAGTGTTCGTCTGACTCATCTCCCGCTCCCTGGCTTCATCTGGGGGCGCTGACACATGCTTCACCTCCGAGGCGCTTGCACGGGAGCGGAGGGTTGGACAGGACGAGGGCTCAGCCGTGGCTGCAGTCTTCAGTCATGAAGTTCAGTCATGCTGCTGTACGATGCCAGTGCCATGTAGAAAGAGGTGAGGTAAGAGGGCAGAGGCAGGTGATGCCGTCCCACTCATCCTCATATTTTGTGGCAGGTGCTGTGTTTTTCCCCAGTGCATCAATAGGCAGGGAATTTCTCAAATCAGAGCACTGCGCTCCATGTTTGATACATTACAGCAGTTAGAAAAGATATAAGCTGAACACAAAGGGCAGTTAAACTGGAGGAGTCGTGGGCAGGAAGAAGGCTGTTCCACTTTAGTGTGTAGGGTTGTGAATCAGGGAAGGTCCATCCCTGCCTAGGACATAAAACAGAGATCTTTTTAATTACCAAGCATAAAATCCACAGTGTAATATTCTCACCCGGGTCTTACACAGGACTGGAGTCGTGTGATTGTCTGGAGTTGACAGGCTCATTGTGTGGCAAGGGGAAAGATGATGGCGATGCAAATGGACGGGCTTCTTTGTAGGTTGCTGTAAAAGGCAATCAGTTAATTTGGTCGTTTATATATTTCAGTTGAAGGTGATCTAGATGGGAAATGCTGTTTAACTGTCCGACCCATAACTCTCCACTTTTGGTGGCTTTGAGCGCACTGAATATCTCGTGATTGTGGTTTGCGTTTTGGCATTGTGTGTTTGTAGCTGTACGACTTTGCTGAGGCACCACTTTTGGATTCATCGGGCACATAGAGAAGGACGTCAGTACGTCATGCTGATTTGAAAATGAAACGACCGGTTCAGCTCCAATTAAGTATTTGCATACTGTATATACATATACATATATACAGGTGATTGTTACAGTAATCGTGCTTACGGTATGTTTAAGTTGATGATGCCTCATAAAATCATGACGGAGGTGTTATTATTGCATTGCTGCTTCTGCCTCTTTCATCCATAGTGCATCTGATAAGTGCTCTCTGGTGCAGCGCAAACAGCATTACATCATCCTGCTCCTTCCCGGCACAGTGAGCCATGGCATGATGAGATCAGAGTCCCCTCGTTAGCCCAGTAGCACAGCCGACTGCTGCAGGACCTGAAGGATCCTCTCCCACAGTCAGGGAAATTATGTGAGATGCTGTTTGTCTGCACCTCTCACACACACATACACACACACATACTCCCCCCCCCTCCCAAAAAACAGAGTGAGCTCGGGTTCATCTGCAGGTGAAGCCTCTATTTCAGGTGCATCGCGGAGAAAAATCTGTCGAAAGCTTTATGTACACGTGCGTGCACGAGCGCACAAACAAACAAACGGCACAAATACAAACCGACACTTGAAAACTTGCAAATCCCCCAAACACCCTATGGTGTTTGCCGTGTGATCACAGAGCATAGAAATCATTTTGTAGATCAAAGGCTCTTTGTTAGCGAGAGAGCTTATTCGGTTAAAACCTTTTTATATCTCCCGGAATTACTCCCGCTTCAACCACAAACAGGGATCCAGATAGGGCAGGGTTATTTATTGGAGTGGATTGACTTTGTTGTGTAACAAACAAACAGATTTTTAGCCTCGTCGCTGTTCCACAGTAAAGATTTCGCCTTATCAGATGTATGTTGGCGCCCGCACTGTTTCTGTGTCCATTGACTCTGGGGAACCAGGAGCTCGCTTACAATTTGGGATTCAGGCATGAATGATGAAGATGAAAGGACATATAATCTGATTTCCGTAAACTTATCAGTGACTCCTACTCCTGGCTACAGTTAAACCCCTTGACACCCCCCACCTCCGGTTATCCTGTACTGTCTGTGACACTGCTGCGATGACCGGGACTGACCAGTGAAGAGCGACATCCAGTGCCATTTTATGGCACAATGAAAGTGAGGGATGAAGCGCGTTTGTCATCCGCGGGGAAGCTCCAGCAAATCACCACACAACAGCGAACGGCCGGGCGGCGGAGTAGCGACGACCACGCCGGCGCAAGCGCTAAGTTGAGCTGTTTGTCAACAATCAGTCGATCTGTCAGTTTAATGCAGGGCAACAAATCAGCTCTGCCACCGGTCTCTGTCCGCGGCCGAGGGACGGGAAATGAAGAAATGTGTCATGGCTGCTGGAAGCCGGAAGAGAAACCCAGTCTCACGCACACCTCAGTCTGACTTGGTCTCTTGTACTTTTTTCACTCAAAGCTCTGTAAAGTGGATCAAATTTGAAAACGCAGGCCGACAGCTTGTGGCGGCTTTTCGTTTTTTCCCTTCTTTCGCACCATAGTTGTTCATGAACCGATGCCCACTTCTCCCTTTTGTTACCCCTCCCATGCCAAGTTTCAGCAGCTGTGACAACACAGGGCCCGGAGACTTAAAGTGATATATTGTTAACACAAACCCGTCACGCCACGCATGCTGCCATTCAAACCCTCCCTGTAACCAGATTAACACGTTGCCAGCACTGACGAGCACAACTTACAGTTTTATACAGAGTATTCTGTTCTGTGCAAGGAGAGACGGGGACAGTGCAATGACCTCATGCAAAATGACTGGCATGTCTGCATTGTGTTTAATGCTGTGTATGCACACACACACACACACACACAGAAACACATGCAAATGTACGCACACTCTTTCTGTGTGTGTTTTTTTTTTCACATGCATGAAATCAGTGCTCAGACGCCGTGGCCACGCTTGCACTTGTCCCTTTTCACTGTCGTCTACTTTTGTTGATAAAGGGGCCATTGTGGGCCCAAACAGGATTAGACAGCGAGCTGCATACATTCCCAAACTTCTTTAAGATGCTGCCCACACTGATACAATGCACTCTTGCTTGTACACAATGTGAGTGGGAGCTTTAGGGTAAGATGTAATCTCCCAGGTCACCAGCAGCACATGGAAAAGACATTCTTAAACGCACACGCTCAACCATGTGTCTCTGCGGCTGTGGACGCGTGTGATTAAATGCGTATTGTCAAGTGCAGGGTGGCACATACTTATCAATATTAATCATCAGTGGAGCATATGGTCCTCAATCACTGCTTGATGAATCAATATATTGACATTATCACACCTGCTCAAGATAAATCACCCATGAACATGAGCTTGTTGTGCCGCTCATTCAATATACATGAGATAATCATTCAAGAGGTAACATCCCCGTGGTACAGCTGAGGACGGCCTGAAGGTGATGCAGCATGTCGGAGGTGTGTGTGTTTCTGACACACATGCACACACACACACACACACACGCGGCACAGCAGACGGCGTGTGGAAACGCATGTTCCACTCTGATGACATCACCGTCTTGGCTAGGTAGCAGGGGCATTTTCCATAGGCTGTCCTCTGTTGCTGTGGAGAGGCCTCCACCAATCCCCTCCCCTCCTCTCCCTAACGCCGACTCCATGAATGATCTGTGACATCGCTTCCTTGGGTTGATCCAAAGACAACATTGTGTGACTGTTCAGAACCACCACCCCCTCCCCTCCCGCCCCCAACCCGACCCCCGCCTACAAACTCCCTTTCAGCTTTGGCGTTGCCTGATGTGTGGCGTTTATGGCTATTTGTCGCGTGCTGTGTGAGCAGAATACTGACGGGGGCCTCGCGAGGCTCCGATATGACATGTGACAGCTCATCATCCGTGGGTGTTTATGTTAACTAAGCATTTCCATTTAACTCAAATCTCGAGGCTCTGGCTTGTACGCGTAATAAAGGTGTTCCGCACGTCAAAATTAGTTTGGGGACTTGCAGCATGATGCGCTGGACAGTGAATGCAGCAGCCTGGAAAGGAATTGACCAGCTTTGTGTACAGTCTGTGATTTAACACTGAACAGAGCTCATAGGAAAAGCCGAGCAGAGAACTGCTGACAGCGCTGTCTATTACTCTCGTCCCTCTCTACCCCATGCACAATACATGAAGTGTGCATGCTATAAGTCCTCGGCTGTTTTGCTCGATACCCATACCTGACACCGGCTGAAGATCTATACCTGTCTTGAAATGTCTCTCTACCCCCTTTGTCTCAATAGCCGCGTCCCTTGGTAGACATTTAAAGAGGCGTGGGCAGCTAAAGCATTCTTTCTCTGGGGCTTTCGGAGAAGAGAGAGTTCAAGAGGTCAGAGATATGTGTTATTTTCCCACCGGTGCAACACTCAGGATGTGTCAGAGCCATGTGTCAGGGAATGACAGGGAAAAGAAAGACGGCAGGAGAGGTAGATCTGGCGGACAAAGGCCAGACTTCACAGAGAAAGCTTGAGATCAATGGATCAGCAGGCTGTGCACCCTGCGCTCACAAACAACTGCACACACACACACACACACGTACACATTTACAGACACACAATCCAGCAAACACATGATGTTAGAGTTTGATGCTTAGATTGACCTATCTAGGGCCCGTCAGGAAAAAGTTGAGAAACGCATACAGACAAATGCATTAATAGGCGGATTGATAGGGTCCTATACGGTGCATTCAGAGTGCACCTCAACAGCCCCCGTCCCTAAGCTTGTCATTTTGACGAATGGATCTGAGTAACTGTCAATTAAAATGAAATCCCATCTGTGGAGTGGAATGAGGAGGACATATTCAGTGAAACAAACACACACACACACACACACACACACACACAAACATACAACCACCGTTCTGGAGACCAGTCTAAGCTTCTGCTCAGAGACAAGGGTTGATCCACACGCTGGGCTTCAAATGGGTAATACATCAAACAGACAACATTATCACTGACTACACCTCTGAAAACTTCAACATGATTAATTATAATTAATTAGTGAAATGCTATGAGTTGGCTAATTTATCATATTTGCATTATTCAAAATCCATCATCAAAATGTAGCCAGCAGCAGGCTTCCCGATTTTTTTTTTGTTGGTTTGCAGCAAAGTGCTAAATCAGCAAATTGTGATTTGTGCATTTTCACTCACTCCCTAGAGATGACTGCAGACAGTCGTTGGTAAACAAATTTAGTCCCAGCCTTTGTGGAATTCCGACTTAGACCAAACAAATCTGTTTTCAATGGGCGTGCGGCTGATAATTCATTTAAAAACAAATCAGTTTTATTGATCACTGACTGACTTTCCATAACCTTGCTGAATAAGGTGCGCATGTCTATGCACAGCGGTTTAATAAAGTTTATGATAAATACAAATTGGAAAAGACGAGTGACTGTCATTAAGCGTCGCAAATATATGCTGAACTATTGTATAAGCTTTCAAAGACCCTTATATAAGCCCTTTAAAGCTGCTCCCATTAAATGTGGCACTAAATGACAGCCATACATTACTAATGAACTCAGGCGGGGTTTTAGCCAATCCCCTTTATGCAGTATCATCACTATATGATTGAGACCAAAAGTGGTGGTGAAAGTCAGTATGTAAGCCTCATTACCCCAATTAATGGCAATTCCTATTGCATAAGCAAAACCCATCTGAGGGTAGAAGTCAATACCTTTTTCATGGTTATGATAATGGCCTTAAATACTCATCTGTGGCGATGTGCACGGGCAGAACTTTAGAGCTTGACACTGAAGGACATCAATGCCGCAATATAGGTAATTAAAACGACTGCGTCTCAGCCGTTATGATTAAACCAGGAAAAGTGTGTCAGGGCCTGTGTATGATTTGTTTCATTAATTTTCATTACCAAGTGTTTATTAACCTTTTTTATCTTGTGTAGCCCTGATGTTAGTCCATTCGGTGTATATCTTGACTGTTTGTGTGTGTGTGTGTGTGTGTGTCCTTGTACGTCTCGCCTCCTACAGAATGTTCCTATCATGGGAAATTTCATGTGCGGCCCAGGGAACTGTAAATGTTCCTGTTTTTAATACACAGCGCATTCATCAGCAGCAGGAACCCGCGCCGCATTAGCAGGCGGTCCAATGAAGGAAATATTATGGCTCGTAATTAAATCTGAAATTAAGTGATATTTCATCTCTTCTCATTAATTAGAAAAGAGGTCTTCTGTAGTATAATTATTTATTTCCGGCAGCAGAAGAGGACAGTCGTAATCCTCTCAGGGATGTCAGGTGTTATTACACGTCAGGTGAGGTGATGCTGTGGACTCAGTCAGGGGTTTTATTTGTGGCGGCGTGCTGTAAATCTTCGTCATCTGCACGTTTAAGCCAATTTCCACCCATTTTGCACGGAGCTCGTTCATGATTGATTCCGGGGAGGTGTATTCTGGGCATTAGCCATCGCCATCATGCCGATAACGTCAGAAGGTGTGATCCTGTGTGAGTCGACTCAGGACAAAAACCAGAGCTGAAGGGGATCTTTAAGATGGCACTTGTACAGCTTTAATCAGGCTGTAATGATATTAGACCTCTTTTATTTTGTGCATCTGTGAGAGAGACATGTTCTCCAGTGGTGATCACTATCAAAGCTTAACGCAGGAGCCCCCTGCTAAAGATGCATGGAGCTATGGATAGTGGCTGGTAAGGGATTAAGAACACTCATCTTATCCCAGCACCATACATTCTTGGTAATGTCAAGAGGGGATATGGAGAATAAATACCTTTGCCCAGATACATGGATACCAATGCCACCCCAGTCACCTGGTCTTAACTTTGATCAGTCATTTTCTAGTAACGAGATTTCTCTGATTTCATTAAATAGTCATTTCGCACCTGGAAGCCCAAGGCTTTGCCATGAGATCAATGATCTAATCACGTTACCGTTAAGCCAATTGGCTTGAAAGTCCTTTGTGATATCCCTTTACTGTTTTAATGACTTAGTTCAGATTAAACAGGTTTTAGGAGCCAGGGATTAAGGGACACATCCATTGGGGTGGAAAAGGCTTTTTCTGATGCATAATTTATTGCAAAGAAAGGGGAAGGATTAACGGAGGCTGTGTGCCCACCTCTTCAACATCCACTGGTCAGTGATTAGAACGGAGGCCTTAGGACAGGAGCGGCGCCGATGGGTTTAATAGATTTAACTTTTCCCTTCCTGCTTTTTAAATGAAACGTAACATCATTATAATACAGGTATGATGAAAGTGTCTCAGAGCAGCTGTTTTCCCACTGTTGGTGTGTGACTCTCCACTTCCTCTTTAAAGAGCAGCAAGGGATGTGTTCAAACCTGCAATGACTCAACATCATTAACCAATCACCCTTGACAATGATTTACTAACCATACATGGCTGATGATTGCCTGACGCGGCGCGGGAGAACACCACAACACCTAATTTGCACAATTAGTGTTTTATTAGTCACGTACCTAACTCACCTGATCGCCGCCTAAGGTGTAGTGATTAAACTGAAAGTGCGCTGCTCAATAACAATAACCGTTTTTAGTGCGAAAGGCAAAAAAAAGGGATTAAAAAATAAAAATCTATTTTTGTTTCAGAAGTTTAAAAAAACACCCACCTGTCAACGAGACCGACAACCCGTTAACATCCGTCCGCTCGCACAAAAGCATGTGGCTGTTGTTGTTTTTTTTTCTCCTTTAGACAAAGTGTGTACTTTTCTGTGTCTCCTCAGGCTGCCTCATGTATGGCTGGCACTGAGGAAAACATGTAAATAAACACAATAAAACACCACACAGTCACATCTGCCAGTGAAAACTAATAGCTCCGCTGGCATGGGCTCCACAGTCCGTAGCTTTGTGAAGGTTCTAAAAAGTTAATTATGAATTGGAGACGTGGATGTGGTTGAACACTCTCCAAACATATTTTGTCTCTCGCGTTCTCCAGCCGGATTTTTTTTTTCGGGCTGTTGCTTCATCCTCTTCCCAAAACTGTCTCTTTCTTCCAGCTCGGTCTTATTTCTTCGCCGCGGTAATCTTCCTCAGGCTCCTCAATTATGCGTCCACAGGCAGGAAGAGCCATTTTGCTCCCGCTTGAATAGCCATGAATAGCAACAACAGCGCTTCACAAAACACATTACAAAACACAATTAGAGCAGACAAGGCTTCTATAACCTGCAAGGTCACAAACTCTCAGCCCTATGAACATGTTTACTTCTACTGTACATGAAGTTTATTCACTGTCTCTGCTCTTTTCTATCTCTGTCATAACAGTGATTTTTAATGTGTGTAATTTGCCAAATTGGGAATGTTGGGAATTATGGAAATCCACAAAAGATAGGGCGGAAAAAATGAAATGGACCCTCTGGTGGGATGTTTAAAGTTTTTTTTTTTTTTTAATACACTTCTGTTTGTTGATGAATTGCCATTCTGTTGGCCTGAGGATATGAAAGCAGAGTTTTTTTCTCTCTTTTTTTATTGGTTCACCTGGTGCCTATAAAAGCCACTGGTAGGTTGTTACTGTGTCAGTGACAAATGGCTGATTCACCATACTCTGACTAATCCAGCTGAGAGAGACTGAGAGACTGGCCGAGCTTCATCTCCTTCAGACGCCCTTCTCCAGTAAAAACACTCCAAACACCGCCTCTGGCTGTGCAGGAAGGGGAGATTACGAGTACACACTCTCGTTCTCCTCTGGCTTTGTCTCCGAGTGTGGGAGAGCTGAGGCAAAGGAGTGGAAGTGAAACGTGATTATGAAACGAGAGGTAGTATAATTACACCGGTTAAATGAACATGGGGGCCTTTTGTTGTTTCTGACACGCAGTCGGCAGGTTCTGGTGTCACGACTAAAAATAACATGTGGCGGCTCATAAACTGAACATAGCGAGGAGTGAAAATATAGTGTTTAGACAAAGATGTTTGGCGTGATGAAAGAGTTTGAGGAGTCGTAACTTTTAAAATGGGTCGACATTCCCAAATCGAGTTTAGCTCTTGAACCTGACACATATTAAAAGAAGCTAAATAAGAGGCTTGCTGAATATGAAATAACACTACAGCTTATTGTGACTGTATTTCTCAGCAACTGATGGGTCCTCTCTTTAATGAATCCACGTCTGTTCCCAGGAAAAAAACATAATTAGTTAAGACCTGACTTAATCCACCTCAGGGAACGTCGTCAAGGATGTACCATTAATGGAGGCATTTTTGCCTGGAGAGCACACCTGCTAATTCTGTGTTGTCATATCGCGTGGCTGATTGTCGGGCTGCATTACTGCACCTGTCTGAGGAGCAACATACAGTAGACGTGCGAGACGCTGCACGCCACCTTCTGTCTAAGCACATGGGCGTTTCAGTTTATCATTATTAATTATCACATCCAAACGTCCAAATGTCAGTGTTGACTCCGAGGAAACAAACATGAGTGTGCTGGAGTGTGTCTTGGCGGTGCGGCGGAGTTAGACTCACGCGGTGAAGTTATTAATCTGTTCTCCCCAACTCATCTCATTGTCCCCACGTATAATGACAGTCTCTGTTAATTGTGACTGTTTATAAAATGGAGCTCGACGCTGGAGCCAAGCTGCGCTAATCTCATCATCCTCGTTTTCTTTCTCTGCACCACTAGGTCTGAAAATCAACTATTGATGTTCCTTATTACATTAGGTGAGCTGCGTGATGGCAGCACACAGCTGCAGGCCGTTTGTATGGATATCCTATTGATCTGATTTACATATATAGAGAGTTTGTTGTTTGTTGCTGAGCAGACACCGTGTGTGTGTGTGTGGAAGTGAACTATTGAAAATGTGACATTCTCTTGTCACTTTGAAGAGTTTTTTTTTTAAATCCACCTGGCGGCAAATGATTTATCACAATATCCGCTTAGAGTCCTGAAAATGTATCTGTGGTGTATTTAAGTATCACAGTATGGCAGTTTCGGTCCAACTGACATAGATGCACATCTGTTACATGACATCAGCATTGTGGGTGAGATAAGGTCATAGGTCACTGACACCCGGCACAGGATTGGTTACATTGTATCTCTGCTTTTGACCAACCTGACGTCAGTGGTGCAGTATTTCACTGTGATCTATGTTATGTGTGTATATTATCAATATAGTACTATGCAGCTACATCGGCGGGTACACAACGCACCCATGAGTGTATCAGTGTCTTCACCTTATTGTGTCAACAGACCTGGGTGGCAAACTTGTGTTTTTTAATCTTTGTAGCTGCACAGCCTCAAAAACCTTATTTTCCATAGTGCAAAAAAACAACAACAACAACAAAAAAAAACACCTCAGCAACTTTTTTTTATTTTGTGACTGTGGCTCCAGCTTGTTAATATCTCTGGCAGGATTGTGATATTAAACATTGAGATTTTGCCTTGTGCAACTGTAATGTTCTTGTGTAGTCAGTGAGTTGATCATCAAAGCAGAGCCTGAACAACAGCACGCGGCAAGGGGAAGGCAAGACAAGGGGGGGCGCTTCTCACGCTGCGCTCCCACTCGAAAGAACATTAACTCGTACAAAGCACTCAGTCTGTAATAGAGCCACTCTTGGACAATAAAATACTACACAATATACTGTATAGACACTTCCTGGAGCATATTTAAAGTTGCATTAGTTTGCCGCTGTGATCTGTTGCTAGTTGTAAATGATGCTGCCCTAATTTCAAGGCTTTCCAGGGCGAACGGAGGAATCCTGCCTCATTTGTCTCTAATTTGTTCCCAGCGCACATATGAGAGGTGTTATAAATACATTAGTTCTCTCTATAGTGCGGCGCACTGGGGGGCCGCTGGGCAATCAGGCAGCCCGCTCTATGTGTAGCGCTGCTTTATACCCAGCACAACAGTGGCAGGGCGGAGATGGGACAGTGTGTACCATCTACCTCACACGGTGACTGTCCCAGAGGTGGCCTGCCCGAGCTGGGCATTCAAGCCTCCAGTGTGGCACGGATCGGATGTGGGCCGGTGTAATAAATGGAACCGTGGGCCGTGCAGATATAAAACTAACTCATATCTCTCGCTCCCCTGATGTAATCCACCGGTGGTTTGAGTCGGTGGTGCGGAAACATCAATTAAAACATGACGATTATCGCTGAATTTGTCATTAGCCCCGAGGAGAAAGCAGCCGCAGCCAGGATTCCTGTGTTCCCTTACACACACACACACACACACACACAGAGACACTCGCCTGCGGGACTTTACCGAGGGAGAGATGGGTCTGAACTTGTTCTCCACTTGGGAGAAAATCAGATCCTGGTGCATTTTCATCAGCTGTCAGTGTCAGACAGATATTTCTGCCGGGCTGGGCAGGAAATGAGTCTATTAAATTACAGCTTTTCACAAGGCCCTCGTCATTTTGTCCTGCTTTCCTACAGATGTTCCGTCAATGTAAGTCATTGTAGCCATCTATCTCTCCCATGGCTAAATACCTTCTTCCAGCCGGCCCCGAAAAGCTGTTTTGTTCTCCCTCGCCTGTTTGGTTTGCTCCTCCGCTCTTATCTTTCGCCCTGTCTCTCGCTCTCCGCCCGGTATCTTGGCTTAATTTGCGCCTGCTTTGGGTTCAAGCGCAAAATCAATTCCGAGGAGGTCATCAGGGGTCAGCGGCCAGGCCAAAGCCAGAGCAAAGTGGATTACTGATTATCATGCAGGCAACAGGGCTTCTATATTGGGACATCCGTGACCTAGATATCACATCTGTATTATATACGCACTGTCTGAAAACCTGTCACGAGGTTTGAGATGTGGGAAAGAACTGTTGAATAAAAAAAAAAAAATCAAAATACATTCATTCACATTAATTCGGGCCTTATTTTCAGACTAAGAAATATGTGTATGGTGATGTTTCATATTGTTTTGACAGTGGTCAAAAGAATATATGAGGCCATGAATTCAGAGTGAACAAACGTTATGGTGGACGAGGTTCGAAGACGAGTGTTGAAATGCTCAAAGAAAACTGTCCCACATTCCCATAACGAACCACTGACACCAGAGACGCAGACTGTTAATATTCAAGGCTGTGCAGTACTTTTTAAGAGCACGTTCAATGTCGTCAACTTGAGTTGTACAGAAGTGGTTGGACAGCGATGATGGGCTGTGTCAAAGCAGATGTCCCTATTAGGGATGCAGATATTGCTCCAGCGCTGTAGTTTTGACAAATCATCACGTTTGCATTGTAGCCTTTTCTAAAATAATAATAAAAAAAGAGCTGTTCAATAAGATGTGTTGAGAACAATGCTCAGCCCTGTCAGTGGAGTAAAAGAGACAAGGCTGCACACGTTTACAGTGCTGTCACGTCTCCTACATTGTTCCCAAATGTCAGCTTACAAAGCCCCCGCTGCTCACTTAGACACAGCAACATGTCCACTAGTTGGACACAACAATAACAAACTCTAGTTATTTAATTTCTTCTTAACGCAGCATTTTTTTTTTTTTTACAAAAGGTCCTCCCCAAACACAGCGTCAGAGGTTTGATTGGAGGATACAGTGTTTGACATCAAGCAGCCCGAGCATCGACATCAGATATGTTTGTTTATTTCAATGCTGACATTCCTCTTCCTGATTTATGAGTTTATGTGGCGAGAAATGTCAATTGGAAGATTTACACACAAGCGCGTTGCCGTCGTGCCTTTATTCCTCAGAAGCTGTGACACGCTTACCTCGGCGCTGCATTCCTTGAGCTCCCCGTGCCTTCATACAGTCTGTTTTGTAGGGCACAAACTGGATAATTGATTTGCCTCGCTTTTTATTTTTAGATTTGAATGACATTCCAGGGAATTTTTCCAATTGTCATGATCTCATTTGTGCATCCTCCTCTGCTTACTGGGAATGTCGATGGGGGATCGAGAGGTGCCACGGCATTTCAAAAGGGGGCCACGTTACGCAGCACTTTGATGGAACAGCTGATGTTGTTTTGTTTTCTTTTTCCTCGTCTTCATCTCCGTCTCTTGTCAGAGACCCTCAACGAATCTATCACCCTCTCCCGCCACTTACACTTGACTTTACTTTTAGGAGGCAAAGGTAGAAAGGAAGGGAAATAGGATCTCATTATGTCAGGCCCACTACCCACTCCTCTCGTGATTGATCATTATCGAAAAAAAAACGGCTTTTTGAAAGCGTGTGATTTCTGCAATAGTGGAGAAAAAACACTTAGGTTTATTAAAAATGATATTCAAAGGCCTCATGGAATCAATAGAACTGTACTTTTCCTCTGGTCACCACATGGTGTGGTGGAAAGGATCAATCTTTCATTGTGCACATAACGCATGTTGTTGAAGAAAGATTGCTTTGTTTTTATGAATGCTCAAAGACTGGATGACACTGAGAAGTTGTGTTGATGGAAAACAGTGACAGTTCAGTGTCACAGGCTGCGTCTGAACATAACACACATTCCTTGCGGCTCACCCACAAACCAAATTTTACAAGGATGTGAAAATTACGCAATTTCCTGAAACTATGCACTGAATGTAAATCATTACTTTCAATGCATAGTTTCACTGAAATGAGGAATGTATCAGGGTCGATGTTGTGGTTTGATCTGTAATCATAATGTTATAAAACTTATAAAGGACTCATTCTCAAGCTGTTAAACATCTGGATTTGGCAATAGTATTATTTAGATTAAACTTTAATTTGCAATTATTACTTCCTGCAGTGATGTTGGCGAAAGATGCACGCCAAGTCAGGGAAAAAAGTTGACTACGAAGGACAAAGGTCATATTTTTCAGTCAGTCCGAACAAAACCACGACCTCTGCACATTTCAAACTCTCTGTTCCCAAACTGTATGTAAAAGCAAAACAAGAGAGAGACACTGATGACAACAAAAGACAAAAGGCCACGTGAAAGAGCAGTTTTATAAACTATGCTTTGCTCTCTAACCTGTCATACAGTGGTTTGGGGCTCCTGGCCTGTCTGTCAGTAAATATGACAGGTCACAGAGGAGCTTAGCTTTGGGGAGCAGGCGTAAACACACAGTTGGAGGGTTAGACATAAATCTTTACTTTACACCGGGTACCTGTCAGCTAACACTGATAAACACTACGCAGTTTAGATGGGAATTGGTTTTGACATTAGCTCTCACAGTTCTTTCAAATCACAAAAGAACCATCATGAGTACATAGTAGTTTTGCAACTTTGATTGCGTAGACTCCACGTTGTTATAAGGATCACTAGCCACTGCTATAGTTCCACTGCTAGATCCCCAAAAGTGGATGAGGGAAAGTATTAAATGATCCATGGAAATGGAGCCCATCAAATCCAGAACATAAGTAGCCTCCGGCATCCCACACACTTGCTGACCTCACATCCCACACCGCACCCCAGACACCACACACGTATGCTCAGTCATGTAAGACGTGAGCCTTTGCCGCAGCTTAATTCGAGTTCCCTCGGAGTGAGCGCAGTGGCACGGCGCGCCTGGGAGGGAGCCGACGCACCCAGGTGACTGTTTGTCACTTTAGAAGAAGAAGTTGAAGCCACTCTGGGAGGGCATTTATATGCGCTCAGCACATCTCGATCCCACGGGCCAGAATTTACAAATAGATTTCAAATTAGAGCCTCTGCTTTAATTTTCTAATGCAGTGACCCATTCTGCAGCAGTGTAATAGCAGGTCCCAGTGTGACAATTAAAATAAATCATGTCTGAGCAGAATTCACCGTATGCATTCATGCCTCATCAGTAACCGAATTGACATAAATGATTTATCCCAGGGAACTTAAATACCAATGCCCACACTGCACAGGCCTACCACCCTGCAAGGGCTCAACTTCTACATGCTTCCCAACAACCCTGCTGTGAATAATGGAATTGATTTGTCGGAGGCGTAGTGAGTTGAGAACGGCTCGAAAGCGATGGAGGTCTCCAGCCATGACAGGAATCGCAATGCTCGTACACGAAATCGCTCCTCGTCTCTCAGTCAGATGATTTTAAATATACTTTAAAAAAAAAAGTTGTTCCACAGCTTGTTGTGGTTTTGGCTGGAAGCTCTCCGTAATGCTAAATCTCACTTGTCGGATGAGGTGCTCATTTTCCCTGACTCACTAAGAAAAAAATATACAGAACCTCCAAAAAAAAAAAAAAAAAAAGGAAAACCATAACGACTGACCCATATTTGAACCTCTCCCAGCTGGCTTCACTTGTTATTAAAACGATAGCTACAGTATGTGGAAGCGGTCTTTGATTAGAGTGGGGGAACACTCGCCAAGCTCTAAATATCATTATGCTCATGTGTAAATCTACTTACGCTGTTTTAGTCACAGACCTCCACCAGCTTTTTAAATTATGTGAATCTGCTGCCCAGTGTGTAAAACTGGTCACCTTCCTCCCGGTTTGGATATCATCATCCTCATCCTCATGCGCCGCTTCGCCCTCATCAGCTTTAGTTTCTGCGCTTTTGATTAATCCCGTCTCATTTGAGATTTTGAAACTATCAATGGGAATTATTCAAATCCCCGAGGTATGAAATAACTGTGAGGAGACTGTGGAAGACACTCATTAACCCCAAATGGAGGGGAGCCCACAGTAAATCTCCACGAATTCGCTCCCTCGTAGAAATCTGATTAGTTATGGTGGCTGTACTTAATCCCTGTTGAAGGTAGAAGTTCATTTTGTCCTGTCAAGATATGAAAAAAAGCGTTCATTTTTTTTTCCTGCCGTTGCTTTTTGTAATCATTTGTTAGTGTGGAAACGTTGTGTTATTTTTGGGACAACAAAAAGACTGAACTAGTGGCAACACGTATCAAGGCAAAGGAAGAAGGACAACAAAGATTAAGTCATCAGCCAACTCTGGGACAGTTTGTTACAACTGAATGAATCCAATAGCCCGAGATATAAACCAATACCAGGATACACTTGTATGGATTTAATCACTGGAATGTAGTGACTTGTGCAGATGCCTCTGCTGATTGCATTGTTCTATTGATCATTCTATTGTTGTTAGTTCTGCACCTCCATCCTCAGAGGCATGTCTTTATCCTTCTTTGAAAAAGGGAGGCATTTTTTTGTTTATTTATTTATTTTTTTGCATAAAGTCATGAAATGCACAACGGCTGCCAACTGAGGAGATCTGAATCTTGCCATATCAACCAAAACTAGACTTTTTTTTTTTCCCCCTGAAGGGACTTGTTTGAGCTGTAGCACCACATCCAAATTGGATCAACAGCTGCTGTATATGATTCCATAATTTGAGGCATAATATGTCCCATTAATGCCAGAGCACTCACAGGCATAAGAGCGACGGCTGATGCAAACCTCTCATGATGTGCGCTGCTTATTCGCCGCTGCATTTCCCAGAAACATGGCACCGACTGGTGCTGCTGCCATTCTCTTACATGCAGATGTCAATTATCGAGGTGGCAGAGAGTGGTGAGCTGTGCACATCTGCCAGTGGATGATGTCTCCCCCAGCACCAGCAAGCCACTGAAGCATGAATTTCAACCGTCAGTTAGCGAGCTTCACCTTAACAATAATGTCTGCAAAATGCTGCCAGACCCCACACGCCATCTGATATGCACCGGTTCTCACAGCCAAGTGGAGAGAAAGACAAATATGGATTATCCTCCGTTTTTTAAAATATCTTTCTTTCTTTCTTTCTTTCTTTCTTTCTTTCTTTCTTTCTTTCTTTCTTTCTTTCTTTCTCTCTCTCTCTGTCTTTCCTTTCGAAGTCTTTGTCCTTCATGGGTCACATGGCCTGTAGGGTATATGGGGCATGTCTGTACGTCTTCTCCTGGGCTTTGTGATGGGGGGTAGAGGGGGTATTTCTCCCTCATCACACCCGGACCTCTGCTGCCTGCTGTGTTATTAGGCAAATACAGTACATTAGGGACAGGCCAGCTCCACCACTGTTGTCATCGAGAACATCTAGTTATCACATCTCGCGCTCAACCACCTGCTGAGTTCACAGAGCTATCAGCGTCCCCCATGACCCGCTTGTGTCTCTGTATGTCTCTGCTGGAGACCTTGGATATGTTAAACACCCCCATACGGCCAACACCAAGTTTTCTACACGCAACATCTCCCTCGGAGAATAGTTTGCTCAGAGCACTCATTTGCGCATACACATGCGCGCGCACACACACAAACAAAGGAGCAAACTTTTCGGTATAATGGTTGTTGTGCACACGAGCCACGTATTGACTTGTGCCAGAGTAGCACTGTTTGCGCTGTACGCGCTGTACTGTATCAGACACTGTTTGTCACCGACAACGTGGCTTTTCCATAAGCATCAGGCTCTAAGTGTGTGGATTACAGCAGTGTACATTTGTATAATGCCTGTGATAATGGGATAAAGCAGCTTCCGTGGGAGAAATCTGTATGGAGAATGGATTATTCCAAAGCTCTGCCTATGGGACATTGAACCCTGGAGTTATCACAAGCAGTCAGCGTCTCAAGTGGGTGCATTGCCTCAGAAAAGTGCTGTGATGCTGCATTTCATGTCCACGTTCTCCTCGCTGGAGAGGAAACATGAGACCAGGAGGCCACAGTTGTGTAGGTTTAAGTCAGTAATTACCATAGGAGTGCACGCAAGGATGAGATGGAGTAGTTTTGTTTCAAATTTACATTCGCTTTACATTAGGACTGTGCGCACACAGCCTACATTTATTTATTTGTTCTTTCATCCATGATACAGGAACCCACTGGACTAGTTTGTATCTTTCTCTTGATAGCCGTTATAGAGGAAAATTAGCATTTCCATGCATACAAAAGCAATTACCTTCAATTTCTCCACGTTTCATAGAAACATGTCCCCAATTAGAGGGCCATTTCAGGGGGCCGATAAGACGAGCAGCTCTCACACTGAACATCTGAGGTCTGGACAGACAATAAGGTCCGGCTTTCATTCTGATCCCGATCAGCGTACACAACTCTGCGAGCGGAGTTCAGTATGCTACTCTCACTCCTTTCAAGCAAAGCTAATTTCACCCTAATTAATAAGGGGTCAGGGGTAAAAATCGAATATGCTGAAAGTGATGCTTTAATATTAGGATAAGTAGCAAGTGGACGTCCAAACCAGATGTTTTTATTGCCCACGTCTTAACAGCTTTATGTTTAAAATAAAGTTAATAGTGGGTCATAATAAGATTTACGGTGCTGTGAATGGTTAAACTGTATATTCTTTAATAGCTTGAATGGTTTTATGCAGGGACACTCTCGTGTCCTTCGTCCTGTTGACATTTACATGAGGAGGAGAAATCTCAGATGACATCTCTGAATCTGCTCATTCATTAGCCCAAACAGGCTTATCAGCTTTAAGTCTTCGGCTTAATGCCCCTCTCTCACCGAGGAATGACTCACCTCCATATTGCATTGTTATTCACCAACAGCAACAATTACGTCACCCTGTTACTGGCTGTTTGGAGATTATGGGGTTATTTGTGCAAATCCTCCTTTCTTTTTTTTTTTTTTACATGATATCAAATGCTGCGCCAGAGGTCTGTGTGCGAGGCAGGGAGGAAACAATCAGTCTGACGAGGCTCTTGGAGATTACGAGAGTTTGGGCGTCCAGGAAACATGCTTCTTGTGAGAGTTATATGAGGAAATCTCCTCTGCTCTCAGATCTGTCCATTAAATATGAAGCCGGAGCCTGGAGATAGTTAGTTTAGCTCAACATAAGGCTGGAAGCAGAGGGAATCAGATAACCCAGCTGTGGGAGTAATATCAGCCTACTACCACCTCTAAATCCAATTAACATGTTTTACCTTGTTTGTTTAGGACCTACTAAAACCCAACAGTGTATGTGTTTACAGCCACTTATAAGCTGTGCTGGGCCATTTCTTAGTCAGGCACAGTTACTTCCTGGGTGTCGTTAACACCATAAAGTGTCAACGTCACCTCAGCATACTTTTTTTTTTCATCTCATCTTATTTTTTAAATAACCCCCATAAAATAAAAGATTTTTTTACATTTTGTATAGAATTGAAAAAAAAATACATATACCATATCAATTAGTGAGTTTTATAGTGCTAGGTTTTATTTTACCTCTGGGCTAGCTTCTACCACTTGTTATGAATCTTTATGCTAAGCTCCTGGCTGTATACCCGGTATCCAATTAGCTGCCGGAGCTACCTCATTGTTAGTAATGTCAGAGTAGCCTAGCTAGATTTATATGCATGCTGATGTAAGAACATCCAAAGTGGAATGAAATCAATAAAAAACATAAATAGTTTTAAAGATGATCGTATCTGCAGTGTAGTTGGATATATTCCGGGCTGTTACGGATACTGTATAGCAGTTGGGATCTCATGATTCTGCCATTTATTTATTTGGGAGCCATATATACTTGGGAGAAATGGCGCAGGATTGTGAACTCAATCACAGTGCGGAGGGATGTCAGCGCACAGGGCGCTCCCCGTGAATCACACACTGAAAGGCTATCACCCAAACCTCCAAGGTCCACTGCCATCTCATCAGTCATCGTGGACCAGACCAGGCCACGGACTGATCAGCCATGCACACACTCGGTTCACTGGGGACGTTCACAAAACTCAGCCCCTCCCTCCAGCTCCCATATAGTCGTACCAATATCCATACTCTCTGCTGAAACTGCGGCATAGCATATTCCAAGGTCTGCGTGTGACTTTGCCTCGCAAAAAATTCTGTCCCCCCGCTGAGATTGTGTGTGAAACTGAAGGCCACCAGGGCTTGTTTTGTCACATTGTCTGCTCTCTCGAGATGGATTCTCCTACCTGTAATTGATTGCTTTAACGTACTATAGAGTACTGCTCTGTTTGCCATATAGTTAAGCCTCCAGTACAGTCAAATATGACTTTTAATACATCACACAGTTGTTGATGTTTCCTTTTACGTTTTATGTTTTTGAGATCTTGGACTGTCATTTTTAGGTGCTGTAGCAAAAAAAAAAAAAACACACATTGTGTATTTTCAACAGGGTGTGTTCAACAGGATGTGGGCGATGAGGTACGAAGAAAACATGCATAAAGGAGTGACAAGAGGTGTGCAGGACATGAGGGATAAAACAAATTTGCATGATTACATGGACACATGAGTGATTTACCTGCACTTGTGTCTGACAGCCATTTTAGATGAAGGACGCATGAGTGGCATCTGATCTTCTTTAACCGTTGCGCCGGAACAAAACTCACATCATACCCTGTAATTGCTGTATGACCATGAGGAGGTAGTCAGGATACAGGGAAGGATGTTTATTTAGCAAGTTTCACCACTGGGACGCGTATATTATTGGATGCGCAATGCGCTTGATTCAGCGCTTCACACAAGAAAGCTCCTTTGTGATTCAAACCACTTTGCCAGCAGAATTAAATGCACATATGTGTGTGCTTTATTCTGACTTAGCTGTTAAAACTTCCGTGGACGTATTTTCTGTGCATTCAAAGAAGGAAACATATTGCGAGAACAGATTGGTTCCATCTACATCAAGAGGCACCTTCATCAATACGACATCCTAAATGTGCATGGTGGCGGTCGACCAGTATGCCCTGAACCACTGCTCATCTAGTTTTCCTATTACAGTTTTCAAAGTTACAAAGTATTATCTGCATAGTTCACTTGCGGTCTGGCTTATTCACGCCCACTGGCCCTGTGCGCACTGCACGGCGCCTTCTCTGCCATGCGCGTCTCACATTGGGCACACTCATGCCCGGCGTAAGCCACATTAGAAAACAGATGATATGACAATTTCACACATACGCCGTTATCCCTTGCCTCACTCCGGTTCACCTGTGGCCAAGCAATCTTCCTCAAGTAAGCGCAATAATAAGCAAAACAACGTTATTACCATAATGTTTGAATAGAAAAAAAGAGAAGAAAAAACTTTGAATAGAAGCGGGAGTGTGTGTGTGTGGGGGGGGGCATGAGGAGGGTGCAGGGGAGGAGAAAATATTTGATTAATCTTCTTAACACGTTTCATGTGCAGATTCTTTGAGTTAATTTCAAGGACCATGCCTAAAGGAGATTACCTCCCCATGCTCCTGCACATTTGCTCATGAGTGATTTTGTTTATTCATGTTTTATATTATAATGCTCCTCCTGCGTGCTGCAGCCACAGAACCACCGGCAAAAATGCAATTTATTTCCCGCTCCGCACATGATGGAGACAGCTGATAATGTCGCCAGGAAATATGAAGACTGCCGGGATGGGACCAAACAGCGTACTATTTATGTATGGAATATAAATAAAATATTTTGTGTGGGTTCTCAAACAAACACGGACCCAAACACACCCCCTCCCCTCCACACCTTAGAAAAAGTTGCTGTGGTTTGTGTTATTGAATTTTTTTAACCAACACTTAAGGCTGTGTGTGTGTGGTGTGTGTGTATGTGAATGTCTGTGTACGTGCGTGTGTGCATATTGTGATTTTTGATTTACATATCCTTCATCTGTCAGTAGATCACCATCTACAATAACATGGATCATTACGGAGAGTCGTATAAAAGGTCAAAGATCCGTTTGAGTTCTCAGAGGTTGCAGATTATGCTTCTGCTCAGTCGCCAATCACACTTATCATCAGCAGCTTATGGTAAGCTCATTCCTGCCGGTGGATCTACCTCCCTCATATAAAAAAACCCCATCTCCAGTATGTTGTCATGACATATATGACACAGCACGCTCATATTTCATTGATGCGACTCCGTTATGACCATGCATCAAAGTCTTTTTCATCACTCCTGCTAATATGGATTTATCTGTTCCACTGGCAGTGATGTGATGGCTGACGTAACTGTTTACAGTGACTCCCCAGATGACGAGGACGATGATGACGGCGGCCGGCGCCCGTTGCCCGGCAGACGGTCCGGATGGCAGGATTTATGGCCTTGTAGTGCCCATCCTCGGCAAAATGCATTGTCTCTGGGTAGATCGTTCAGCCTGTCCTTGCTTTATTGATCTCGCTCCTCACAAGTTCACAACTTCCGCGTTCCTGGTGCTTTACTTGACGGAGGGAGAGATTTAGTGGAGGGATGAGGTCAGATAGAGGAAGAGAGATGGAGGGAAGGAGGAGAGGCAGAGGGAGGGAGGGCGAGGCGCACGAGGCGGAACGAGAAAAGGACGGTGAGTTAACAGGAAATGAGAAAGCCGAGAAGGAGGGGAAATAAAAGGAGGCCGTGAGAGAGAAAGGGGCGAGGGAAGGGGAGGGTAGTGTGATGGAAAGACAGGGAGGAAGAAGGGGAGAGTTACTTCCTCTGGGAGGATGCAGCTCTAGGCCAGGTCAGAGAAGATTGATACCTGTGAGTGTGTAGAGGCCTGCAGCATTAGCCCCTGGTACAGTGGATGTCCAGTAGTAAACATACCCAGCAGCTCTCAAAGGTGTTCCCATCAATCTCTGCACTCTCATTTTGCAGTGCACGCTGTCTACACACACACAGACACACACGTCTCATACCGCCAAGTGAGGGACTGTACTAGTGTACACAAACATGGCTGAGTCTGACTTTGGCACTTTGTCCATCATCTTTTCACCTGGCCATATTCCTTTTAGCACTTCAGAAATGCATGTGCCAGATGTGTGCAAACACGTGTTGACAGGCGTCCGCTGTACCCTGAGGTGACACGCACAACGCTTCAACCGCTCGCCTCTTTGCGATCATCCGCTCGCGCTCGTCCCTCAAAGATCCTTCCGGGACGTGACTTTGAATGACCTACTACCTCCCTTTTTTTCCCTTTCTTTTCTTTCCCCAGAGTCCACACGATTACATTAGACAGCGACTCTGTACTGTTCACAAAGCCCACAGGGAGTGTGAAGAAGTCAAGGGAGGCAACTTGCATAAGAGGAGGCCAAACTCATAACCAACCCCCCTGTGGGAGGACAAAGCCGATGCTCTGTAATGTTTATGTCAAAACTAATGCAGCCTAATTGGCCTGGAAATCATGGACTATGTTTTGGGTTTTTTTGCATGTGTCACTGGATTGGTGGGCGGGTCTTTGTGCGTAAGGCGGACTAATCTCTGTGTATTTATATAATGCACCGTACATTTGTTCTCTGTATGTGTACACTATTCATTGTTAATGACTCGTCTGATGCCTGGTTCACCAATCGACTGCCGGAACATTCATTAGCGGCGCGCGAGGAGCTCCTCCGCGCCGTAACCCCGTTATCTTTTGAACTCAGACACTTTGATAAGGATTTCAGAATGACTGGAGATCAGAGTGCGACTCCATTCAATTACTCCTACTGCAATTTGAAAAGCAGATAGACTTCTAAATGAAGCCGCGGAGCCTGAAACGTGTTACAGAACGCTGTGCTTTTCAAAAGAGGAGGGGGAAGAAAAGGAAGACGGGGATGTCTCATTGAGGTAGTGAGCAGGAAAGTGCAGTGAAATGGGGCTGTGCTGTTAGCATGGAGAGGCTTTGATAACCAGACTTTTTTATTCTTGTACTAGAGTCAGCGAATGCAGAGTACGCACAGAGCGGCACACATGGGAGAGGAGCAAAGAGATTTGGGGTGTTTGTGATCCAAAAATAAAGCGGGTCATCAAATTACCCCTGTGATTGTGTGTACCTGCCCAATTATGATTGATCTTTGCGAGAGAAAACAAAGTGGTGTATTTTATTTGCATGTTAAGAGATACTCTCTCGCTCTCTCTCGCTCTCTCCCGGCACCATAATTATCTCAACTGTGGAATGGTAGTTAGGTATTCATAATTTATTTTTGTATGAGGGGGACACAATAGACAGGCGCGCAACGCTCTGCCAAGCCCCAGATATTTTTTTTAATGGTTAATTGAAAATCTCATTTGCATGAGGAGGAAAATCAAACACTCATTTCCATACATGAGATTATAGAAGGATAACTGCTAGTGTTTGTTGTTCCATATTAGATCTGAGCATTTCCACCTAATTGCTAAATGCTGCAAATAGGGCCAGAGTCTAACCTCCACACTGATGTTCACAAGGCGGCTGGATGCCTCGCTGTGCTATCCGTTTGTATTTCCCAAAGTTTGTGCGCGCAATCAGGCAAATGTGTATTTTTGTCAAAGCCTTGGTGAGGCCGTATTGAAGACACATAAAATGCATAGCAGCATAGCTGGTTGTCTGGCAGCTTCACAGAGCGCAATGCCAGCCCAGCTGGAAGTTGTGTAGAGGGGCAGATGCACAGAGCGAGCTGTAGCAGTCAGAGCCAGTGATCTTCTCCATGATTTGTGTGTCAGAGATCAGAAGTGTCCCGGTTCACACCACAGAAACAACCCCATGCAGTCGAACTCTTTCCTCCGCTCCCCCTTGCAAACACACACACAAACATGAAAACACATCTCGGTCTATTCCAGGCGGACACCATTACAGCCCCGGCCTTGGTCTCTGTTCCCTACTTGAAGCTCATTAATGCAGCCCCCAACATGGGTGGACACCAGGAGATTTTCAGCCCCTCCCCTTCCCCTTATTCCTTTCACCCAGAAAAAAAACATGATTAATAGGATTTATTTAGTGGCCTGAACCCCAGGTAAAACCGGCTAAGCACCGATGTACATGCAGCGCTGACACAGTTCTGTCTCGCACATAATGAATCAGTACGACTCATTTCAGATGAGAGCGTAAACAGTGGAGGAAGCTGTTGTCCAATGAGCGGCCTTTCTAAATACGGCCAACTGGGATTTGCTGTTGATGCAGCATGTTGCTCGGTTCACTCAGCCTATGTGGCAAATTAACATTGTAGTTCTCATTTTATTAATTATTCATTTGGTTTTTCTCTGCTCGCTCCCCGTTCCATACTGCAAATCTGCAATCTTTTTATATTTGGTATCATCAGGCATGCGCGTTAGTGCCTCTTGGATATGTCAGAAGCCTCAGAAGTTGTGTGTTGTGTGCATAGAGTATGCACTGGCAGCACGGAGATGATGTGAAAATTCCGTTTTGCTGCTAATGATCAGGTTACAGTCTGCAGCGTTGCCCGGGTTAGGGGAGGATACAGGAATCTAAACCCTGGGGTTTTCTCGCACACGTGACCAGGAGGTTATGTTGGGCTACGCTGTGGCAGAAAAATGTTGCTGGAATGTTTTTGCGTGGATTCATGCGATTTTAAATCAAAGCTGGGGCTGAATTCACAGCCACGTCTGCATCGCCCTACATGCAGTACCACCACACCCCGCACACAGCTGTGCTGTGGTACATGTGTCGACCTCTGTTCAATAGCTGGGAAAGGACAACTGTCAAATTAAATGACATAAGGTATATTTTATTCCTCTCTGCATCTGACCTAAGCATTTTGCCTCAGAAATATGTGCTATGTATTTTCATCTAGGGCTCCGGCACAGGTAATTGAAAAGCATTGCCCAGCGTAGCGTATGCACTCAGACATGCGATGAGACCACCATTATGCCTCAGCATGGCCTGAAGGGATGAGGCGATGGGAGGATAAAAGGGCTCTGTGCCATGATAGAAAATTTAGATTAACTTGGACACTCACACTTCCCTGGGAATATGAGTGTGTATGGCATCTGAAGCCTCAAAACAAAAATACACATTTTTAACCATTAAACAATAATAATAATAAGAGTAATAACAAAAACGAATAAATAAATAATAATGCAACTGCATGTCTGGTCATTTAAATGGCAACATAGTACATATAGACCTTAAATCTTCCTTTTCCTTTTTTTTTTTTTTTACCTTTTTTCCTTATGGCCTTCACAGAGCGTGTGCAGTAAATGGGGAGGGTGCATGAATACTCAGTGCCTCATGTAATAAGCATATAATTAAACTCCTCTGACAATTACATCATACATTATCAGCCTAGGCCAGATCCATTACTCCTCTCGATCAATGGCTTGGCCACAATAGGCCTCCTACTCTGACCACACCAGGGACCGACGGCCAGGCAGCTGCAGACTTCTTTGCTGTATTGCAGGACCAGTAAGTGCTGTTAGTGACATCCAACACCAATGGTCTGAATGGAGAGAGGGAGGAGGGCTGGCTACTTAATGCTATAGGTAAATGGGAAGAAGGAAATGGGCATTAGTCCTGATGAGAACAGTGAGGGGTTGGTGCAGCTACTCGCTGAGGCTCCGGAGTGTAATGATGAGTCATGGTAGAGTGAATTAGAGTGTGGTCCTTTTTCCTCTGCAGCGTCGGAGATTACTGAGGTCGAGCAGAGGCTAGCACAGTGCTGAGTTGTATAATGATTATGAATTAAACATCACAGGAGCTCCCAGCCAAGCATGCAACCTCACTGAAATATCTGTGGGTGCATCAACAATTCAGATATAGAATATTTTAAAGTTGTCCCTTTCATATTGTAAAGACGGTGTGAGGAATGCGATGGCGGGTGAAAGGGAGGGACTAGAGCGGCTTGGTGGATGGTGTCAGAGTCGGGTTAGAAAACGCTGCCCTCCAATAGCTAATCAGCTATTATCAAATATTCAATGGCATCACTGGCAAAAAAAAAAAAAACTACAGCCATCTGTCAGTGATGTGATGTGAGACGGGCATGAGATTATAATTTTGTTCAGACTGTCGAGTCCTGTCTGCCTGTCAGAGTGGTCTGAGAGGAGCAGGCAGAGGGCCCTGCCAATAGATTAAATCAGCCCAACCTCTCCCTGGCTCCATCTGCTTTCCCCTCTTCCCTTTCTCACTCATTCAGTGGCTGCCTCTCACCCTGCCCTCAATTCATCTATTCTCCCTCTCATCCGTCCATTTCATCCTTTTCCTTCCTGCTATAGTCCCCTGCTCCTTTTCACCAGAATTATTACATTACACGTCCAGGGGACATCCATTAGCTTCGGAACATGTTCTTTCTTCTCGCTCTTCTTCTTTTACTTCGTCTCTTCTTGCCCTTCCACAAAAAAAAAAAAAAATTGGCTGAGGCAACGTTATTTCAGATTATACAGTTGTTAAAGCTCATTTTTAGCTAACAACAGGACATCAAAAGTGGTGAACCTGACACAGAGGGAGAGGAGGAGGTGTTGATGGAGTTTCTGGGCAGGTGAGAAATGGAGAGGGGCTGTGAAGAAAAGACCTGATCAGATGGAAGAGGGAGATTAGAGAGGGAATTATTAATGGGGTCTGGGCCCTTTGGAGCAGGAGATTTGTTTGGAGGAGGATGCAAAACTGCACGCGAGATAATCGAGCAGGGGGAGGAGGGAAAAAAAACGTTTTTTCTCACCTTTCGCACAATCTGAAATTGAAAGATATGAGGATCTGGACAGAATGTATCACTCTTTCGCCCAAATCATTTAAATCAAAACATAGAACGAGAGAAGTCATAAGATTAAAAAATATACCCTAAATTGATAAATTCAATGCTTCCATAACCAATGCATTGAGCAAACTATGCTAGAAATGGGGTTGAACAAACCGACGCATACCTGCTGCTCCTTTCTAGAACATATGTTGCCCCCCCCCCCTTTTTTTTTTAACTCTATGTGCTTTTCCGGAGCAAGCAGGTCACCCCAAAGGGAGTCTCCGTGATTGATGTCCTGGTGTCATGCTGATTGACTTCATGGTTGCATACCCTGGAAGAAGGGATGAGGTACACAGTGGCGGGGCAATCACAATCGCCCGGGACATACTTCATTTCTAGGCCCCCGTTCCCCATGGATCAGTCCTCCGTCCACCCACACACCTTGCACGTTGAAGGGGCTAAAGGCAGGGGTGGTTCTCGGCGTAAACTGTGACCCCTGCACGAACGCACTTGTTTTGCTTCTGTGTTTGATGGGGAATTTAGGGGTCAGTTGGTCTTGAACCCTGCTCTCCCAAGAGGTCAACAACGGCCATTGTGCTCTTACATGGAAGGGTCACAGACCAGGGAGTTACCTGTGGTGCACGTCTGTCATTCATTTTCTATGTGGATTTGAAGGCAACACACACACACACACACCCACACACACACACACACACATATATATATATATATATATATGTATATGTACTACACATTGACTGTGATTCCACAACAGCCTTGGCTTTTTGTGTTGTTGTTGTTTCCCTTGATTTGTACTGTAATCTTCCCATGTACTAGGCCTGTGTCTCAAACACACAAGTGCCCAGTGCACTGCACAGGCCTGGTACTGTATTTATATTGGGGTTTCACATGATGAGAAGCAGATGGAGTGTGTCAAAGATAAAAGGGAAGGAAGTATGAAGTATGACTAAGGTTATAATGATGGGGAGCCAAGACCCAGGAGACCAAATACACATTTCTCTCTCTCTCTCTCTCTCTCTCTCTTCCTCCTGCTCTCTGTTTTGCATTTGCTGATTTTTTTTCTTCCTTCTTACTGACTGGTCTTGAGATGTTTGCTTATTTAGCCTCAGACCAGATTCACACCAGATCAATCTGTGGTACCGCAGAAGAATAACTCCCCTCCAGCTGTTATTGGTCTGCGCAGCGGAGATGGGAAAAAGCTGCAGGAAGGGAAAATGTTAAGTGGCCGAGTGCCGGCTGCTAGTGAGGCCAGACTAATATCAAGCTCATTGCTCAGTTCTTCAGCCTGCTATTGATCTACCATAATGTATGTTTAGCTGATCCTGTTCTGAACTCCGTTCAGTAAACAGGCTACAGTCAATACTGTCACACCACATTTGACTAACACCTCCACGTCAACCAGCAACCAGCGGCTCACTGACTGCCACTGCATTTCCAATGAGGAGAGTCAGGGGCGAGACCTGCGTCAAAAACCAGCCAGCAGCTATTTTAAACAGCCGGGTATTAACCTGCACCAAAATGGTGGCAGTGGCAGCGCGGCGCCGATGCTAATGGGAGCCAGAGTCCCAAACTGTCATGTCGCGGTGTTGTTTGTGTCATCTCCAAGAGCCAGAGCCCCCTCCCCAACCCACCCCCCCTCGTATGCACCTGCTGCTGGTGGGGTTCATTATGGATTCCTCTAATGGTTTTTTAGAGTTTTAATAGCAGGGTTTTGCATGGAGCTGGTAATGAATCACTAGATGTCGTCCCTGTGCCTAATGAGAGCACCCACTGTTTCCCAGAGACGCAAGGAAGAGATAAGCATGGCAGGCAGCTCCTGGATCCTGTCTTTATTTATTCATTTGCACAAATTAGTTTTTTTTTTTTTTTTTTGGGAGATGGGTTATTTGTGCAACAGTTTCGTTTTCAGGGGAAATACCCAACACATAAACTTTTATGGTCTTACTGAATTTTTTTTTGGTTTTTTGCTTGGAGAAAGACTGGCTTCATCTGGCTTTGCCTTGTGCAGGCAGAGGATTCTTAGCTGTGTGTAACAACTAATATGCTCCCCTCACTAGAGAAAATCATCAGGGGGGAACAACAGGGGAGGGTGCTGACATTATGCACCTGTGGTCCTAATGACTCTGGCTGCTCTGACGTTAGTCATATCCACTAAGTGGGTTTAAAGCCTCCCATATCTTTCAAGTCGGAAAATGAAGTTGGGAAACACACAGTCATGAGTAGTAGCTCATAACTATAAAGTGATCCTTTAACCTGTTACCTAACATGTGAGCGGAATCCCCAGCTGTATAATAATTGTCCTCTATTGTGTAGTATAAGAAAACGTTTCTGACTGTGCCATGTAGACTTTATCAGTATTTAGATTTTATAGGCGTGCAGGGGTCGCGTCATTAAGGTGTCCCTTTGGTCGGATAATAAAAATAGGAGTTTACCTCTTACAACCCCAATCAATATGACCTCTAGAAAACGCACCGGCATAATCAATCACTCGCATGTTACATGTCATATATTTAAAATAAGATTCTGTCTTTCAGCGGCGGGTGACAGCGCGGATTACCACTAACACCGCTCATTCCGTTAGCCGCCCAGCGCCACGTCACGCGGGGCAGTACTTTTTGTGGCTGGAATGAGGGATGAAAAATGAAAAAAAGTGCAGGGAATACTCTGCTCATCAAGCGCTTTTCCCCCTGATGAATCACTGTTATGTTGGTGCTGTTGTCTCTTGGTGGAATGAGCCGGTTCGATATTTTCACTCTGTCTCCCCCAAAGCAATAGACAGCTGTCTGTTCTCACAAATTGACTGCGGGTGCTGATGTAATGAAAGCGAAGCAGCAGCGGCCTGTGTGGAGAGCGAGCACGAGAATTACCCCGAACCAAAAGGTCATATGCGAAATAATAATGTAATGTGCACACTAACTGAGTAAAGTTATGGCAGATTTTTATTTATTTTTTATTTTTTACTCACTTTGTGATAAGCGGGTCGAACGCATCATTACGTATTGATTACCTTTACTGATTTTGTGCAGGAAATAGAGAGTCACTCTGCAGTTTTGGGAAAATTGAGTTAACGATTGTGCAAAATATCTTACAGATACTTTATTTGTACTGTATGGAGCTGGTATACATCAGCAACTGCTCTGAAATCCAAATACCTGCTGCTCTAAGATGGAAAATACAACTAATACTGCCCTACTGTCATTTCCAAGGTGAAACGCCTACTCCTACATAATGCATCACCTTTCCCTTTGGTTTGCTAACAATTGCTCCTGTAAATATCGACCCTATACTATTCAAATGTATGGCAATGAATGAGAATAAGGCTGCCTGGAAATTGCAGTTTCTGGGCCGGACCCTCTGCATTAACTAATGTGTGAGACGTAGTGGTATGGGCATGTTGTCCCCAGCGCAGCATGTGCACTTTGTCACAAGAGTTTTGAAATCAATCAGCCCGTGTGAGTTACTCACAGTCCAACATCAAAACGGCATTACTTATCTAAGGCTTTTAATTTCCAATCCATCTGTCAAGCGAGTTGAAATATGGAATCTCATTACTTTGAACAAGTGGGGAGGGGGGACAACATAAATCATTTTATTTTCATCTTACGCTGACAGAGTCTCTTTAGAACATGACCAGGGAGGAATGGCGGAGAAAGTGGGAGACGGGGAGTGAAAGTGACAGTCAGAAAACCAGAGAGAGATACAAAGTGTCACTTGGAGGGAAAGAGAAAAGGAGAAATTATTACATGTATTTACATTTGTCTCCTCGGGCCTCTAAAAAATGCACGATGAGGTCATTTAATTATTTTTTCTGTTTCAATCGGCGAAGGACAAATAGATCATGGATAAACAAGACGATCCAAAAGGGTTAGTTAGGCACATATGCATTTAGATTACCCACCGTTCATTGCTAGCAGGCCAATATGTCTAAACAAAACTACAAATTAAATAGCGTATAAGTTGAAAGGGCAAGTATTTATCAGATGTTAGAAGTATTAACTTCCGAACACTTGAAAGGGCTCACAGGAGGTCTGCTCTTCTCCTAATTATTCATGTCACCCAGGGAGGGACTGAGACGCAAATTGAGTGTAGTGCCCCTTTAAATCCATCACTGTACCATAGTCTAATAATTCATGTCTATTACAGACCCTCTAAATTATTCATTTGCCAGGATAATGAAAATATGCTAATTAGAGAATTGCTATCGAAAAAGAATGCATAACACTCCTCAGCCATCATAATTAGGACAAGTAATTATTTAAGCATTACTTTGTGAAGTTGAATTATTAGGGCCTGTCAGGCTCCCATAAAAGGATCAGGACGCCAAATTGTGTTTGACTGAAGGCAGCATGTTTGATGACTCATTTTAGGGAACTACAGCGCTGACAGGTTTCTGAACGCGGTGAAAACGATCGCCTGTGTCACTCTGGGTAAAGTATATCATGCTGGTGTGTGCAGGAATACGCAGAGATTATGTTTATGCCAGCAAACTGGTTCTTCTATACAGGCTTTTGCTAGGGCCCTATAGATTTAAAAAAAAAAAAAAAAAAAAAAGATTTGTAACAGTAGCCAAGGCGTGAAACAGCACTTTTTCCTCAAACGGTCGACCTTCACTCAGCTGCTTCTGATTAGCGAAGGAAATCCTTCCAGTCGGCCCCTTTTTTCCTTTCTCGCTCTCTTCGTCTTTCTTTCACGATGCCGTCCGCCCAGCCATTTCCCACACAGAACTATTCTGCAAGTTTATCAACAGCTCCTAGTCAATTCCTTTCTCCGTCTTTGTGCACTCTTGCCTGGGTTCCCTTTCCTTCTTCCTCCTCCTTGGCGCCGGTTAGAAAGGCGAGCTCTGTCATGGCCCCGCGGAGAGAAAATGGCGGAATTCATCCCATGCTGTGTCAGTGATAACACTCCCGAGCGTGAAACATCCCGCCTCAGATTACAAGCGGGGGATTCAGTCCCCGCGTTCTCCTTGTCACCTCGCCTTCAATGCCGGCATTAAGCAATTTGCCATACAATAATGGGCTCTATCAGGGAAGGGGCCCCAGCCTGCGAAAAGCCTGTTTGTGTCTGTGCAGCTGTCATGTTGCAGGGATTGACGTTCAGTGTGGTGTTTTTGCTTTCCCGCAGTTTGTAAACACAAATGTGCACAAGAGCACTCGCGCATGTCCCCGGCACGAAAAAAACAAAAACAAAAGGTGTCACACTGAACATACGGCGCCCGCCCGCATGCACAGCCCTGCCATTACATCACTATCCAGACTCAAGAACAGATACTCTAATATTTTACAGTCAGACCATAGATAACCATAGATAACATAGCTGCCGTAGCCATGAATGTGATTTTATGAGTGGCCCAGATTACAATAAATGACATTAACTCTGAGTTATCAGCTGATCTGTGAACCCCCCCGCCGGATGCACAGCGGTAGCTGTAGCATGAGAGGAATAGTGCTGAGTAATGTCTCTCTCTGTGCCTGCCTGGTGCCAGAGCTGATGCAACGCTGCCAGGAAGCAGTCTGTTAACAGATATTTGAGTCGCAGCGATTGCCAGCCAAGACTGAGTCACTCGTTTTTGTTTTTTTTTTAATTTGTCTCCCCCCTTTTTCTTTCAAGATGTGCTGTATGAAGACAGATAACATTTCCTGTCAGCTGCTAACGAATGATGTCATTTGTTTCAAAGAAAATGTAGTGCACGAAAACACAACGGCATCATAGAATAGCTTGTAGCTTTTCTATTTCTGTGTATCATGAGTCTTGAGATGGACAGTTTTACCAGCGATTAACACATCTGCTGTGTGTTGTGGTCTGCCGGCTCAGAGAGACCACCCAAAATCTGGATCTGCGGACAGCTGCTTTTACAATAACTGTCACATCCATATGTTGTGTAGCTGCCAAGTCGCCAAGCAGAAGTGTTTAGGTATTTCCAAAATCCCATGTCATATTATATGTTCAGTTATACGGTCTAGAACTAATCGCTCACCCTCGCTTGCCAAATTGCCTGTTAGTATTGTCATTACCCGGAGCAATATTTAATAACATGACAAAACTTTACACACAGACACAAAAAGACTCACAAGTGTCATGATAGTGCAGATATACATATATCATACTGATCATATCATTCATTGTATGGTTTATGTATTAAACCATTGTGTTACCATTGTGTAACTGGTGTAATAATAATAATAAACATGTTGAATTTTAAAATCTGGACTCTAAGCATGCTGCCATGCTGGTGTCAGGCACTGATACTGAGCAGATGATCAGTTGGTGCTACTTGTTAAACTGACTGTGATGTCTGTAACAATACTCCACTATATCCACGGGTCATAGTGACTAAATCAGCGCAGCTCAGTCCATTCTCATTCTTCCAGACGACCAGTGAAGGCCTCATACCGAAGGCATTCACACGTTTGTTCCTCGTTCCATTTCCTTTCATTTTAATACCAACATCGCTTCCTGACTTCCTTTCCTCCCATAGTACTCTACTTAACAACACTGACCCCCGGTGACCCTGACACAACCTCACTGTCTTCCACTGAGTAGCTAATGGCCAGCAGGCCTCGTCTCTCTATTGACCCCTTGCCCATACCGAGGTGAATTATGGCACCTGAGCGGTGGTCTAATGCAGCAGGTCCTGACACGGAGACATCAGTCCAGTCGGGCTGGACCGGGCAGACTAATGATGCAGACGCCGGGAAAGAAGGGGAGAGGTGGATATGGAGAGAGACAGACAGGGAGGGGGAGAGAGAGACAGACAGGGAGGGAGAGAGAGAGAGAGAGAGATTATTAGGGCTGATTGCCTCATCATTGTATAGTGGAGACAAGCAGAAAGACCATGGAGGTCATTTCTCCAGAGTGACTCTTCCTGCTCGACTTCATCCCAGACACTGATCAATGAATTGATTATGGGCTTGATATGAGAGCGGATTGCGAATCTGGCAGTTACAGAACACTGTCTTTTCCTGGTGCACAGAAAAAGATGTTTTGTCGAGAAAGCAGATTTCCTTATTAGAAATTAGCCCTTTAAAACCATTTGTATCATATTCACTACACGTTACAGAGAGAAAAACTATATTTACATAATGTTATCAACAACATTTCTGTTTGTATCTAAAATTCACCGTTTTCCAAATCAGTCGAATTTTTTAATGTGTCAGGCTTTATAGGGGTTAAATTTGATTTGCAAAGACATTTTTGAGTGTGTGTGTGTGTGTTTGTGTGTGTGTGTGCGTGTGTGTGTGTGTTGTCTACACAGGCGTGTGTCAGGTATAAATTCCCTGCGTGGTAGAAAACATACACTGTGTGCTTTCCCTTTGCTGCCTGGACCCATCCTGCCTCCTGCTGTCAGACTCCTCCATTCACCTCCACTCCCCACCTTATTCCTCCTCCTCTTCCCTGCTCCCCCTCTCCCTCCTTTTCCCTGTTCCCCCCTCTGTCTGCTGCCAGGACGTGTGATGACAGAGGTGTCAGCACAGGTCACACTGATCCTCTCCTGCCGTTGTGTTCCCACTGGCCCGGGAGTCGATACATTCCTCCCAGGTCTCGGTCCCCACCAATCTGTTCACTCTTTCTCTCAGGATCCACATTCCTGCCCATCAAGAGCTCCCACCACCGTCCAGCCTCACGGGAGTCCGGTTACACCGGCCTATAGACGGAGAATGTAGCTCTTCCTAATCCTTCATCTGACACTCTTCCAGATCAGTCATTGTGTGCGACGCTCTCTCTCTGTGTGTGTGTGTGTGTGTTTGGCATGTTACGTCCTCCACATACAGTATGTACTATAGATTGTGCAGTCCTGGCTCTGAACCACCACCCGCCAGGGGCCACACAGCAGCAATTTCTGTCTTTTGTGGATAATAAGGGTCATTTAACACATTCCTCTGGGGTATAACATTTTCACACAATAGCAGTTTAATGCCTTTGGTGGCATACTGCCCTTGCTTTTTGCCTTCTCGCAAATGTTCCCTCTGCGTGCGTTATAGAATTACAGTTTGTTGATCACCTGATTTCTCATCTCAAAGTCACACAATGCACTCAGCAAATCATGGCAAATGAGTCACCCATCAATCCATAGCCGAGTGTTTGTTCAGCCACTTTGGGGAGATTGTCCCAGCATGCACTGCAGCAGATGTACTTGTTGCCTCTTGCCTCTCTCAGAGGTCAGACATGTAGACGAACAAATTTACACTCATATGCACATGATCGAGATTCATAGTTTCCACTTCACTCACTCGAGATGTCTGTTTACAAGCTGTTTGTGGACTGAGTCTCTGTGCAGCCCTGTTTAAAACTAACTTTGTATTTGTCTACACAAAGAAAGTGGGTCGTCTGACTCACACTTACTCTGACTGATATATTCCCTGTATCAAACAGGCTGTTGATTGGCTTCCTGCTCTGCTGGCTCCATAGATAAACATTTGCCCCCAAACCCCAGCAAGTAAATACTCCTGTTTCCCCCACCGCCTAAATATTTATGAATTTAATTTACTTCCAAATCAATAAAACATGGCAAGAAAAATATTCCCTGTAAGTAAATGACTCAAACTGCTAATCGAATTCTTAATGGATAAATCCAATACATCTGCGCAAAATCGATGTTTTTATATTAACAGCGGGCGAAAGAGCGAGCTGTGATGTTAAAGGTGTCGTTTATAGTGATGAAGCCACAGAGAGTTCCCATCCCTCGTATGGAGGAAAGCACATGGGATGACTTTACTTGTTTTCATCAACGGCCTTGTTTTCAGCCGCCACACGTGGTGCGTTTAGGGGGCGAAAACGCTCCGATCCGCCACTCAACAGTGACATTAAACCTCCGAGATTGAGCAGGAGACAGGAAATATACATGGGAAGTGTCTGCGTGTCTGCAGCTGTCCTAAAGTTTTATTCAACTTTCATTTCTTTTTTTAAAGTCCAATCTTCTCCGGTACTACAGCCTGGCGCCGTATCGCTCGCCCGCGGCAGTATTAGCGACAGCCTGACAGACGGTATTAAAGAAGAAAGCTAAAATCAGATTCTTCCGTCCCCACGAGTGTTCACTTAGCTAAAGTTCTCATTACCTGAGGGAGACAAGGGCTGGAGAAGTCTCATTTCACAAAGGTTTCAGCAGCCAGGTAACCAGACCTTATATCTTCATATTCAATGTTTCAGATGCAATTCTCTGCAAATCTCTTCCACACCCTCCTCTCCTGCTTATGAAATAACCTCTGCCAAATATGTTGCCGTTTCTCCCTCGGATAATCTCACATCATCACATCAGGCCTGTTGTATTGATTTCTGGGGAAAGTAGTCCTAAATTGCTCTTCCTTTGTCAATCTGAGCCTTGTTACCAGGCAACAGTGTGACCCAACTCTCTTAAGCCCCTTCACCACCACCCCTACCAACACACACACACACACATGCTCAATTACAGTCTTGACAAAGTGCCAAAATGCAATCTGAGAACACCTTTCTCCTCCTAATGTGAGATGTGCATCGGTGCTGGTGACAAATATGTTTGAGCACATGCAAACATCAAACCATTGTGGGAAGGCAAAGCTGTGTTTTGGTGTGTGTGTGTGTATTTTCTTTTTTTTTTTTAAGGTATAAAATTACTCTCCCTGAAGATTCTTGCATGAAATTGTTTGGCTTTGCGTGCGTGTTTATTGTTGTAGCAGAGATTACGCCATAAGAAAATGCAGCACCAGTGTCTGCTGATGTCATGGGACTCAAATTTAAAAAAAACAACAACGTTTTCTTGCCCGATAGAAAAATGGGTTCTGACAACTTTGTGGCATTTTGATGAATGGCAAAAATAACGGGGGAGTTTAGTTAGAAACAACTTGGTGGATGTAATTATTTAATAGCATAAGCGTGGTGCTGGAGGCCTCATGGTTAAAATATTGTGTTTCACATTAAAAGCGATGACTGTCAAGACAAACTCCTGAGAGGAATTCTAGCTAAGATAAATTGTCTCTGGCTTTTTGATAGATTAACTAAATATTCGCATACAATTAGTCAAATCAAATCCCTTGGATTAATCACATTTGGACAATGCTCCTCTATCCTCTGGCCTCATTTTTCATTTGTCACCGCCCAAACTCCTTCAATCTAACCTGGGATCTCACTGAAGTCATTTCTATCTAATTCAAATATTCAATCTGAAATGTATCAGATAGATGCGTGCACTCTGAAGCGGACAGGCACATGCATACATTTACAACCGCAGAAGGGAGGAACAGCATTGGTTGCTGGGAAAAAAGGGGGGAGGGGGGGGTGTTAAATTGTGGACCACCTGCTTCTGTCACCTGGGACATATTTTACATGATTGAGCCAAATGCTTGAGATTGGATACACATGACAAAATTCGTGGAGCTCGGCCGAAAGAGAAATACACAATTTTGGCAAGAAACGTTTGCAGTAGTTGTATCACTGTGTTCGCTGCTGTAGTATCTCCCTTTATGTGTCGTACACAAATAATTATTGCCCCCCCCCCCCAAAGGAAGAAAAACAGACAACTGACAGATAGGTGTTGAGATTTTTAATGAGAAAAAGACTGACGGAAGGGGAAATGAAACACTGGTTCCCCGTACAGATTGCTGTAATAACCATATTTGCATTAAAGCTTTGTAATAACTTACACAGCGTTGCCTTATTGAGGTGGGGAAGGAAAAAAAAAGAAAATAAATGCCTATCTGCAGTGTTTCTGAATTAATATCTCATTATGGTTCCGCATCATCATTTTTTCGCTCTCACTTTAAAAAGGCAGGGGATTATACACTAATTACATACTGCATAGCTGAGAAGTCCAACTGCTCACAGCAAAGTTTTTTTTCTCTTTCTAAACGCTATACTTATCAGTCATGTTGGTTTCACGGTAAAAATAAGAACGAGTTTGAGTAATACCTCCTGATCCCAGTCATATCTTTGTCAATGTTTCCAAATGCTTTTTGTTTTATTGCCTTATTTTATCCAAAAATATAAACAAAAAGAGGAGCTCATCCCAAGATAGAGCAGCATGAATGACATTCACATATCACTATCACTTTTTTTTTCTGTTTGTTTTTTATCATGGTTTGGTCCAAAACAAATTCAACACATTTCCTCTTTGTGTTCATCAAACGATTTCTGTGGTCCCACACATGCAGTGAGTCCCTCATGTCACCAGGGCTTTTTCTTTTTCTCTTCTTCCCCGCACATATTCAACACACGAGTCTGGAAAACAAAATCCCTCACCATCGCATCTTGAAACTGATGAAATTGGCTCCTTTTAGAAATTATTCCAAATGTGGCTGGTTCTGCGCATGTGTGTGTGTGTGTGTGTGTGTGCATGGCGGGGAGGCAGCAGTGATAGCCTCAGGCTTCACTCCTCTGTATGTATCTGATCCAGGCGTAATGAAGCTGAAAGCCTGGCAGTTGTGAGGAGCATCTGCACAGCCGCAGAGTGATGGGCATCTCATTCTGCTGCCGTGTCCCAGGGGACACACACACATCTGAGGTCCCTGCCTGCTGTTTGCACAGTGACTCTGTGCCCTCATGTATCCATGCTGCAGAAGGTCATGCCACATATGCTGTGGATGCCATCTGGAAAGTCTGCTTGACTGCCACAGCATCTTCTAATGCCACCCTGAACTGGTGATATAACCAGACTCAGAGCTCGGCTGGAGAAAGAAAAAAAGGGTTTTTTTTTTTTTCTTTTTTGTTGACATGCACACGCCGACCTCCGATCTCCCGACGTGTGTGATTTCAGTGATAGTGGTTAGAACGGCACACATGTATCACTAGAAATCCGAACATCTGAGGAGGAACAAATCTATTTATTTCCATTACAGTGGATAAAGTGTGTTTACTGTTTGGAGGGATGTGTTGAAACTTATTTTAATTTGCTGCGAGGTAAATTAACATTGGCGCGGGAATGTGTGACTCGAGTCACAATTTTGTGACTTTTGTGTAATACGCATTCAGGGGCCGTCTACTGTTTTATTCTAACGCCTCTTGGATCTTGGAAAATGCATTCACAGCCTCTCACTCCCTCTCTCCCCCTTTTATTATTATTATTTATTCCTCCATGTTGACACTTCCCAGTTTCCGCGATCGGGAGGATGATTAAATTACAGGCATTAATATGGCAAGTGAGTCCCATGCAACAGGGTTTGGGCTGCTACACCCTATACATCTAAATATAGATTTAATAACAGTGCCTGTTTTTTCATCAGCGGCCTGGAAAGCTTACAGTGCAATCTGCTGCTTCCTCTCCCTCACTCTGCATATAAACATCAAGCTGCTCGTCTGGAAGCGAGAAGAAGTGCCGTGGGTTTGTCTCTCTCTCGTTCTCTGTCTCTCTCTGTAATGAGCGCAGCACAAAGAGGGAATGTCTGACCGTTTCCTTTTCGAGCTACATTAACCACAGAGCCAGAGGAGACGCTCTTTGGCAGATTTCATAACAGTGGTATAATAAAGAAGGGACCTCTAACCAGTGGCGCACTGCAGCCAAGGCTTTTAGGCAAAATGACTAACTGATCTCTTCCCGGCTTATCCGCTACCCTACCTTGACTAAAGCCTCGTTTTCTGGCGGCTCGACAGATTTGACGCTCGTCCGCATCATCCTAATGATGAGAGCTCATGTTTCCAGCTCAGCGAGAGAAAGGGGCAGACGTACCGCGGGGCCGCCGGGCATCACGGAGGACGAGAGCTGATGTGTTTGTGTTTACTCCACCCTGACACGTTGACAATATCTAGCTGGGGAATGTTGTGCCAGCAAGCTTTAACGTCACAGCGCCGCTCGCTCCATTCTCGTGTCAATTAGCTGAGATTACCTCATAGGAAATCAAATTACCCTCCCTGGTCTGGAGGTATTATTTATCAACATTTGCACACTTGCAACACATTGAATTCATAATAGCTCTGATAGAATAGAAGCGCCTTGTCTCGCCTTTCAACCGCTATATACCTGTGGTCTCTCTGCTTAGTCTGTAGCCTGCCGGTGGTTCTGTTTGTCTGTGTGCAGCCTCCGTAGGGTATATTGAATGTGTCTGACCCACTGTCTTTTATGGAACATCTTCCACTGGTTCCTAATTACCTTTGGTTTTATGGTCAGACCTGTGTCAAGTCGCCCGCTCAATTTGTCCCTGTGAAATATGGCCTGGCCTTGGGTTCAAGTAGGGGAGAAAACACGGCACATTGATTAATCAAGGCATGCGGGTTCAACCTATGTTCTCAGAGAAGTCAATTCAATGACACATTTTCACCCGGGGCACATGCCAGTAGTCTGGAGTTGCTTCCTCCCCGTAATTAATTTCCTTATATCTTTCCTTCATCTCGCCCTTCATCTCCTTCCTCGAACGATAATGTGGAAAGGCTAAGTAAACGATGCAAGCAGACAAATGGTAATGCGCTTTGCTTGTTCTCCATTTAGGTGCTGTGTAAATAGTGTGACCAGGAGACGACACAAAGAGTCTGGCCTCAGGACTAAAGGACGGATGATGTTTAAATGGAGGCAGGAAGTGATGCCCGGAGATGAGAACGGAGCAGTGCATTTGGTAAACAGACTGTAAACACAATATGTTTTGTCTCTAGATGTGGAAATTACCAGCCTGGTTGACTTTTACTGTCCAATGATAAACACAAAACTGCTTTACATTGTTGTTGCTTACATACGTTTTTACCACATTGCTTTTTTGAGCGATTCTAAGAAAATCCACACATTTTACTGTTATGTTGGGAAAAACAGACGAATCAGAGCGTGGTACAGTTTCATATTATGTTCTGGTTTTATTTTGTACCGTTCCTCTGTGTGCATTTTGAGCACACAGGCTGTAATGACCAAATTAAATTGTAAAGTGATGGGCTGCAAACACGTGAAAACACAAGCAAAGGGAACAGGGATAGTTGATAATATGTAGAATTGAAAACATTCAGTGGGAGTGTTACTCTGCAAGGTTATCTAAATGCCTTCAGTGTCTCCTCAGTTTGGTTTATTAGGGAAGTATCTGGCTTACCATGAGCAGTGGGACAATTACAAAGACAATTTCACGGGGAGGGTTTCTATAATCATCAATGCATGCTGGGAGCCCATATCAAAGTAAGTTTCATTTGGACTGAAGAGAATTCATTTGTAGTTTATAACTCCACAACGCAGCCATGAGCAACTGCACTCAATCAGCGACTTTAAACAGAGAGAGAGAGAGAATATAAAGGAGTGAGAAGGAAAATCTGAAAACAGAATGCAAATTAAAGCTTTTGAGCTCAAGTAAATGAGCAACTTAAATGATTTATCCAGTTCACATTAAGCACTGGCTCGAATGTGAGAACTGTTGAGTCTTTGGACCTAATACAAGAAGCAGATCCACAATTCTCATTAAATATTTCTCTACATAATGAATGAAAAATAAAATACAACAAATATTACTTAATCCTATAATCAGATACTATAGTTGAAGATAGCACAAGTCTGCATTGAGCGGGACTGAACCGACTTCTTAAAGTGATGTTTTGGCGAGTAACCGGAGCTGGTCGGCGGCGGGCCATCTAACAGTAATCTCCATTATGCATGCTTACATCAGGCTGCGGTGTTGTTTTGATGAAAACATAACAAGTCATTATGAATGGAAATGAATGTATGTCGGTGGGTTCAAAATAGCACATAATTACACTATTACCCCTGATGATACAGGTATGCCCCCCCATCTAACACCACAAACATCAAGGTCTCTCTAGCAAATATTTCCTTGTGGTTAGTTTGTAAACAGATTAAATTCATTACGTGGAGGAGGGTGGGGGGGGGGTTGGGGTGAGTGGAAGGAAACGCCAACATGCCCTGTGTGTTGCTTGTCGTCTTCACAGGCGATGAATTATCCTGCTGAGGTAAATATAATGCAGTTCAACATGCCATCGTCCTTAAAAAGCATAGCAGGTGATCTTACATCATATCTAGGTGATGCATCGCACTGATTATTATTAGAGTGTGTTTTCCTTGAAGCTTCGACTTCATTGTGTTTAGAAATGTCACTATGTTAATGATGGTTTATGATGAATGGGTTTGTGTCACATCATGATAGACGTGGCCATTAGGGCTAAAAGAGGATGGGACCCACACCCACAGAAGCCACAGCAATTAGTTTCGGCCAGATCAGAAGGTGCTGGCATAATGACCTGATTCTGGCAGCTTCTTCTAGGCTTGATCTCTAATCATGGCCGCCACTGGCATCTTCCCCTGTCTCCTCCACATTTCTCCCTGCCTCCGCCTCCTGGTCTGGGGATATGAATTAATGAAATAATAAAGACTAATGTGACTGTTGCGGGCAGAGTGACCACACACACACGTGGCTCTCTTGCTTTAGTGAGTACAATTACACAGTAAGTTTGATCGGCGGTGATAGACAAAACAGCAGGGGCTCATAAATATGGATGGAGAGTCTGAGAAAATAAATTAACAGGGCCTGGCCTCTCGGCTGCCCCACTTAGACTGTCAATTACGGACCTGACAGGAGCCTTGTGAAAGAGCCACACAAGGATGGCACACGCACCCACACACGCACACACACACACACACACACACAGTCATTAAACTGTGCATTTGAGACCATTCTGGAGCCATACAGCAGTCACCTGCTTCATTATCAGCAGACAGAGTTCATGCTTTATGACATGTATCAAGAGCTTACAGTTATTGAGTAGTGTCAGCCGCGGCACAAAATCCAATACAGGGGTTGGTTGATGGCAAAAAAAGAAAAAAAAAAAAAGACAGACATTCCTGTTTTTATATTATGCAAAGAAGATTTCTCACTATTTCTTATTTCTAAGACTGTGATGACATTTTGGGGGTCAAGGGCTAACACTAACATGTTAGTATGGGTGGAGTGAGGTGTGTTTTTCACCTTTTTTGTGAGCAGGGTCGATGTTTAAAGTGTGAGTGCGAAATTAAGTTGAGCATTCTGAGAGGACCAGCGCGCTAAGAGAGGGCAAAGAGCAGAAGGACAAACAGGCAGGGATTCGGGGCCGTTTTGGACCATGTCTGTGTACATGTCCTCTGGATTCAGGTGATGAGTGAAAGGGTCAGCCCTGCTGCTGGGACACCAACAGAAAGTCACCCTGTGAGCGGAGAAGCTGGCTCTCTGCCAGGTTATTGGGATTTGCAGAAAGAACCAACAAAAAAAATGTTCAATAAATTTGATACAAGTAAAAGTACAATGTTGTTTGTCTGTCATTTGCTCCTTTTCATTGCTCTATATCATTTACTATAATAATAATAATAATAATAATAATAACAACAATAATAATAATAATAATAATAATAATAATAATAATAATAATAGCAATAATAGCAATATAGCAACAAAATGGGCATCAGAAAATCAATAAATAGTCTATTTATGTGCATGTACGTGTTAGTTTTGTTCTGTATTTCAGTAAAGAGTTTGACACAGGTGTCAGCAGTCTTGGTTGGTGGGTGTAAGGAAGCAGGCGAGCAGGAATGATTTGGGGCGATATCGTTTTTTGATGTTTCAGAAAAATCAGCTGCCATTATAATCTTAAAGCAATATATTTTCTCCTGTCAACTCCCTTTCCCCCCCTATTTGGAGCCAGAGCGTCTGTGTAGATTATCCTGCGTCTGCGCTGATATGGGGGGGGGGGGGGTTGCAGCCCGTTCTAAAACACACTGTCCCACTTCTAATAGAAAATCCGAGCTCTTGTACCTCAGGGATCTGAATTAGATTCTATTGACAGGAACAGCTCGGGAAAAAACAAAACAAACAAACACCAATTTCAGCTACTGCAAATAAGAAAATAATTTACTTCTGAGCTTGTGAATAATGAATCACACAATTTACCACCGAGGTGTTAGAATTAGAATTAAGCAGTCAACTGCAGGTACAAGCCAGTATACAGTAGTATTTTGAACCATTTAAAACACACTCCAATACACATGCAGACTCTAACGATCAAACAAATGTTCTTTCATATTTATTTCAGGATACTTTTGTGTGAAATGGGAAATACACATGATTGTTCACAGTGTTCTTGGATGAGAATTAATTACCATGTTTTTTTTTTTCCTCCCAAATTCGACACTCACCATGATGGGTTCAGCCAAAGTATATCTTAGATCGTTGACAGCAGAGATTAGCAAGATGCATGAGTTGAGAAATGAGCTGCAGATATCAGGTGCACTGTATTTCAGACTCAGAGACAGGATTCATACTGTAAACAGTCACAGTATCCAGTATAGCAGGACGGACCTGCCGCTCATATTATAATCATTTATGATAAACATTATCATTTTCTGCATTGTGATCATTGTGACAGAAGTAAAAATAGCTGCTGTGTTTATGACTTCTTCACAGCTATAAAAGTCAGTCTAACATTTAACCCACTGCTTGCTGGAGGGATCGGTCACAAGATGAGCTGTGGTGTGAATACCAGCTGAGTGAAGTAGATGATGAGTTGGTGAGCTCCAGTTGCAGGTAAGGTGGTTGGAGAAGGACCAGGTAACGCACACTAATCCACACACAAACGAGACAGACACAAACAGGGGGCGTAACGGATAGAAGGAACACATAAGGAAAAAGGGGATAAACAACCACAACTTCATTTTTGCAGTGTTTTGTTGTATTTAAGCAGCTTAATTCCCTTTATCACAATACTGGTTTGGATTGTACCTCACTGTTTAACTGGTACCATGAACAACATGAGTCTATTAATAGTGGTGCTTGCACCATTTTAATGATGGAAAGTATGTTATTGTTTGAATCTGTTACCATCCTTTCTGTATGAAAATAATATACTTCAAATGGTATTGGGTGGAGATTTAAATGTGCAGCAAGTGAAATGGTGGAGTTAGAGGCTCGGTGTGTTCTCTGGTCCACAGACAGTTCTGTGTTGGTACAGAGTCTGTGAGCTCAGTGGCTGCCAATAGAAATGAAAGCATTAGAGATGGATTGAAAGGCTGCGATGCGCTGCCAATTCTTCATGATCATTAACTCATTGACACTTTTGTCAGCAAACTGGGCAGAGACTGCATCATGCTTCCAGGCAATTTCCCCTATGAGCCACCAGTTTGTGCATCAGCTGTGTTTTTGTGTTTGCTGCTGTTTAATCACGCTGAGTAAAATAACGTCCGAGCTGTTCATACCTTTACATGGACTCATTTGTGTAGTAGAGTGGCTTCAGAAAGAATTTCACTTTTTGAACGCTTAATTGCAGCGGCCCTCAATATGGGGGTGGGTCCCCCTGGGGGACCATATAGCCACTGCAGGGGCAGGGATGACCTGAGGGGAAATGTGTTGTGAAACGGAGCTGAATGAATATGTATATAATGAATTATTCAGGGAAAAGAACTACAATATCAAGTAATCAAAAATAGTATTCTGATTCGAGTTCGCTGTGCTTTATTTTTCCGAAATATGATTCGTTTTGCAGTAGTTGCTTTCTTTATCATCGTTAACAACTCATGTGTATACAGAGAAATATATAATGATGAATTGGAAAAAACATTTCTCATTTAGAACTGTAGTCAGACAATTCTATGTTGTGTAATTCTATATTGTGGTCAGGTGTGTCCCGTTTGGTGTAATTACCCTTGAGACATGTACAGCGCTTGATTGGTGTGGCACCTGTGGCAAACTGAATCGATTGGTGCAGGACTGTAAGGTCCCACAGTACACATGTCAGTAAAAACAAACCGTGAAGTCCAAGGAAACTGTCTCTGTAGCCCACCACCATAAAACCGTGTCAAGCCATAGATCAGGGAAAGAATATAAACCCATTTCTAAAGCCGAGTGTTCCCAGGTGCACAGTGGCTCCAACGATTTTCAATGAGAGAAGTTTAAGACCACCAGGAGTCTTTCTTCAGTTGGTCCTGCAGTAAAACTTTGGCAAGCAAGCAAGAACATTGCTCAGGGAAGTGATCGAGATAAGATTAGACCGGAAATGGCCTGAAACAAACAACCGAGACAAAGCTGAGGCAGCATCAGGACAGGTCTCTGACTGTCCTCAAGGGGTGCAGTCAGCCAGGGGCAAAGCCTTAAACCCTGCAGAACACCTGTGGTTAGACCTGAAGATCTTCAGAAGATCTGCTGATGGGATAAACTGCCCAAATCCAGGTGTGTTTGTAGGGACTTGTCTCGCCCCCCAAAAAACCTCAAAACCTCTACAACATCTACACAGAACAGGTTTAAGTGTCTGAATATGTTTGTTTTGTACTTTTGCATAAATTTGCCAAAACATTCCCAAAACTGCCATCGGGGGCTGTTGAGTGTCGACATACGAGCAAATTGGGAATTGAATGCATTTAAAATTAAATCCACATTAAAATGAGAGGGTGTCTGAATACTTAATGCCGCCATTGTATGGTGCTGCAGTGAGACTGCTAAAGTCCGTATTGGATACTGAAGAAGACAGAAACGTGGATGACGTGTGGTATTGACGTGCTACCTAGAATGAGTTGCCATAACGGGGTCGTATTGATCCAAATCGTTGATGGTATATGGTATGTTTCGCTGCCTTGTGGACAAATTCGATTCTATTGATGAGAGCGCGTTGAGAGGATAGTGCATACCTGCACTGTGCCCACATGTAAGAGGGATGTGGCAAAGTTATGCACCCCATTCATCAAGATTCATCAACATGATGGCACAGGGAAAAATCCAAATCACATTACGAAACTTTATGTTTACTGTTTATTCCTGATGTTTTCCAATTAATAGAATTTCAAAATGTAAGGAATTCTTTTTGTTCGTAAAAAAAACAAACAAACAGATAATATGCACATTTTTATATCGCACATCTAGAAGCTGCACTGTGTTTGGATGGACGAGCAGACGGGCAGATTTCAGTGGCTGTAACTAAAGGCTAGATTAGTCTTAATCTTATTGTAGGGTTTCTTCTTTCACTCCGGATCGTTCCAGGAAACAAGAGCAGATTTGAAATCCATCCAAATCTAATTAAAACACTCAATACAAAGGACTGTGCTGTTTTTTGACAGTTTGATTGGAGGGATGTGAGGCTCGGTGAGGGAGGCCCTACTGTAACCGTTTCACAGGAGGCTCCATGCGGTGTTGCTCTTTAGATGGGGTGTCTCTTGTTGTTACTGGAGACAGATAGGCATTCCTGATAAATGTGAAAATGTGTCAAAACTCAGGGGGGAAGCCAGGAAAGTACCAGAGGTAAATTTGGCCTACTTGGGCATCATTACAGCTATTGTGTGACAGTGAGTCAGGAAGTCCGCCCACATTGTGCTGTATATTTGCTGATGTAGCGCCTGCTAATTTGATTTACCTATTGGTTTTTTTTTCCTTTCGATGTTGCTGTGCGCTTTTCACTTCTCTATTTTTTTGAATGTCATTTTAATACTACTGATTACATTTATTTTTCAACACAGTTAAAAATCTTTTTTTTTTAATTTTTATTTATTTTTTTAACCAGTAAAATAACTCCACAGCGTCTGAACTATGGACTCCTAAATAACAGGCAATGAAGCCGCAAGGCAACACGGGAGAGTTCAGTCTCACATGGACAGGACTTCACATGCTGTCTGACCTCAGGCAAAAAAAAAAGAAAAAGAAAGAAATCAATATTTCTTTACCGGCCTGGGAGACTGCGAGGGCTCGCTCAACGCCCTAACAACATGCCTTAGAGAGCGCTGTCTGTCCCGTAAACCTATCGGATCTCTGCGATCTCCAACTCTGCCCGGCGACAGGCCCTCCCAGGCCCCTGCTCTCACTTCACTGTCTGGCCCCTGCAGTCCCACTCCCCGCAACCTCTCGCTCCCCAGCAGCAACAGCAGTGCTGTTAGCATTGTTAATGGCTATTGTTATGAATGAGGACCTCTGCTCCTCTTTTTTTTTTTTTTTTTTTTTTCCCTTTCACGGGCAGGCAGATGGATAGGCTGCTACTTCTTCTCTGCTATCAGGACGGCCCAGACGCCGGGCCCCGGACTGGCGGAACAAAGTAGGAGGAATGACGCCCCCGGTGGGGAGGAAAGGGTGAGAGACCAGAAAAGCAGAGGGGGGTGAAAGAAGCAGGGTAGGAGGGGGCAAGGGACAGGGGTGAAGGAGCAAGGGAGCAATAGAAGGGAGCAGGTCTCTCCTCCCCTGAATACATTTGGAGCTCCATTGTATGGGGTGTAAGAGAGGAGTGTGGCTGCTGTCTGTGGCAGGGGCCTGTATTCTCAGCAGCCCGTGGAGAAGAAAAGAGGAGGGGTGAGGGGCACACACTGCCCCGTTACTGGCCCCCTGCCGAACCCCCCCCACCCCCACCCCCAACCCTCCCTCTCCAGCACCCCTGCCTGGTGATGAATGGTGCTACTTGCTGAAAGTGAAGCCTGCTGGTGAGCCTTGGCTCAGGCAGGGAGGCAGGGGGAGACTGCTCGCAAGATCACGGGGGCAAACTCAGCAAAAGGCCGCCCTTCAGTCGCACAGAGGCTCCACCAGGATGGCAGAGCCGCTGCTGGCACACAACCACAGACTGAAAACACAAAAACAAAAAAAAAAAAAAACAGGGCCGGAGCCTAAACTCGCGCCCAAAGAGAATCTCTCGCTTCCTTCAATAAAGGGATCCAGATTTATCATAATCATATCCACTAAGGCACATTTTGGTTTTGTGCGCTCTCCAGACGCTGTGTGTGAGAGGAATCCTGGCAGTGCAAAAAAAAAAAAAAAAGACACACAACACTTGCAGCAAATAGCAACTGTTACCATATGACTGTATGCAGTGAATTAGTGCTCCAGGTTGACAGAGCCTGTATAGTCCTCTAATGTCGCAGGAAAAATGCCTCTCCATCGTTGATCATGATCTCACCTCCATAAATTACATGTTGTGGTCAGGAACGTCTGCCGAGACGTTTGCCTGAGAGCGCAAAAAAAGGAAAAAAAAAACGCTAATTGCTTACTCGCATAATGAATGTGCTGTTTGCTGACTACATCACAAACCTGCTGGTCTGTAGATATGAGATATGTACATATATATATTTACAAGGTATATAAAAAGCACATGTGAGACCACTCTGTTTTCTTGCAATCAGTCGAATGAATGGTGTCTGTGTTCCTCACTACACACTTCCTGCTCACGCCGCCTTGTTTTCTGTCTCTGTCACACACACACACACACACGACACACACCAAATCAGAAAGTAGATGCTCTAAAGCAGACATTGCTGTATTAAAGAGAGAGAGAGAGAGAGAGAGAGGGAAAAGTAGGAGGGGAGGTGGAGCGAGCCTGGGGGCTGGCCTCTGTCCCGGCTCCCCCAGCCTCTCTGGACCCCAGCCATCTGCCACAGCTGCTGCCTGGCTTTAACTGCCACTCTAATTGACAATGAACCCAGAGCCCTGTGATAATTGTGGCTGCTTGGTGACTTGGGCAGGTAATGCTTCCCTTTCAGGATTTATCAGGCCCCATCTGTTCCTCGTAGCGCTATATGTGGCAGAAAGGGCCCCCTACCAACCATCAGCACTCACCACTACTCCGTCCCCTTCCTCCTCCTTCAGCCCCACACCCCTCCTCAGTCACTCCACCCATCCCTCAATATCTGCCCCCCCCCCCCCCCCCCCCCCCCCCCAGTCTTGCTCAGCCTTCATGTGCGCTGTCATAGCCAACCAATATCCTGCTCCCCAACGGCTCCTCCGTCTCCTCCTCCAGTTGCTGTGCAAATATTGGGCTTTTTTTGTGAGGGGATGCTTATTAGAGAGCAGCTCGGCGGCCTCGGGGTAGCCACACCCACCAGAGGCCGCCGCTCTGAGGCCGCGATTGTTTGTTCAATCATTAACTAAAAATAAAAGGCCGCCTGCCTGAAACACCCCCATCTCCTGCCCTCTGTGGTGCAGGATGAGTGTTTTGTGTTGTGCGTCAGGAACAACTGGAGGGGGTGGGGTTGGTGGTGGTGGGGGGGCAACCTCACACACTGTGTGACACCACCCTGCCCCGGCTCTGTTGATTTGATAGCGCAGAACTTTTTTTTTTTTTCTTTTAACGCGGGGGGCCGCAATTGAGATGGCTGCAGTGTTAGCAGGTGTTGTGTCGAGTGGTGTTTGATTATTGCTGCGCTCAATCTTGATCAAGTCACCCCACCAGCGCCCCCCCTCCCCATGTTCTGAACTGTCACTGTCAGCAACATTGCGCATTTAGCATGTCATCCATTATAATGCAGACGAATTGACAAATGATTCTCGTATCATTCTTTGTGTCAGTAATCAACAATTTCAATATGCGGCCTCTGAATGTGCGTAGCGCCAGCACAATCCTGTGTGTGTGGCTCTTTTGTTCTGTTCCTCAGATGAGTTTGGAAATTATTATGACAACAGGTTGTCATCACGTCGACATCAAAATCAGTTTTCACTCCAGTGTATAGGCTTAAAAGATAAAGTCCCAGATAGACTATCGTCAGCGGAGGCAGAGAGGAAGCGCACACACCACAATGGACACCAGGGGCTGTGCCAAATGCTTTCTTCTTTTGCCAGATTAATGTCAGATACTGGCAGATAACTGGAAAACATGTCGGTTTCACTCTTCAGAAATGGACAGATCTTGGCCATGTGCTGCCTAATTGTGGGCAGTGTTTTACCATCTGTTAGGACGAGATATCATTTTCAGACCAAGTGATCAGATATGCTACACATTTACCTTCATTATCCTAAATGGGGAAGTGTATTTATTTATTTATAGCATCATTCGGAGCGGTTTTATTGTTTAATACAACGTGTGCTCCCACAGCTCATCTGGTTGTCAGCCACAGTGGGCGCTGTTACCAAAAAAAAAAAAAAACAGCACACAAAAAATGCTTCAGTGATTTTTGATCAGCACAGAAATCAAGTCATAACTGTTTATGGAATTGTTTTCCCAACTGACAGCAGGAAACTTTTTTGCCGTTGACTTAATTACTGTATATTGCGTAAATGAATGATAATTGTCTTTCGTGGAATAACACGGGATGCTGAGATCCTATGTTTGTTTGTAAACTACGCGCAGAGAACATGTTTTACAAACCATTAAGCTCACAAATTTATTCACACAAGTAAAACCGGCCATCTGTAATTTAGCATTATTTCAGTGCATTAGGAACAGAACATTTAACGCAGCTATGATTTTAGGCTTCAAATTAGAGCTTGGATGAGAAGGCACTCTAAACACAGCGCTGTGTGGACGCAGGGTTTCACAGCAGAGTGAGAAAACGTTGCATGAAGAGTTTATGAATATGAAGCAGGGTTACAGTTGACGCCCGGAATTGCATCCTGTGTAGGTGACATCCTAGCGTTTAGCTCGGTTGGTTGTGGAGAAACAGATATTTGAGTGTGCGTGTAATATAAACACAGTGTTGTTATAGTATGAGTGTCCAGGATGCTGCATATGCGAATGGATAAAACGGTTATCACTTCTTCAGAGATTGAAACATGCATTTTCGCTTCACTCTATACATTTATCAACGTTTTTTGAGACCTGGGCCCAATTTCCCTGTGCATCCCTGTCTAATACCTCATCAATTCCAGAGCACATTTCAGGCTTTCAAGTGTAAGGACATCTTTAGGCCTTAACCCCCCCAACCCACACCCCCACCCCAAAGGATTCAGCAGACATATGATACGAAAAACAGCAAGATTTCTCTCTCTATCACACTACACACTGCTGCACGCACACATGGACACACTCACAAATGCATCCTGCTGACTACACACTGCCCCTAATCCCTCCTCATCATGGCTGCCTGAGCCCCAGAGGGCTGCAGGCACTTGGTGCATATCTACCACAGGATGCTGGAGCTGCTGTGGTTCCTGCTCAGGTGCAGGTGTGTTGGTGTTGCAAATGTGTGTGTTATTGTTGCATGATTTGAAGCAGGGTAAATACCAAACTTACCATCAGAATCTTCATCTTTGACTTTGTCAGTAAAAGGGGATAAATGATAAATGATTGGTTTTTAGTGACTGACAGAAACACTGTCTGTAACTTATGTCATGTTGTCACATTTTTCACATGCTGCATTGATTATTAGTCTGTGGAATGAATGAGCAAAAAGGCCAGAGCTAGTTTTAGATACACGTGGCAGCGGTGTTCAGGAATCTGGATATTTCAGATTGTCATATAAACTTCATCTCTCATGCCTAAATTACTGCAACATTGTTTTGTCATTGTGCGATCGATATGATTCATTTGGGTACAAATGAAATTGTTGGCTCATGCATTGGTCAAATATTTGTAGGACACAGCCCTCAGACGATGATGTAAGGTATCTTTTATTTTACCACACAGCCCTGAGTACGCGCACGTGCAAACACACACACACACACACACACGAACACTGATTTATCGTTTTATATGCTTTCTTTTTCAAATTTCATTTCATAGCACACATTCTATATGATGACTGTGAGTAAAGGATGCTACGTGGTGGATAGGCCCAATTAACCATATGAAGAAAAAAATACAATCTCTCAGAGCTCTCACATAAGTGAGGACAAAGGCAATGACATGATCTTAATCAAAATGACAAGAACATTAAAAATGTAGCATTGCTCAACACAGGCAAAGATAAGAATTGATTTGGGCTGCCGATGATGGTTATCACCATTAATTATTGAATTAGTTCTCCATCATCATGTAAGTGCACTGCTGTATCCTTCAGGGACGGGAGCATGCTTCTCTCTGCTAATGTACAATTTGAGTTCTCCTCTACTATTCTACATATTGCCCCTAAGCTAAATTCACACTTACAAGTTCAACATGTAAACACAACATCCTCATTTTATCGTCATGACGGCGAGTCGCTGTCTGACTGTGTTGTTTCCTCTCTGCCCATTTGTCTTCATCTCCGTGTGAAATGTGCTGGCGGATTGGAAGCTAGGACTCTGATAGCTCTGCCAACTCCATCCTGTAATAACTACAGCGTCCCGTGTGTTGTGAGCCTGTGATCCCATGATCCTGTGAGCCTGCGGCCCATCAGAAACACCATGTCCCTCTAGGTGCGTTAATCCGACAGGCAGCGCGTTTGCACTGAGGGCCCGTCTCAGCCTCCCAGGATGGCCCTGCTTAGGCAGAGGAGCTCCCCACTGACCCCCAGGCTACGGGGGCTCTGAGATTAGCAGCACTCCCCTTACTTTGTATCTGTCACAGGCCGGTGCTGTGGGGATGGATGGGCCTGGATTAGCACAGGGGAGAGGAGAGCTAGTCTACATTTCACACACAGCTAAGATGGGATTCAGGATTCTGGTCACTGCCTACTGGGACATCAGGGGGGTGGATGAGAGTTTTGGGAGGTGGCGCAGCCGTGTGTGCTTGTGACTCTATTTTCAGTTGTTTGAAGTAGAATGAAGGTGAAGATTAAAAAGATAATCCCGCGGTTTGTGAGACGCGCTGTATGGACAACGTGATCGCAATCCACAAGGGGAAGTGGAAGGAAGGAAGGAGCCTTGGTTTCATATGAAACCCAGGTTTAAGATGTGGCTTTCTGGTGATGGATCATTTTCCAACAACGTGACGGTAGTGTTCTTCTAAATTTGCCACCGCCATACTCTTTCTAATGAAGAAATGCTGTCTAAACAACGACCAAATAGCTGTAACGGTCCAACGCTAAAAGCAAAACGTCCTTTTTAAATGGCCTTTCACTGCTTTTTGTGCACTGGCCTCTTTGACAACGTGTTTCCATTAGGTGGGACACAATGGGTTGGAGTGAATACTTCAGCAGGAAGCACAATCTGAATCAGATACTCAATCAACCTAAACAATACACAGCAGACACAAAAATATGAAGGTGACTGTATAGTTCATGGAATCGTAACCCTGCATGTCCCAGGTGTCATTGATAGCAGCGCTTTGTGAGGGGTCCATTACCATATGTTTTAGCTATTGTCATTAGCCTGCTATTTGTCGGTCAAGGGACCCTGACACAGAGAGAAGGAGAGCTCATTTATCATAAACATACAACAGTGATTCAGGAAACGCACAAAGAAACGCTGCATCTCCGCATTAATATTCATTGCTTCGTTGGGATTGCTCCGTTATCAACAATACTTTTCTCCCGCCTCCCATTTCTCACAGTTTCAATTCAAGAACTCATGGTTGCTCACTGTTTCCCCTGTAAGTTGTCTATTGTGTGAAGTCCATTTCCTGTTTAGTGTCATTGTTCTCAACTTTCTCATAATGATGTCAAGGTTAAAAGCCTCAGTAACAGAGGAATCCAAATTTCCGGGCTCACCCAGCCATATTCAGAAGGCATCATCTGTGCAACCATGAAAAAAAGTTGTAGCCATTATTAAATAAGGAATAAAATAAGCTTTAAAGTTAAACACACTCCTTGTCATTTCAAGCTGTTGCTTTGAAGACGAACACTGGACTCTGTACTTCTAATTAATGTTGGCGCTTCCGAGTACCAGTTCACAGAACCAGTGAATCCACAGCACCTGGTTGAAAGCCAAAAGCGAGACTGAATAAGGGTGTTGTTGAGTACCGGTACCAGCGCTGGTTCAGACATCTCCACCTTTAATTGGATCAAGTATTTGTCTAAGTCAGAGTGTGCGACTGCCACAAACGGATGGACGGGGAGATAGAACCAACCTTTCAGGCGACTTGGCTCAGCCTCCTTAAATGGCTTCTGACAGCCACATTCATCAGTGGCTCATCTGTGCTGTTTACACTGTTTAATTGTTTGACAGTTCCTGTTTATGCTGTGTCACTTCCAATCCTCCCTGCTCCCATTAAAGAGCGAAGCTCCCTTTTAATAAATGAGCGGCGTTTGGGATTCGCCGGGAACCGCTCTGCGGGATGTGATCAAACGGAATGTGGCTGTCCCGCTTCCTGCAGGCATCGCTCGCACGTCCTGGAACTTAGACAGGGTCAGTCAACACTCAAGGCACTGTTTGTGTGCAGACTGTGCACGTGCATGTGCGTGTGCGTGTGCGTGTGTGTGACTCGCCGCGGCCAGTGGTTTTTACCAGACGTCTCAAAGTGGGAGGCCTGATTGAGAATCAGTTGAGCCTTTGAAGTCTGTTATAAATAAGACGGTTAAGGGGACCTGCATGGGCAGTGATCCTGGATCGCGACTCTAAGAAGCTGGATGTATATGGGTCATTGACTTAAGATGACTTATTAAGCACACACGCTGCAGGTAATGGAAGCGTAGTTACACAAGCTTGCACTTTGCATGCCACGACCATTCAACCTTCAACAACTTCTACGTAACAGAGAGCGGCGGGCTCAGGGGAGGGAAGGAGCGAGCGAGAGAGACTGTGAGAGAGCAAAGCAGAAGCCAGAGGGTGGAAGGAAAGTTGGTGGAGAGAGTCCGAGAGAGAGAGAGAGAGAGAGAGAGAGTAAGTGCCGGTGAAAGAGACAATGCAATCAATAAGATATATAAGATAACAAATAATGCCCTGGGTGTCTCATTAATCGTAACGCAGGCTTATTATGCTGAGTGCAGGTTTATAAAGCCAGGTCACTTTGGCTCCCTGTGTTGAAATATCAGCAGAGTTAAAACACAGCAGAGACGACAACGTGCAAACTGTGACAGCAGTCACCCACTCACAGACAGAGTGAAAAGACTGTTGCTTGTTGATGCATTTTTTTTATTTCTTTAAATATTTTGCACAACAAATGAAGAATTCCAGAAGGCGTTTTATTTTGCGGTACACGCTTCGTTCAATGTTTACTACTTGTTTACACGTATTTGCAAACGATACACGGTCGGATACAAAAAAATGTTGTTTCTTTCTACGAGGTTGTGTGTGGTTATGTGAGTTGCGGTGTGTTATTGTAGACACTGTGATGACATTGGACCCTCCGTCACTCCCTTCATGCGTAAGAGGAGGAAAATGATAGCTTATCCCTCAATGCCCTTGAAGGCAAGGTGTCTCTGCATAGTATATCCATCACAATCAACGCCAGATCATTTATATTAAATGCCTTCCCCCCTTTTTTTTTTTTTAAAGCTACACCCCGTAATGTGTCGTTCCGAACGGAGAGGGTGAATTTAAACAGAGCAATAAACAGTGATCGTCGCACACAACTTGTCCTTCTAATTTACAGCCTGGAGCTGGGCACTGGGCTAAGGAGAGAGGAAGGTTGGGAGTCCAGCTGCATAATGACCTACACCTGATCTCCATTCTCTAGGTACCACGGCTTTCTGCCATAAAGGTGCATAAAATCCATTAGCAGGGACCACGGTTTACAAAGAGTAATATTGTAATTTCCATAAATGCAATGTGTGTTGGTCTTTCCATTAATCTTGGTGACATTTTAGCATGATAATTTATTTATATATATGTATACACATCACCACGTTTAATGGCAAATTAATAAAACGAGCTGTCATTAGCATAAAATATGGCATGTAGTTGTGACTGGGATTACAGTCCCCTGGTAGCTGGGTCAACACCTAGCTTAATCCTCATTTTAAATGGGTTAAATATGCTGTCAACATCCAGACACTGTGGCCAGGAAGCTCATCACGTTTTTGTTCCTACCATACTGTGTTTTTTTTTTTGTAATATGATGTGGTTCCTGTATAAATATTTTTAGATGCATCATAATCAGTATAAGTAGCTCAAGACATATGAGCAGTTCTGAATCATTTAGATAACCACAGGGGTTGAATGAGGGTCTCGTCTGAAACAGGAAGAGGCAGTGATGTAGGACTTGGATTAAGCTCAGGCCTCAATTACCAAGCATATTCCACACGTGAGCCCAGAAGCAGCTTAGTGACTATGAGCATGACATCACCTTACGGAGTAATGCTGATTCACACACATTCCATAGCCATTGTCTTTCTCCACAAATCACTACATCTTCACAAATGTCTCCCAGTGCAGTGCGCCAAATGGCTTTCCACCTCACATTAGTCTGAGTGCGGACAGAAGAAGAGAAATGTTACCTTCATCAGACACTGATCACTGAGTTCCACAACACTGCCCCCAAATCCATATCTCCGTGCATATATATGAAACCTTTTTTTTTTTCCCCCATGAATTGGAAATTTTCTATCCCGGAAATTTTCATATGACTAATGGCGTATTGTTTTCTGACTTACAAAGACAGATACGGTGCAAGCAAATCCGCAGCATAAACAGACGAGGCCAGGCGTGGTTCATTAATAAACTAACTCGCACATTTTTCTTTTTGCACGTGATAGGTCACTGTTGGTTTTATCACGGGAATTTGCTGCTTGAACTAGTAAATAGCGCGCGCTGTTATAACATCAGACTGCTGCATAATTGATTGAGATCCAGGGCCGGCCGTTTCTGGATGGCAGCAGACATGAGCTGTGTGCGGGATAGAGAGAGAGAGAGAGAGAGAGAGAGAGAGAGAGCTGCCGGCTTTGACCCCGGGGCCCTGGTAAATTGCAGCTCCCCTATAAAAATTTCCATGGATGATTAATACGGGAATCATGTCAACTTATTAGGCTTCAATTCAGCAGCTACTGGAGGGGTGTGAGCGTGCATGTTAAGAGCCAACCAAAACAGGACAGCGTGGAAAGCCTGGTTGAGGCATTGGGGGTAACAGTGACTTGTATATGACTTATGCGTACACACACACACACGGACACACACATCACAGAGAACCAATCTGAATCTGGTCCACCCTACCATACAATTTCACTGAGCAGTGAAATGCTTGAATGAAGATGGATAGGGTTTCCCGGAATGTAATCCAAAAGGAGGCCGCTGGTCATTGCCGGACCCCATCTTGGTTTCCTTGTATGCTGTCACTTACTCACCCAGCCAGCAAGTGGTCGACCTTAATGTGATGGGCTTTACGTGCCCTTGATTCCCCTAGAAAGGGAAATTACTCGGGATGCTGAATATAGGCCAGACATTCATGATCATGTCTCGCAGATGTCCAAAGTCAAGGTCTCGGTCACTTTGGCCCCCTTCCCGGCCCTTCCCCAACTCCACTGATCAATATGTCATAGAGCACAGCCCAATCAAAGTGAAATACTCGGGACACGCCTCCTAATAACATATTTGCAGCCATAAATGTAAAGATTAACGATAACAAATGACCGACCATGCCTTATGTATGCCCCCAACCTCTCGCAATGCATGAAATTTCAGGCTAGCCGCTGCCTGTCGTCAGGTTCATTACCTCCACATGGCGGTATGTGGGGTTTCAATCATACCACCCCAAAATATAACCCCCCCCCCCATCCAGACCCTAAACTGACTCACACATAGACATCTACATGAGCGGACTAACACAGCCCCTCCCCTCATAATGAAAACATAGGTTAGCCACACATTAATCAATGCAGACACCAAGTTCTATGAAATCCAAATGGGGCAAATATCCCCTGAGCCTTCATTACAATTTTGTGTCAGGCTCCAGAAATGAAATAAAAAATTGAAGGAAAAATACATTAGTATATTGATTTTGATACTCTTTTTATCAGCCCATAAGAAATGGGGTGTGCGCTGAAACCTTGTCATCTCCCGCGTTATAAAAAAATACCCGTGGTGGTCGAGCGTTCCTTATGGGAACACATAGAGGTAAAACAGGCCATTTAGTTTGGGTCTATAAATGCAAATTGTGACAAAGCGCAGATGTAATGTGGACGTAGGTTACAATCAGATCGTAAATATTGACACAATAAAGTATAATACGTGTTGAGCTGGAACCTTGTAAAAAAAAAAAAAAAAAAAGAGGGGTTATGACCCTGATTGTAAAGAGAAAATAACATTGCAAATGTGCAGATTTCGCTCTCATAATAAACATTGCCTTTTACGTTTTATAGCAATCACTGGTTTTCTGACCTGGCTCCGCTGTTTTACATTTAACAATCTAAAAAGACTGGCAGCCATAATTGCCCATTTCTTATTTATTTACTTTATATCGGTGACTTTGTTCCTCCCATCTCTCATCCCTTTTAAAGATATTCTCTTCCCTTGACTGTTGCTGTGGGGCAGCAGTAAGTCATAGCACGACATTTAGATATATTAGAAATGCACTCGTCTAAGGGTCTAAGCACAGAACTGACCTTGGGGTGGGAATGTGTGTGTGTGTCGGGGGGGGGGGGGAGTCCGTTGGCCTACAACTGCACTGCCTGTAACCAAATGGGGAGGCTAGGCTGGATGGTTTCCACAGGCCTGTGTGAGGCTCAGCAGAGCAGGAGCTGGATGAAAGGATCCTGTGATGTATCCACAGGCTCAGACAGTTGTGAACATCTGGGGTCTGCAACAAGACTCCATCCTGACTCATCCTGTCTTTAAGGAGAGACAGCTATAATAGACTTAAATGGGTATTCTGTGTGTGTGTGTGTATGTGTGTGTGTGTGTGTAGTGTGTGAGCGATACAGAGAGAAAAAGACTTTTCAGTTGTGTTTGTGCAGTGGACTATACACACAGAACACTGGTAGTGGATTAACGTTATATCTGGGAAACACAAGCAGCATTCATTTGGAACCAGTCAGTTGTTGTTGATCTTCACGTGTGGCCTTGAACTGAATGCAGGTTTTACATCCTCTCGCACAACACTGTGTTGACATCATCAGAACCACGGTTTCATCTCAGGAAAAAAAAAATTAAAGATTCAGAGCTGTAAACGAACATCAGTCAAGACGCAGTTATCTTTGCTGCCTGCAGCCATGATGAGCTGAGGCGTGTGAGAGACAGAACCAGTTGCCCTTTACTGTGGTGCAAATTACATGCAGAAGTGGCATGTCAGACATGTGTGACTGTTGGCCTATGAATACATAGGCAGTAATCAACATTGTTTAAAATGCTCATTTGCATATGCATGCATCATTAATTCTATGCAAATGAGGCAGCGGGGACGGCACTAGCGTGACTCTCCTTGTAACCCAATAGTATAGCTGTCAGAGGAAGGTTACAAAGAGAGGCAAAGTCATTAGTTTGTAACAGTCGTTACATATAGATCCAGGCTTCTGTTTGATGATTAATGAGTAAACTTTGGAGTTTGCTCCATTGTACGCTTCCCTGTCTTAATGTGCATATGCACTAATGCGCTTAACAAGGTGCCTATGGAGAATTAATAATAACAGGCTGTAGTTTGGCGCATCTGACATAAATACATCCCCTTATTATTGAACAACTCTGTTTATCCCCGAGTCCATGGAAATGTTTCCTTTTTCAGTGGAGCATGCACGACTAAAGAAGCATCATTTATTAAGTGACTATTTATTTTCCTTGCGTGACCCAGAGTGAACATCCTAGGCCAACCTGAACTGTGGTTTAAATATAGCACAGTTGTCTGGACACAGTGTCTTGCAGGATATCGTGTCATTATTATGGAAGAGTCTGTGCAGACAGTAGCTATAAGATATAAACAGAAAACTGTAAACATCCATAATGTATCGTGAGACTGGTCTCACATCTACTACCTCACTGCTTCAACTGTCTTGTTTCTGCTCAGTAATTAATCAGTGCGGCAGGGGGGTGGGGGTAGGGGGGCGGGGGGGGATGTGGCCTCAGCAAATATAGATCAGCGTGACACCTGGAGTTTGAGAAGTTGAAGAGGCGTCAAGTAATGCCGCTCGGCTCCCTTCCCTTCGCCACGTATCCCTTAGCTGATGCGATGCTTCCGGGGGAGGGGGGTGTGAGGGGGGGGTGGCACGGTGACAGCCATGCTCAGAGGAAGATGGTAACAAGATGTGATGCATAACACATGAGAGAGGCTGGGGTGTCATTACAGAGGGATGAGCAGGCTTCATCAGGCACATCACAAATACATTTTAGATGACACCTCCACTTGTGATGCACTCACTTCAGAGAAAATAACATTATTACCCTGTTATGTTTATTGGAATAACGCTGATGTGTTAGACAACTGCAGAGGACCCGGGGTGTCGATGGATACACCGGATTCCCATTTGTTTGACATTAAACTTTGTTCTTTTAACTTTAAAATACTTTTTCTTTGTTTTGTTTTTTTTTGTTGTTCTACAGAACATGAGTTATTAGTATTCTGATGCCGATCGACTGTCCCCTTCCACTGCTGCGCGCAGAATACATTTGATATGCCTGAGTGCCCACAGCAGACTCTGTTTTGCTTCCAAAAAGCAGTTGTTACAGACTCAATAAACACCCAAGCCTCAAATCCCCTCGAGAGAGCGTCCCAAAAACTGTCATGATTGCTTTGGAAAAAGGCCTGTGAAGAGTTATGCAAATTTGCCATTTAGCAGAGCGCTCCCCCCATTAACATGAGGTTGCGGCCAAAAGATTAAATCCGTGTAGAGTCACTGTGAATCATATGTTTTTAGCTTTGCCAGGAAAGTTTTTTTTGGAGCAGACAAATAAGCACCGATGACTCTGATTCTATTCTATTCTATTATTATATATCTGTGCCTGAACATCTAAAAGTTTGTTTGTATACTGAGTTTACTAAAACCATACTTCTCACAAAGTCTGTATTTTAATATGCTTGAGAAGAGCCTATTTTTGGATTTCCTGTATTCCTGTCTCAGTTTTCCCATGCTGGAATCTTCGGGGCGTCCCAGTAGTCTGCGGGGATGATGCAGGGAAACAGAGGAGAGGAGGAAGAAAATCTGCTGAGCTATTAAAAGTTCTCATAGGGAGGAGGGGCAGCACCGGTTTCCCCTGCTCCCCTGTTAGCTAATAAAAATGCTTACATACAATGAGAGAAATACACAACAGCGATCAATATTTTATGTAACAGCTCGGGCTCGGCGTGCAGCGGTGGCGGGGCCGAATCCGGGGTGGAGGTAAAAAAAAGGAAAGATTACATTAATCATGTGCAGTGATTTACAGCAATGATGTCATCCATGTGATTGACAGAGAGAGTGAAACGAGCGCTTCAGAATTCGGGGCTTCCACCTTTTTTTTTTTTTTACAGTGTGTGGTCATGTGTAAAATAAAAACAAACAAAAAAAAAACCCAACTCGTCACCCAGGTTACAGGAAGAAAGAGAGAAGAAGGTGGGGTCTATAGAGAGGGAGTCAGACTGAGACGCTGCCACCTGATGTCAATAGAGCAAAGCCCCCGCTCCAGCCTCCACTCGTGTCCCCGCGCCGGACGCTGGCGCTGCTCCACCACGCTCTGCACCGTGTCACCGTCCACATTCTCCTCTCTGCTCGATGTTCCATGACAACAAGGTGAGACGGACAGCAGAGGTTAGGCTGAACAGCTGCTTCCTGGGTTGGACATTCCAGGCATTGAGGGCCATCTGTCTATATGTTCACTGATGTATATGGGAGCCATCTATCAGGCTGCGAGCCCTGCAGCTGCTGGGGCCGTCACAGCCCAGTCTGCCACCCGCCTGCCTGCCTGCCTGCCTGCCTGCCTGCCTTCTCCCAGCCTCAGCCCCAATACAATGAGAGCTCCTTCTTCACTTTGTGTCACACAGAATGGGCTGATTTGATTAAGTCCTGGGCTCTCATTATGTTAGGTAGGGGTGTAGAATTTCAATGATAATCCATAATGCATGACCGGGGGTTTTGTTGCCATGGTGACATAAATTCAAGGTTACCAGCTCAGACGCATAATTGGGTGCGCATTGAGCGCTGAAGAGGTGCTGTTAAAATTCCCCTCATGAAAGTGGAGCATCAATCATGCTGTCGCAGATTGCAAAGTACTCATAATCAGATGAAATGCTCGGCAGAGAGAAAACGTCACAACAACACAGGGCTTCCAGCTGACAACTAATTTGACAACGGACAGTACGGCGACTTAGTAAATCTTTATTTTTATTTCCTCTCCGTTTTTAAATCGCTCTTTAGAGCTCATTCATTCTAGCGTTTTTCTTTTTTTTTTTCCTCTAGTACAGTTAGTTGGTTTCAGTTCATTTGGCCCTTATCTTGCTCTCCCAGGCAGGAATATACCCCCAGTCTGCACAGCACCGCCACCCCCCCCCCCCCAAATGATGGAAATCAATTCTCACAAGAGATCAGGACCTCTTTGACAAGCAGAGCCTCCAGCGTGAGGCTCATCAGACCCATTTGAACAGCAGACAAAAGCAAAAGATTTCTGCCCCTTGTGCCATCTCCTGAAATCCCATTGAAAATCTGCTCATGCCTTCTCCAATCTGCACCACAGTTCTTTTATTGATGCTTTTTTTTTGGGGGGGGGGGGGGTATGTGCTTGCTCGGAGGCGTGTGCGGGACGGGAATGATGTTGGTCCCCCAGATAAAACCTTCTCTCTCTTTTACTTCTACTTCTGGCATCACTAACAAGAGGGAAAAAATAAATCGAAGAAGCGATGATTAGCTTGAAGCAACAGTAGTCGTTAGTTGGGGAAAGTTTTTTTTTCTTTTCTTTTCTTTTAACCAGAGAAAACATCATCTGGAATAGAACTATGAAGTTTTGTAGGTCAGGTTATAACAATGGCTGCCCACCGTGTCTGTCTTTGAGCTGGCAGGCTGCACTATTTCAATCACATGAGCTCTATCCTGAAGTCCCCCCCCCCCCCATCAATACAGCACCACTATAATTCTCCTATGGTTAATAACCATAAATCAGATGAAATTCATAAACCATTAAGATGGTGCTTATTATCTCTTACACAAGGTAGTTCAGATATTCATAGCCTGAAGGTATGTTCCTTCAGACCAATAATCTGCTCCGTCTATGCAATATTTCCCTCTTTTTATCCCATGAATTATGCTTTGTGTCGTAATTTACCAGAACATTTCTCATCACAGGAGTCGGACGCCGCGCTGAATTCGCTCTCACTGCTTGTTCGCCGCGCGCCACCTCAGCGCCTCTCTTCCACAGCCACTTCCCGCACTGACAGGCAGAGTTACAAGGTCAGACATCGGTTGCAGAGCGCTGCTCGCATGATAACGGCGAGGAGCATCCTTACGGAGTTGCGGGGTGCCGTTGCCTATCTTTAGGACGGATGCATGAAAAATTGATGTGGTTTAGTTAAACTCAAGTAAAAAGTCTACTCTTTTCAAAAGGAGGCAAAGAAATGTGCGAGGGGGTTTTCAGCAGTGCTCAGGCATCAAATTAAGGCCCTGCGAGGAGACATGCGCGTACGCCAGTCAAGGCTCACCTTCAAAGGCCCCTGTGTACGGCTGTAGACGCCATTTTGTTTCAGACTACAAAGAGAAAGCGGGTTAATATGAGGAAGACTTAAAAAAACCCCCAGAGAGACAGACGTTCCCTTTTCAAGTCCAATTTTCCCGCCGCTACTGTATTTGCCACCTATCACTCCAACGCAACGCGGCGCTTGAAAGCGACGCGACGGGGTTCCCGCTGAAAATCCGAATCGCGTTTTTAATGAGCCCCGTCATTCTTGTCGCAGGTGTGAATCTGCTGACGCGGAGCTCTGCTGGGGCTTCAACACAGGCCTCACCCAGTCAATTAAGGAATATGTATAAGGCATTCGCACAGAAGCAGCACCACTGCACCGCGTCGCTTTGTTTTCCCACTCTGCCTGGAAATCCGTGTTTTGTAGAAGATCCCTCTCACCTGCAGAAAAAAAAAGAGCTCAGGTTTTAGTGCAACTTTCATTTCTGTACTTGTCAGTGCCATGAATGGAGAGGCACAGTTATCTTGGTTCACAGCTGTGCAGTGGCTCCTGCTTCCTGTCTGCGATGTTGTCGTATCTAAATTTCATATTTTACATGTCAGTCTTTGGGATGGGGAGAAGTTCGGAGCAGTCCCGGGGAATCTCTAACCCTGCATGTGTGTGTGATCTGTGGTTCCATGGACGAGCGAGGGAGAGTGAGAGAGGAAGGAAGCCTGTAATTCCCTGTCCTCCACGTGAACCCTTGATACTGTCCCATATGTTATATTCACCCATTTCGCTTGTCAAAGGGCTGATGTGTGGCTTGTATGGAGAACAAACATGTGCTCCAAATGTGTGTCAGTAATGTCCCGCGTTGACCTGACCCCGGCTCGTATTTATGTGCCTGTGTGGTACCATGCGGTTCCATGTTTTATTCGGAATATAAGCAATATACATAACCAGACTGACGCTGCTCGGTGGACTCGAGGCTGCTCACCCGGAAACAAAATAATCCAACAGGGGTGCAGATGTGGAATTAGAGGCAGGGAAGGGAGGAAGCAGTGGAAGTGGGAAAAGGGAGAGAAGGGCGGTTGAGAGGCAGAACGGGAGAAATGTATTGGTCAAGCACGCCGAGTGTCAACAAAGCGCTGTAAAGACTTGTCACTCTTGGTCAGCGCGCTCACTGCTCGGCGACTGGAGAGGAATGTGCTGGTCATTCACGCCCCAGAATAGCCAAGTGCTCCTTTGGCCCTTTCTCCCCGTGCACCGCCATTGTGTCAGCAGGAACATTGTTCGGGAGATTCCTTTGTCCCTTTAGATTTTTGGAGGTCCCTTTTCAGGACATGCACGGGGACCCCCTGTGCAGCCGGGCCAGAGCTGCTCCTCAAACAGCTGTCTGGGATCAAGCTGGAGTCACTCTTAAGCTGGCTCCCGTTTAAGCGAATGCATTGCAGATGTTTATCCTTTGGAATTAGGCCGCCTGCGAGCTGGCTGTGGGGATGATGATAATGCAGTCGTCTATCTGGCCAAATTGGTGCAGTTATGTATCTATGGTATTGAGGTCTCATACCAAGATGACCCCAAGTAAACTCTCTGTTCAGCTCCTTTCCAGTGTGATTGAATTTAGTCGCATCTTAGGGGCTGTAATAAGCCCTTTCCAATGCGCCACCAAGCAGCCCTCCAATGCACAAACTATCCCCCCCCCCCATTGTAATGTTTACAAGGTCAAGGTTGCAGGGTCAGTGTTCCTGGCTTTAGTTAAATTGGCGTGCTCTTTTTTTTTTTTTTTTGGTAATGGATTACTGACTTGGTGATGGCTTGATGCTTAGTGTCACTTTTATCAAGGGCAGGAGAATAATGTGGGGACAAGGTAAGGATTTGGGGCCAAATGCAGACAATTGAAGCATCTCAATAGATATTGAACACACAGTGGTGGGGATTTGCATAACCTGGTCGGAGGCAGATAGGATGTTCACAACACTCTCTTGGACCTGACAGTCTGAAGGATCATTTGAGTGATTTATGCAGGAAATTGTATTTGCGAAGCAAGGGAGATAATTTAATAAAGCCAGGCCTGGTCTAGTCCTCAAGAACAGGGGGCTCTTGGCTGAAAAATGATCCAGGCTCCTGTCTGAGGGGATGGCAGATAACGAAGGCCAATATTTACCGTGGGTTTGTGCTCCTTCTATTTCCTGACTCGGCCTCACTATTATCTTGCCTAGTTTCCTGAAATGAGCAAACATATTATACGCACACATATACATGTTTAATATATGCAAATGTAACCTTGTTTCATTTCCTTTATGCAAATGTTGTGTCATTATTATTAACCAAAAAACGACGGGAATATCGGGGAATCGGCGGGCAGGTTTTAACCACGGCGGTGAATAATCGCATTATTACAGAGAGGAGAGAAAGCGGCGAGAATCCAGATAAGTTCATGTACGTCTGGCTGGTAACATCAGTCCTCCACGGATAATTTGGTCTTTTATTTCTTTCTGAGCGCAGCATTCGAGTAACAAGGCAACAGTCACATCGCAGGAGATTAGTGTGGATGCTGACCTCTGCTCACGGTGCAGCGTAAAAAAACAAATGGAATGGATGGAGCCCGTGCTGGAGTCCTCTAAGTAGAGTGCTTGGAGACCTTGTCTTTATTGCATGTAAACAGGTGCGAAGAGCTCCATAAATATATGTCCCCGGTCCAATAACTGATATATTTTCACTAAGTACACTGCTTCACCTCATTAGTGTGCAGCTGAGCTGTTGCCTTGCCCTTGTATCCACCCGGCACATGCGTCTTTGCATGCATCCACACACACATATAGGGCCCTTCCTGATATTGTCAGTATGGGGAGAGGGAGCTGGGCCCGGTTAATGTTGCATGTCAGTGGAGTAAGGGTCTCCCTTTCTCTCCTGTTAATGTTTAGAGTCAGGAGGCCCAGGGGACTCTAAATCCCTCGGACACAAAGAGCCTCTGTGTGCTGTCGAGGTCACATCTGCCCAGTGACTCTGTGTGCATATAGGGAGCACTCTATAGGCCATCAGAGGGGCCTGCTGCAACTGCCCCACTTCCATAATACTACTCTGTGTGCACTACGCTGGCCAGTGGGCTTGACACAGCCCGATATTACAGCGCACGCACATTAAACACGCCGTCACGTCATTCCATTTTCTGTACCGTCATAAAAATACCAAAGCATCCGAGGTGCGTAAGTGTGGATAAAAATCGTAAAAATCTGTGTTTTTGGTCGTAATATTACATTGGCGCGAGTGACAATAAAGGATTCCGCCATTACAATGTCACTACTGGCATTAAAGAGTGGCGGCAGGCGATTACCTTAATGAAAAGACTCTCATTTCCACCCCTCTCCTTTGCTCTTATCACTTGCCGAAAGATATCCCGTCTGTTTGAATCCGACGCACAGCATCATAACAAGGAGAGCGGCGGCACATTTGGTTTGACATTATGCCTTTCAATAACAGATGTTGGAGGCTCGCGTTTGTGAGTACTTTCTTTAATGACGGCTCTTAAAGGTGAAACGAAAGCTGTATTCAAAGTCGTTTTTTATTAGATTTAAAAAAAATAAAAATAAAACACACCAGAAGGACTCGCTCTTCTTTTCTCACCCGGCACCCAACAATATGAACACACCTTTGAAGTGATTAGCATTGTTATTGACATGGTAAACAGTGATTAAAAATATATATACCCCTAAATGGGCCCCGGCCTTGCCAATCAGATAGTGTGCAGGCTAGTCACTGGTGCAATAAATCATTAGGTCTGGCCAGTGGAAACCAGGGCTATCCACTGAATCTGGGCTCGACTCGATATGGAGATATCAATGAAAGCCTTTGTTTTGCCCACCGCAGCAAATTAGACACGCCAGTGTGCTCGGTTAATGTACACACTGCAATCTCCCCTGACCTATACGGGCTGAGTTTAGCACTTGGGATTTCTCATAAAGCAGAAGTTTCATTCCACTTGGCTACGCCGGCTGAATGTGGCCCGGATGATAGCGAGGCTGGAAAGGCCGTCCGCTGGGATGAAAATAATCTGTTCAATGAGACTGCAGCGTTGTCACACCGCTAATGAAATGGCACAGTCAGAGTTCAGCACGTTTGGGGCCGAACCAACCCGGCTGGAAACATCGCGCAAAAATATACAGGGGGGGAAACTTCCAGTCCGGTTGACCTTTGACCCTGTTTATATTACACAGGCTAAAACTCGGGATGTGGTCAGTGGTAAAGCGCACTCTGCGTGGAGCGGTGGTACTCTGGGGACGGACCTTTTAGGAGGTGACAATGACAGGAGGGGTTGGATGGGGTCAGCGTGGTTTGATACCATCCTATTGAGGCCTTAATTGCTCATCGAGAGGCTTTAGGGGCCTTCTGTGCATCTACTGTGAAAGGACTTAGCCAGGGAAGGTAATTTATGACTGGCAGGGTGAGGTTACAGGGGGAGCGTCCCCTTAAAGAGAGGTATGCATGCCTGGCCCCTCTCCTGAGCTCAAGTGGCTCAATAGATGGCAATTGAGCTACATGGGAGGTGGACCTGCAGTCTCTTTCTCTTCTCCACTCTCTCTCTGTCTCTCTCTCTCTTTCTGTCTTTCTCCAACTCGCCCTCTGACTCCTCTCGGCTTCTACCTCCCATGTCCGAGATCAGCTCATCGGGGTCCGCCGAGGCAGGATATCAATCTTAATGAAGCTGCCAGGCCGGTGTCGTATCAACTTTAGACTACAGGCCTTGATAAGCATACCAATTCTCTGTAACAATACCCCGGGTAATAACCAGGACAATAAGGTCTCACAAAGGATGGAGTGCGGAGACATCTGAATTTTATGGGTGCCGTGAGTGTATGTGTGCGTGTGTGTGTGTGCGTGCGTGAGTGTGTGTGAGAGAGAGAGAGAGAGAGAGAGAGAGAGAGAGAATGAGAAATACAGAAGGGGAGAGAGGGCACATAAATTATCTGTGGGAGTGTGTGCAGGAAAAGCATGTTTAAAGCCAACATGTACATATACACGGGGAATGTATGTAGCATAAAGTGTGAAGAGTTTGCACTTATTCAGATCACATGTCTGCGTGTCACACATGTCAGAGTCTCATTAAAGCCAGACCACATATGACGAGCAGAGTCACGCGTGCACTGCACTAACGGAACAGATTTTCTTTCTTTTTCTTTTCTTTTTCCTTTTCAAACCGCACCTCAAACGTTAAAGTAATTAAAAGTTTGCTGCATTAGCTACAGGTCTCTCGGAGAATATCCCCCTCCCAGGGTTCCCACATTGTTCAGCTTTCCACTCGGTTGTTAGATGCGTCAAACGTTGTTGTGTTTACAGTATGGTTTTTATCTGCGCGGCCAGATAGGTCTGGAGTGGGGGACGTGGGCGCCTGCCTGCTGGCTGCCTCTGGTTTGGAGGGCGTCGGAGGACAGAGTGGGACTATGTGACCGTATGTCTGTTTGGATCTGGGGGGTTTGGTCGCATGAGGCCAAGATGAACGCCTGTGGTCTTTAATTTATTGTGGCGGGTTTATGTGGCTGTGACTATTGCACACATTAGCAACATTGGTCTGCTTTCATCTGCAGAGTTGCACTTGGATTAAAATAAGGAGGCAGGGGGGGGAAAAAAATGACGCTAACCACAAACTTATTTAGTGGGGATGGAGGGAGGAGGGGGATTTCCATTCCGACTTCCTCACAGGGGCCGGCAGACATGTGGTCGGACGTTTGATGTCAGCCTCAAAGAATCTCTATGCACAAATGGTCCAATGCGAACTGTACTGATGCAGCTCGGCAATCTTGCATCACCTTCTTGGTGTCATCAAAATCATGAGCAACATTGGTGGCGTTAGTAAAAAAAAAAAACAGATGGTAATCTGGTCATGATTGTGTTTTCCATGTTTATTTGCATGACCATCCTGCTTACAAATAACCCATATCACGGCCTCTTGGTTTATTGTGGATAGATTAAAAAGATAAACCCCACTGAGAGCAGACAGTGGGGGTGGGGGGGGGAGGGGGGGGTGGAGGTGGTCAACCAGATGCTTTTAGAGGCCAAGAAATGTGATGATGCCTCCAGATTCATCCCTGGATAAGAGCTATAGAACGGACAGAAGTGCCTCCATTGCAGCTTGGTTGTCACAGGTGGAGGTTTGAATGGCAGGTCCATTCTCTCGCGTGAAGGCTTCTCTGTTAGCTCAAAAGAGCTAATTAAAGGAGACTATGGAGCTGCCTGCCTGCAGGGCGTTTCTCATCCCACTCACAGGCTACAGTACAGGCCCCAACCTGGACTTTTACCAGGTCAAACATAACCCGAGTAACAGATCACCGCCGCAACCTCTCAGGCCCCCATCTCCTCGTCCGTCTGGCACTGATAAAGAAACAATAAACACATCGATTCCATACAGATAGAAACAATTCGCACATTGATGTGATCAATGGGAAGATGAGTAACACGGAGCCTTTTATTCCACGCACCCTGAATCTGTGAGGTCCGTTAATGCAGTCCACGGCGTGGACCCTCTGCCTCAGCTGGACATATGAGATATTTATAGATCCAGCTTCCCTGTGGATTGATTGTCTGGTGGGCTGCTCGTTATTGATCTGAGTTTCAGGAAACAAACACACCGCAGGTCAGGAATCCGCGTGCACCTTGGAAACATGGACAATGGGAAGATTGTACAGAGGCAGTGGTGTTGGCCTGAGACTTAAAGCAGCTGCACATTGGTACAGTATATTTGATTTAGAGGACTGACATTCAAATTAGGGTTTTGAGGTAGACATTTAAAACGACATAAATTATAGGCCAGCGAGCAGCTGAACGTCCTGCACATGGCTCCTCTCCTTTCTCTCCTTTGTCCCGACCGATGTCTGGGGGCCCGTCTTCCGCTGCGGGTGCGCGCTAGCACCATGTTGCCTTTTAATTTCTCTTGTTTTTAGGCAGCGGACCCCATCGTTGTCAATGGCCCAAATAATAACGTTTTATCGGTCTGCGCGGCGCAGCTTGCTGATGCTGCTCAGCCATTAAGATGAGGTAGAGAGACAGAGACACAGAGAGAGAGAGAGAGAGGGGCCTCAGTGGCCCCGCTGCTATAATTTAGGGCACTCTTATCCACGCCATCAGCTCAGATTGTAATTCAAGAAGCAACAGTGTGGAGGGCCCAGTCCTTTTTTATGCACAGCCATTACAGGGGTGGTGAGATACAGTAGTGGCTTTTAGCACAGGAGAGGCCAGACGTGGATGGGTCGTCCAAGTGTTTTACAATTGAATGTGCTAAACCGCCGCCACCATGCAGCCACACAGACAGCCAGGGATGGGCCTGCATTCAGGGCTTTCTCCCCCGCCCCCCACCCCCCCTACTGTCCTCTGCTCTGGGCCTCAGTGATGGGCAGAGAGGACTGGGCTGTTATCCCCTCTGGTAATTACCACCATTAAAGCTAATCCTGGTCCAATTCAGGCTGCTTTTGTTTTGAGCTTTATCTCCTCAGTGCTGGAGAGTTTCTCCTTTCAGAGCCGCACACAAAGACACAGTTTTTAGAGTTGGTAATTATCCTGTATATCCCTTCTGCTGGGAATGGCATGAAAACGACTCAAGATGGACAGGAGCATATCTGCTCTCTCTCTCTCTCTCTCTCTCTCTCTCTTCCTGCACTATCTTCTACTACCCCCCCACTCCTGCAACCGCTTACCGTTTTTTCTTCTGTCTCCTCCTATTTCTCGTTCACCCTTTTTATTCGGGACGACAAAAAAGATAATTGTTGAATTTTTGCGCTGGGTGTTATTGAGAGATTAACGAGATTGAGTGCGGATTTATCAATCTCTGTGACAATACTGCGATAAATGTAATTATATATAGTACTTATTAGCATGATAGTAATGCTAGCCCCTAATTTTCCGCTGTAATTGCGGCTCTATTTTTTACGATGTGCTAACTGCCATTAATCACGTTGATGATTCGGTAAATGTAGCGCAAAGATTTCCATTCAGTTCCATTTCCTCTGACCTGTCTCACAGTAGATCTGTCTCTTATCTAAAGAATAAAAGATCATTGTTACATAAAACAGGGAACAGAGAGAAAGAGAGAGAGAGAGAGAGAGAGAGAGAGAGAGAGAGAGAGCGCTTTCCATGCAGAACCTGGTTTAATGGGTTTTTTTCCCTCCCAAATCAAACTTGGTGTCATAATTTTCAATTTGCCAGTTTCACTGTCACCATTCTTTTCCTTTTTTCATTTTGTGAGCCGGCAGATTGTCAACCATCAAATTTAAAGTGACACCCTGCAGCAGGAAACTGACTGGTCGTGCGATAAGAATAATATCTGACTGATAAATATGCCGAGTGTGCGTGACGGCAGAGAGGTTGCAGTAATCATTGCGAGCATTGTGATACCTTGCACTGTGCACCGTGTTAATGTTGTTAATAGTGTTTTACCAATCAGTGTGGAGTGTCTCACTCACACACACACACACACACACGTTGCGGTCCTTCACTCCCATATGAGAGAAATGGCTGCCTGTGCACATCTTTAATAAGCACCATCTGACGACGAGAATGGGGAACAGAGTTGGTGTGATAGGCAGCATGAATCCAAATGCCCTTGTTATATCCAGCAGCACACCAGAGCAGCTTTCCTCCAGCATGTCATTACTTTGTTTCACTTGCCCACTCACAGTTCGCCTTCACTCCAGATGGCGCTTCACTTCCTGGTCCTGGGCCCTGCTGTGCTGGGACCCTCTCTGATTGGTCAGCCCACCTGCTCCCCCGCTGTCTGAGACATGACTGACAAGTGCCTTCCCCAAACACAGGCCCTGCTGCCACTGATATTCTGTTGTTGAGTGACAGCCCCCATGGCGTTGGACTCCCCGCTGGTGATTCTGGGCATGACATCATTAGTTTCTCTCTATCAAACAGCTGTTCTTGATTCCTGGTGTTCATAAAACCAGGCGTCTGGTTCTACCCCGAGTGTAAATAACATTAATTAGGCTTTGCACGCGTTTGCACAAATCAAAACTGGCTGAAAGCCGTGCATGTTTGTTGGAGTGGTAAATCAAGGCTGGATTTCAGAACATAACCTTATTCATTTGAAACAAATGACAAGAATGAAGTAACAAACAAATATATATTTCTTTCTGTTATACTGCTGGAAAAAAAGGAACAAAGTATCTTGTGGAACAGGAAAATAGGAAGACTTTCCTATAGACAATATTTTTATCACGTTATTCATACCAGTAAAAAACAACATCCTAAACTACAACCTCAAGAAAACGACTGTTCTGCTGAGTCAACAATGTCAGGAGACTATTGCAGGGATAGTGTAAAGTCTTACACTGCATTACACCGTACAGGGACTTGTGTTTTCCTGATCATTCTGTGAGAGTGTGTACACGGCTCAAAGCTTCACATCCATTTCTGTCGAGCTGTTCGTTCCCCAGTAGAGGAGCAGTAGTAGAATGCCACCTGTGCTGACAGCACCGGCTGATGAGGCTGAGTGACAGGAAGAGGGCTGAGTGGTCAGACCATTGGAGGCCACGGCGATATGGTCCTCAAGCTTTGGCCAGATGGTAGGCTTCAGGTGTGTGTGTGTGTGTGTGTCAAGGAAGAAAAGCATACATCAGTGTCTGTGTATCTCTGAGGAACAGTCTACACAGGTAGCTAATGGATACACTGCCTCAGACACCCGCGGGCATCCTCGGGCAATGCACTGGCATAGCGCCAGCAGGAATCAAGCCTGTCATCATTCAGGCCACAGGCAGAGACAGGCATAAGGAGTCTGTTTATTATTTTTATTTATTTTTATCTTTTTTTTTTTATTATTATTTTGTTGTTTATTTGGGATTTTATTTCCAGGGCTTGGGAGAAGGCAGGGAAGCCATGGATGCTGTTGCATTCCTCGAAGAGTAAAAATAAATAGATATGGGATTTGTTTTTTTTGTTTTTTTTCCAGGCCATCATCCATTTCAGGCAGCCCCACACCAGCCCTGAAAACACAAATTATTCCAATTTGCAGGGCCAGTCTCAAGCACTGGTGTCTGTTTTGCGAGCTAACCGAGGCCGCTCCACTGTGTCTAATTATCGAATCCATCCTGACAAGAGGAGATTTTATTTTATGTTGTTGTCACCTCATTCCAGGCAACTTGCGACCACAAGGCATTTGAATTGTTATGCTGCCGGCGTTATTTTTTCTTTTTTTTCCCTCGCCATCATTCTAAATCTGATTATAACGTGTGTTTCTTATTCTGCCGAGATTAGCCATCTGGCTGTAGGATGCAAGGAGGGAATCTCTCTGCTTGTTAGTGACTGGCTTTCACAGCTCTCCCTCCGCTGAGCTCAAAGCTTGCTGAGTGACACTGCTGCCCACTCACACAGACAAAAATACCCCGCTAACTGGATGGCATATGTGAGACATTCACCACAGGGTACAGCTCGGTGTGCGCCTCTGTGTTTACAACAGAAAGACAGACTGTGGCTGAATGAATAAGAGAGACAGCAGGAAAACAGAGAGAAAAGTGCCCCCCCCCTCCCTTTTTTTCCTTTAGACTAATAACTTGTCATTTGGTTTGTGTGGGGAATTAACTTACGTACAGGGAAAAAAAACAACAATGCAGATGTCTTCCTTGAATAACTGATCCCCCCCTCAGAGGGGTTTTTATGGGAACGGGTGAATGTTTGTCCAAACGCGGTGCTGAAAGCTGCGAGTAGCGAGCACATGTGGGAAAGGTGGGCTGAAATATGCCCGGACAAATTGGACTTTGTCAGCTCTGCCTGCTAAGCTCCTCAGATGCTCTAATTGAACCTGACGTGACTTCACTTCTGTGGCTTCCTCTTTGGCTCGGCCTCCATTTGTCTTCTCGCTCATGTTATAGTCATTAGCCATGTTCGGGCCTTGGTCCCGCTGTGCTGCTAAAACACGCAGCCACTTAATAAAGCCGCCATTGTGGGTGATACTCTCGCACCTCTGTGATCAGAAATAAATTGTCATTTGACTGGAAAGTGTGAAGCTCTGATGGAAAGTGTTAAATCGCCGCAAATAGCGGTGGTATTAGCTCGGCCTGTTGATTTGCCAAAACCAGGAATCCATTTGGCTTTTGTCTCATATCTGAATATTCCTAAAACAGAAATGATTTTGTTTTTTTGTTTTTTTTTGCAACTTTCGCTGCCAGTCAGAAATCAAAACACAGACTTGTTCTTTCTCCAGTGTGTCCGTCCAAAAAGAAAAACAATTCAGCCTCACAATAGAAAAAAAAAGAAAAAACATAGCTGCCAGTGTGTGAAACGAAAAATGCATTATTTAAGGTAAAGGCAAGAGGGCATTTCAACAGGGGGCGCCACACTGTAAAGTCAAACTGAAAATACAGTAAAGCACATTAAAGTAAGGAAATGCTCACGGGAGGCAGCTGGTTTATTCACACTCGCCCAGTCACTCATGCTCTCTCTTTCCTACACACACACACACACACACACACACACACACACACACACACACGAACACACACACACGTGCGTGTGGTTCCTGCTAAGAGTTAAAAACAAGTCACCTCTCTGACATTTACACAGGGCTGCTGCCTCTTTTCAGATGCACTGTGGGATGTGACAATACCCGCGGCAGGGGAGTCATTGAAAAGACTTCTGGGGAGACAGGAAGCCTCCACGAGCACGGTGCACCTGGACTACCTAAACAACCAGCACAAAAAGACCCACTTGATTGAGTGAATGTGGGAGGACAATGAGCACAATCAAATAAATGGAGTGGTGAAACAATGCCAAATGATGTCACCTGGCAGTCAACTGGACCCCTGCCACAGCGATGCTTTGGTTGGCCTGTGCTGCCTGTTCCACATCACTTACTCTGTACCTTGTTTATGTGTCAGTGTCCCCGACTACAAAGTACCATTTTCGAAATCTAATTTTTTTTTTCTTTTTTTTTTTCGCCCCCAGCTGAAAAAGCAGGGTGAGTGAATAGGCTTTAATTCTTGCTGTTTGGATGGCTTACCAATGCAATTTTTCAAAACACACTTCACTGATGCTACTGGTGCCATCAAAGACCCCCAGAGGAACATTAGCATAGAGGAGTGTTTATACTTTGCATCGATAGGCCATTTAGTCTGGCAAACATCAAAGAGCAGAATATCAGCTTTGTTGAATGCCATTTACTATAGCAGGAGAGATTTTGATGAAACACACTGGTTATCTCCGTGCCTCCTCTCCACTGAGAGGGACAGGTTATTATATTAAAAAAAAAACATAACCGAAAATAGATTTTAAAAAAAGGAAGCTGATCTTGACATTTTCGCCCATATGGAAAAGAAAGTTCTCCCCAGCTTTAAATCCTCCTCTGTGCACTAAACAGATGCCTCATAATCAAACCTGCCGACTACATTTAAATATCATTGGCGGGCAGCATTTACCCACATATGCCAAAACCACACTAACATGCTAATCCTCGTGCAGCTGCTAATCACTGCAGCCACATTCTCGGCGCTTTGCTGTTCTGCATCCAGGTCGGCTGATTTGATGAGTATCAAATAGCCTGGACCTAAGCTTCCTGAGTTGCCTCTCCATTTGGTTCCCATTTAACCTGTCTCACAGCCAATAAAAGACCTAGTCAATTACAACAAACCGGGAACTTCATATGCAGGAAATAGGCCAATTACATTAAACCCGGGGAGCTCCTGCAGCCAGCGGCGCAGGGGTTAAAAGGGAAAAAAAGAAAAAAGACGGGAATATGTAAAAAGGCAGGGAGTGAAGCGGGTTTAGGTTTCAATCTGCCAGTTAATCTTCAAACAGCAAGCTGGCGGTGTGCTGGTCACTGATAAAGGCCCTGGTCTGTCATCACACAGCCTCACCTCCAGTCACTCAGCCCTGCTGTCAGGACGTCAGCTGGAATCTGGGAAACAGCTAGGGGCAAGGAGAGAAGGGCCACAGAGAGTCAGAGGGTGGAGGGGGGGAGGAGCTGGGGGCAGGGTTTGTGTGCGTTAGTGCGCATGTGTGTCTGCTCAGCTTCTGGTCTAGTGTTTGTGTACATTTGTGTATATGAATGTGCTAGTTTGCACATATGTCTGTGGCCTGACCCCTGTCCAGTGCACCCCCCCCACCCCCCACTCACCCCCACCTTACATACCCACAGCTCGCGTCTGAGTCGTAAAGTCAAACGCTGATTGTGTGATCATGGGTAATTGTGTGAGGCGAGGCCGTAAAGTCTAAAAAGAGGGTGTATTAGTGTTTTGTGGCTGTGTTTTATGGGAAGGTGTGCGTTTACGTCTGGGGGTGGGGGGGCAGTGCTGAAAGGTGAGAAGGGGAGGTATCAAAGAGCTGACTTTGTTGTTTAAAGACGGTCCCCCGTGAGGTAGACTGCGACTGAGAGATGATGTTTACCGCCTGCTGACTGACACTGTAAAGACGCTCGCACAGCAGCCCAGGACTAATTGGACACGGCAGGAAGAGTCTCCCATCTTGATTTCTATAGACACAAGATGATCCAGGTTCACACACGGAGAACTCAACTCAGTCAGCACACGTGAACTGAGATGTGACTTTAATTGCCTTAATAAAGTTTGTTGGATTTGAATTGGAGGGTGGGGGGTGGGGGGGGGCTTGTTTACTCATCGATTCTGCAGCCATAGACTGACCTTGCTTTTATGAAAACTGGACGTCCATCTTGATTTGATATTGTCGTTGCATATCGGGGGTCGATCCATTCTGTTTGTGTTCATGCACTTTTTCCTCCTGTGTTTGTGTAAATATGAGTAAAAGCAGAGTATGAGCTGATGCATATATATATATATATATATTTATATATATATATATATATATATATATATAGCTTATGCGTGAAATAGTGATTGCTGTGACTTCCTCTTCTTATATATTTTGTTTTTCTCTCTATACTGTTCTTTTCACAGGCACCTGAATGGAAAGCTTTTACATGTATGTCGGTGCCTTGCTGCTTATACGTGAAGCCGAAGAGTCTCCCATCTTGATTTCTATAGACACAAGATGATCCAGGTTCACACATGGAGAACTCAACTCAGTCAGCACACGTGAACTGAGATGTGACTTTAATTGCCTTAATAAAGTTTGTTGGATTTGAATTGGAGGGTGGGGGGTGGGGGGGGGCTTGTTTACTCATCGATTCTGCAGCCATAGACTGACCTTGCTTTTATGAAAACTGGACGTCCATCTTGATTTGATATTGTCGTTGCATATCGGGGGTCGATCCATTCTGTTTGTGTTCATGCACTTTTTCTTCCTGTGTTTGTGTAAATATGAGTAAAAGCAGAGTATGAGCTGATGCATATATATATATATATATATTTATATATATATATATATATATATATATATAGCTTATGCGTGAAATAGTGATTGCTGTGACTTCCTCTTCTTATATATTTTGTTTTTCTCTCTATACTGTTCTTTTCACAGGCACCTGAATGGAAAGCTTTTACATGTATGTCGGTGCCTTGCTGCTTATACGTGAAGCCTATTAGTCGCGTATCCTTGCTCCGTGACCTCCCGCGTAAACATTAATTGTGTAGTACTTTGACGAGTACTGATCAGGTGCGGCTTCTTCGAAACGCGGTGCAGCGCGTTCAAATGATTTATACTCTCGAACCAAGGTTGCCCAGTGTGTGTTCTGTGTGTCATCTCTTAGCGTATAAACACAAACGGTGCATTGGCAGGGGGTGGGATAAAGGCTGATTTACTGTATGAGGTCTTGAAGTGATGCCATGCTGCCGTGGGAAGAATGACTGACCTAGAACTTTGAATATTGAGTGGTGTTTGTGCAGTCACAAGAGTGAGCATGCATGTATATACAGTATGTGGGTGTACACATGTGTAGATTTGTATGCATGTTCTGCCGTAACTCAAAAGATCATCAGTTGAGACGGGCGGAAGCACTCACATGACACACATTTTGTGTGCGTGTGTGTATAGACGGAGTGCGTTTGAATGCCGCCGCACCCTCATACATACAAAGAAGTATCATTCTGTATGCATGCGGGACACAAATCCCAGTCTTTGCTGTCCTTCCCTAAATCACAGTCATTGATTTGAAATAAGATGGGAGATCACACAGACAACTCCACACCTCCTCTCGTTTCGCAGCGCGGACCCCCAGCTCACGCTGTGATTAGTTCACCGTACACGCCATGCTCTCTGATGTCCTCCTTCACTTCCTCCCTAAGCTCCCACATCATTTCCAGAGGCCTGCATGCAATAATATTTGCTGGAGTGTACATACATGCTGGCACAGTGAGGTGAGTCAGTCAGTCAATCTTTCATTAGGCCTGAGGTGAACAGGGTCACGCGCCACTCCTTCACAGCACAAGACAAGCAGCACATCTGCTATGGGATTGATGCTCGGAATGATAATACCTTCTTCTCCTCTTATTTCTCTGTGTGTGTGTGTGTGTCCCGCACATACACACACACACACCCCTCCACTGCTTTCTATCTGTCCGTCTTTCCCTCTGTCTGTCTCCTCCTCTCGTCAGGAGGCTGCTGCAGAACCGGTCAGCAGCATCGTGTGGGAGGTGATTGTGTGTGATCTGCCGACTCAGACTTGACCTTTTGCATGTGATCCCTCACACTGAAAGCAGCAGCACTCGTGGACCAACCTCCTCAGTACCTCCAGTGCAGGTTCATCATTTAAGTCTGGGGCTCCACTAACGTCAAAATATGTTTTATCTGACTTATAACGTACAGTGTCTGAATTGCTTGACTCTTTTTTTAAATAATGGGTCAAGCTCTTCCATGAGTGTGTCAGAAATGTAATGCCAGTACTTACCAGTAAGCATCATGTCTAATCTGATGTATCATCTGAAGCCATGTTTGCCTCTAGGTGAGCATGTAACACGTAACATGTGACACGTAACATGTGACATGGTGATTTGTACAGAGAATACACAGAGGGTGTGTCAGACACTTCAGGAGCAGCGTTCATTTTCACTTTGGCCTTTGTAACTTATCAAAACTTGAAGAAAGGGTGTCTTGTTTAAAAAAAAAAAAAAGTTGCATGACACACTCAAGGAAAAGGGAAAATCCCCCAAAAGCATAATGGGCAATTTAACGTTCCTTACATATTTCCCAGGAAAAGGAGGAACTGCCCTTCTTCATCTGCAGGAGAACATCAGGGAGAAGATGTATTTATTTTCTTGGTGTTCAGATTAGGTTCAGCAACACAAACTGTTTGACTGAATAATGCTGAAGTGAACAGAATCCAGTTTCTCAGACCTGCACAGTGCTACACATTGTTCCCTTTCTGCAGCTCCGCCATCCAAAAGCAACTTGTGTGCAATTTACTCTGTTGTCAAATAGAGATGGTGAACATACCTCTCTCTCTCTCCCTCTCTCTCTCTCTCTCTCTCTCTCTCTCTCTCCCTCCCTGCGAGCTTTGCTGTCGCAGCAGTTGCTGTCAGTTTGAGCGCTGCCTGCCCCCAAATATAATAGGGTTTTCTTGACTGCCTCCCCAGGGATTGACTGGCGGTGAAGAATTCACCATGGCTCATTTGGAGCAGTGTGGGGACCGGCTTCATAAAACCAGCTCCTCCGTGTCTCCAGGCAGGTCTGTGGCATTCCAAAGAAGGTGTTAGCTTCCCTGATAATACTTTCATGGGAAGACGGCGCTCAGGTTTGCTGCGTTGCCCGACGTCTCCGCCGCTGTCTGTGGCGTGTGACGAGCGTGGAGGACCAGGCTCTCTGGCATGTGAATGAGGAGTCTCTTCACAAACACACGGATGACAGTCTTAATAGATAATTAACCTTTTTTTTTGTACTAAAGTGTGAGCGTATACTTTTAACATAATTTAATTATTTGTGCTTTAAATGTGAAATAAAAGTAGTAGTAGTGTCTCACCTGGTGTGATATTCATCAGTGGCCCACTTTCGCATATACACGATTTGAAATGAACACACACACACACACACGCACACACACATGTGCTCGCTCCTTAACCACAGACCAGTATCTGTGGTATGAGGGGTTCTTGTTGCTAGACAGCTGCATGCCTCGGCCTCGGCCTCCTCACAGCAGTCGACTGAGCTCCGAGGAGCTCGACAAAGAGGCTTAAAGTCCTCCCTAAGTCTTCAGCCCCTCGGTCGCCTGCATACCCGGAGCCCAGCTCTGGAAAAGGCCTGAATGCAAGTTTAGCAGCTATGGTTACTCCCCGGCAGACCCCTGCCCCGGCAGACCCCTGCCGCCGCTCCAGCCTGCCTTACCATTTTTTCCCTGGGCTGCTTCAGTCTTATAGCCCAGCAACAGGTTCCTCTGCTGCTCTCCTCTTATTTCAGAACCTGATGAAAGAACTGACAGACACACTGCTGCTGCAGAGGGACTTTGGTTTTTCCCTGGTTTGTGTGTGTTTGCACATGCAGGCCGGCCTTTGCATCGACATCTCTTCCTTTTTGTTTGTTTCGCTGTAGTTGTCTGTGGTGTGAGGGAAGAGCAGCTCACTGAGGGTCTGCTGTAGATATGGACAATAAACCTGCACCCATTTCCACCCCGAGACACTGGAGCGCTGATGAGGGCGAAGGCAGCAGCGTGCGTGCGTGCAGACGTGCAGGGCTACAGCACACATGTCAATGCACCACATGTAAAGGCCCAGACAGAGGCAACGAGAAACTACTGCAGCCTTTTCAGTAAATGAGGGAGGCATATATCTGTATGTGTGTGTGTGTGTGTGTGTGTGTACGTATGTTCTATACTGGCCCAGTTTGTACCTGTGTGTGTGTGTGTGTCAGTCGCGAGTGTGTGCGTGTGTGGGAGGTGGTATTCAATGTCGGCAGCTGGAAGTACTCAAGCTGCTGCTGCTGCTGCTGCAGAGAGACAGAGGAGAGAGAGAGAGAGAGGGAGAATGAAAGAGAAGAGACCCCTGCACAAGAGAGAGAGAGAGAGAGAGAGAGAGAGAGAGAGAGAGAGAGAGAGGGGCTAGGAGAGGTACCGGTACAGGCTCCCTCTTTACAGGGGCTGAGCTCTTGCAGAGTGAATGCCCCTATAGAAAGAAAGCAGGGTCATCTCAACATCACACACACACACACACACACACACCACACACACACATGCTGTAGCAGAACAACACCAGGGCCAGCGTGAGTGCAGTGAGTGCACAGTGGTCCTCCTCAGGAAGCCGGTCTTGTTTAGACTTATTGCTATGTGCAAAGAATAATAAGGAGCAGGACAGTGTTGGTACAGACACGCAACACTCCCCCGTCAGCCTTTAATGTCTGCACACTCTCCCTGCTCACTCCCCACACACACTCCCTGTGTGCAGCACTGTAGATGAAAGAGGATTAGGCATACCTATGCTGTGGTCAGTGCGACACTGGAGCGCTGATGAGGGCGAAGGCAGCAGCGTGCGTGCGTGCGTGCAGACGTGCAGGGCTACAGCACACATGTCAATGCACCACATGTAAAGGCCCAGACAGAGGCAACGAGAAACTACTGCAGGCTTTTCAGTAAATGAGGGAGGCATATATCTGTGTGTGTGTGTGTGTGTGTACGTATGTTCTATACTGGCCCAGTTTGTACCTGTGTGTGTGTGTGTGTGTCAGTCGGGAGTGTATGTGTGTGTGGGAGGTGGTATTCAATGTCGGCAGCTGGAAGTACTCAAGCTGCTGCTGCAGAGAGACAGAGGAGAGAGAGAGAGAGAGAGAGAATGAAAGAGAAGAGACCCCTGCACAAGAGAGAGAGAGAGAGAGAGAGAGAGAGGGAGAGAGAGAGAGAGAGGGGCTAGGAGAGGTACCGGTACAGGCTCCCTCTTTACAGGGGCTGAGCTCTTGCAGAGTGAATGCCCCTATAGAAAGAAAGCAGGGTCATCTCAACATCACACACACACACACACACACACACCACACACACACATGCTGTAGCAGAACAACACCAGGGCCAGCGTGAGTGCAGTGAGTGCACAGTGGTCCTCCTCAGGAAGCCGGTCTTGTTTAGACTTATTGCTATGTGCAAAGAATAATAAGGAGCAGGACAGTGTTGGTACAGACACGCAACACTCCCCCGTCAGCCTTTAATGTCTGCACACTCTCCCTGCTCACTCCCCACACACACTCCCTGTGTGCAGCACTGTAGATGAAAGAGGATTAGGGATACCTATGCTGTGGTCAGTGCCGAGGCTCCTGCCCGGCCATGCCAGAACAGTCGGGATGAAAGATGCCGACTGTTACTGCAGGTATTTTGCCTTCAGCTTTACCTTTCTTTTCTTTCTCCGTCTTTTTAACCATCAGTGTCAATTCCCTTTCTTTCTTTCTTTTTTCTTTTTCCTCCTGGAGGGAGGTAATGAAGGGGAACGGGTTACTCAGGCTCAGGAGTGCCGAGGCTGCGATTTTCACTGTGAAGTGTGAAAATGTTACAGGGCGCAGCTGAACGTGTACGTTCAGGCGTCTGGCAGAGTTACAGCTCGCCGGCTCGGCCACATGTTTCAAAGTTTCAAGCTTAACAGCGAAACGAACAGGTGTCTCAGACAAGGTTTCTGTTCTTCCTGGAAATATGGGTTTGCGTATGTGTACGCGCCGACCTCCTCTTCTCCCTGTCACATTAAAACCAGCAAGTCAGGCTCGGGGCCTCTGTTTTTTTTTTTTTTCTTTCTCCTTCCCTTTTACACAGATCTTCCCTGTAATGGACACCTCCAGTTTTCGCGGGGGGAAATACAGTCCAGGACTTTGTGCTTCTCCCTGACAGAAACATCAGTGAATCAACCCGGCGATTTCAGTGGGTCATTCCGGAAGATTTTGTTACCTTTCAACAAGCAGAGTGGGCCCCCAGGCTGAGGCCAGGGAGAGGCCATGGAAATATATGGAGACAGAGAGGGAGAAAAGAGAAACAGGAACGCTGAGACCCGGAGCGGAGATGGGTCCCATTTTGATCCAGTTTTGAAAAGGGAAGAGGAAAGAGAAGAAGCGAGGCAGGTGTGTGTGTGTGTGCGTGTGTGTGTGTGTGACTCAGTAAAGTGTAAAAAGTGAGGGAGAGTGAGACGGGGCGAGAGGAGAAGTCTGTGAGTGTACTCAGCTCGGGAGAACCCCTCCAGTTCATACTGTGCTCCAATCAAAGTCCATTGCCCTGACAGGCCTGTGACAAATTATCCCAGCAGCTCCACATATGACTCAATCAGCATGGCGGATAGCTTCCTGATGAGCAATGGGTCTGTGCGTATATTAGCTGAATCACCCCCTGATGACTGCATCAACAGGCCGCCGACGCTTTACGCCGAGGCAGAACCTGAAATCAGACCTCACAGTGGCACCTGTTGTCCACAGAGCACCTTCACACCCGTTACTCACTTCTCCGTTACAGCTCAAAGTACATAACGCTCATGAAGTTGTGTGAATACGCGACGCTGTATTCGCGCCGACGCTGAGAGTGAGGCACAGTCAGAGCCTGCGATTCATCCTGAAGCGGAAAAAAAAATCACACAATCACACTGTACGAAGCAGCAAAAAAAAAAAGAAAAAAAAAAAGACAACACAAAAATATCACGGCGAGCGAAGGTTGAGCGCGAACCTCTGCTAGCTGTCCGTTACATAACGTCTAGATTGAATGGATATTGGATGCCGCCACATCAAGGAGAGCCCCATCTGCGGCTGCAGGGTAGGTACACACCAATCACACATGAGAGACAAGCCAGAGGACACCTGATACACCGCTGAAGGCAAGTGAATGGATTTAGTCCCTAAAAGCCAACAGAGCCAGCAGAGCTGGGAGCCATGAGCAGTGAACATCTGAAGGCCCACCTCTCCTCTTGTAATTGAAAGTGCACTCACTATCAGAGCAGCAGGAATGTGTATATACATCTTCTCCCGGGAGGGTGTCTACGGGGCGTTTCATTTTAACTTGCTATCTCTCACATGGGCAAACTAATCAGAGAGACAGATGAAAGGTGGGGGCCAGAGGAGGGGTCAGCCACTCAGTGATGGCTTCCTCTGATGGTGGGGTGACCCCTCACCCCTGCTAGAGGATTCTGGGTAAGGGATAAGCCATGTGTGATGATGAAACTCGGAATGGTGAATGAATGCGTCCTCGGGGAGCGCTGACTTAGCCCCGCCTCCACGTTGAGTTTGCATGTTTGAAACTGTACTGAAATAATTGTTTTGTTATATTTTCTTTTAAAAAAAGTTGATATGCTGCGTTGAGCCAGTTTATGCATTTAATCATAACTGGAGGTGAAGTTCAGGCCTGAAAAGCATAAAGAGAGAGAGAGAGAAAAACAACATTTCCATGTTTCTCACTTAGGCTTGTTAAAGCGTAATGAATTTTCCATCTGCCTTCATAGCTGAGGCTGAGTCATCGTTTTCTACATCTATAATCAGGCAGGTTACAGAAACCAGACTCCTGTGTGACACGGAGCCTTTCATCACACGTTAATCAGACGAGAGCTATATTTATTTCTTCGTGACAGAACAAGTACCCCCCCACCCCCACCCAAACCCTCCCCCACCCCCACCCCCGCTGAAACGAACTACCTTTATATGTTGGATCAGGTGTCTGTGTGCAGCAGCAAACAACAACAAGCCTGGGTCAGGAAGTTCAGCGCCATGATAAGTTTACTGTCTCTAGGCCGTCTCCACGTCGCTGGTCAAATGGACCGCCTTATTTACACAGCTACAGCTACCCCCCCCCCCCCACACACACACAGACCCCCCCCCCCCCCCCACACACACACACACATACACACACACACACACATACAGAAAGTGTATTTTCACTGCCTGTCTTCTCTGCATGGAGGCAGTATGAGCCTAATGCTCAGCTGAGAGGATATTAGACTGTTTATGGTTTATTAATTGTTTCTATGGGAGTGGAAGTCCAAGCATGACCTGCTGTTAACTACCATACAACACATCCACATGTTCACCACATCTGGGGGCTTCTGAGTAAATAATACAGAGAAAATATACTTTTGACATATAACATTTTTTTGGCTCCACCAGACGCCACGTCTGCCTCTGCAGCTGCTTGGCCTTTTTAACTCCCGCAGTCGTGTCGGCACATGTCCATGGTCGGGGAGCGGTGCCAAAAACGACCACTGTGTTCAATTATATTTCAGTAATTGTGTATGATACACATTAATCAAATCTAATAATCCGTTTTCAACGGCATATGGTTAGCGTGGCCGCGCTGTCGATTGGAGAATATCTGCAAAATGCCTCAGTGTGTGAGTCAGTGTTCTGAGTCTAAGAATACATTAAGTTAAAATGTCATAATTAAGTTCATAATTACCATAAATATAATTTTACAAGCCAGCTGAGGCATACAGATGCAAACCAGAATAGTGAACAGTTTGTGTGCGTGTGTGTGTGTGTGTGTGTGTGTGTGTGTGTGTGTGTGTGTGTGGCATAAAACACAGAGGTGGAATTAGAATGTGATGTCGTTAAAGTCTGGCAGAGTATCACACTATTTACATGATGTAACTTTCCTCTGCCAGGATGTGTCACTCAGGACTCCATCTGCTCCGTGTGTGTGTGTGTGTGTGTGTGTGTGTGTGTAGGTACTGCAGCTAGCTTTGTACATGTGACCTAAGTGATGACCTGAAGCTTTCAGCTCTTCCCTGTGGGAATAAGTAGATCGCTGAAGAACTGTACCTCTTAGCAAAGAGAAAGTGGTGCGAGTGTGACAGAAGTAACATGCAGGAGTGTGTATGTGTGTGTGTGTGTGTGTGTGTGGGGGGGGGGGGTTGGTATTGTACATGTAAATGCATGCAGTACTGACATGCTGTCGCACTCTCTTGCCTCTGTACAGTGAGACAGGGTACGGTTTCTTAGGAACAGATTTGATATGGTAAATATGTTAAGGCACTTCATACAGGTCATGTGATTTCACCCCCCCCCACACACACACACACACACACACACACACACACATGTCCATTAGACTGATTTAAAATTCCACAGGATGTGGCTCTGTGTTTCGCTTTTTTGTTTTTTTTTTATTTGCAGCTGTGAACAACTTGAATCCAGCGACATCTATGAATCGACTTAAGACGTCATCCGTTTTGATGCTTTGAGGTTTTTTTTTTCTTTCTGCATTATTCTTTCATCCCACTCATATTTTTTTTTTAATACCCTCAGCACTTAATGGCTCCATGAATGGACGTCTTCATTGAGAACACCTGTGCAGCGGCAGTTAAAATAAGCAGGCCCGCCTGTCTAATACGTCCACCATCCCAGCATCTATCTTACAGCTTCTTCATTTCCACTCTAATCAAACAGGAAGGCACACATTTCCTGTCTGTGGCCCACATGGACTGCAAGGTGACTGTCAGTATCCAGTCTGTGCACACTGCTGCTGGAACCTGTGTATTCTCTCTGTGGGTATCAGCCATGTTTCTGTCAGACTGTCTGCACTCACTTTAAAAACAAAGGTAACAAAGCTTGCTGGAGCTTTAGCGTTCCCCCCTTGATCTGAATACAAAGCTGCAAGGTTCATGTTGGTTCACGTTTGGTTTCCACCACCGCCGCCGCCGCTCAAAGAGCTAATTGTCTTCAGCAACATCACAGTGTGACATGATGACTGACTAATGCATTAGCCATCGCCGCGCGTTTGATAGAGACACAAACACACAGACGCGCACACGCAGAGTGCCCGGCGCCGCTCGCAACACACCTCGCCACTTGTGATGTCGCTATGGGAGCCCTGTCGTGGCTGCGCCCTTGTTTTGATGGTGGTCGGTGTCACGGCTGGTTCACGTGTTGTTTTGATCCCCGCTGCTGTCGGGGCCCAGTGAGCTCATGCAGACACAGCTGGCTCGGGTGGAGCCGCTGGGAGCACACAGGGAGTTGAAGGACGTGGATCCTTGCCAACGCATTTCATACATTGTGCATATCTTACAAGTGCAGTGTGTGTGTGTGCGTGTGTGGGGGGGAGTGGGGTTTGTATATGTACATGTAAATGCATGCAGTACTGACATGCTGTCGCACTCTCTTGCCTCTGTACAGTGAGACAGGGTACAGTTTCTTAGGAACAGATTTGATATGGTAAATATATTAAGGCACTTCATGCAGGTCATGTGATTTCACCCCCCCCCCCCCCCCCACATGTCCATTAGACTGATTTAAAATTCCACAGGATGTGGCTCTGTGTTTCGCTTTTTTGTTTTTTTTATTTACTTGAATCCAGCGACATCTATGAATCGACTGAAGACGTCATCCGTTTTGATGCTTTGATGTTTTTTTTCTTTCTGCATTATTCTTTCATCCCACTCATATTTTTTTTTAATACCCTCAGCACTTAATGGCTCCATGAATGGACGTCTTCATTGAGAACACCTGTGCAGCGGCAGTTAAAATAAGCAGGCCCGCCTGTCTAATACGTCCACCATCCCAGCGTCTTTCTTACAGCTTCTTCATTTCCAGTCTAATCAAACAGGAAGGCACACATTTCCTGTCTGTGGCCCACATGGACTGCAAGGTGACTGTCAGTATCCAGTCTGTGCACACTGCTGCTGGAACCTGTGTGTATATTCTCTCTGTGGGTATCAGCCATGTTTCTGTCAGACTGTCTGCACTCACTTTAAAAACAAAGGTAACAAAGCTTGCTGGAGCTTTAGCGTTCCCCCCTTGATCTGAATACAAAGCTGCAAGGTTCATGTTGGTTCACGTTTGGTTTCCACCACCGCCGCCGCCGCTCAAAGAGCTAATTGTCTTCAGCAACATCACAGTGTGACATGATGACTGACTAATGCATTAGCCATCGCCGCGCGTTTGATAGAGACACAAACACACAGACGCGCACACGCAGAGTGCCCGGCGCCGCTCGCAACACACCTCGCCACTTGTGATGTCGCTATGGGAGCCCTGTCGTGGCTGCGCCCTTGTTTTGATGGTGGTCGGTGTCACGGCTGGTTCACGTGTTGTTTTGATCCCCGCTGCTGTCGGGGCCCAGTGAGCTCATGCAGACACAGCTGGCTCGGGTGGAGCCGCCGGGAGCACACGGGGAGTTGAAGGACGTGGATCCTTGCCAACGCATTTCATACATTGTGCATATCTTACAAGTGCAGCTGAGAATTAGAGATAGGGGACCCTCGCCCCCTTGCTGCCCACCCCACCATCTGCCCACCTGGGGCTGGGGGGTGAGTGGCTTAGCCTCCATATTACCAGGCATGACAGGCCCGCCCTCAATCAACCTCTCAAACACACCTCTTCTCTTCTCTTCTCTTCTCTTCTCTTCTCTTCTCTTCTCTTCTCTTCTCTTCTCTTCTCTTCTCTTCTCTTCTCTTCTCTTCTCTTCTCCTCCCTTTCACTCTTGATGACAGACGTATGTGAGTGTGAGACGTATTACTGTCGGGCTAAATGAGAGATTACTGGCCTTTAACAGCAGCAAAGAGGGAGGACATTATTTTCCTCTCGCCGTCTAATTTGGTTCTTGCTCGGAGGGGACTGCAAGGCCAGCAAAGATTAGTTCTTGCCAATGGAGTGTGTGTGTGTGTCAGTGTGTGGCTGAGCGTCTCATTGGAGGTTGCAGGTCTCCAAGTGGATATAATTAGAAACTTCCGTGCGGCTTTTAGAAAAATAGTCCGCTTCCCGTCGCTTGTTTTCCTTTCACCATTTATCTCTCTTCTCTAGTGACACGATCAGGGAGTTAACCACCATGTCCATCTCGTCTGTGTCTTAACTTGCCCCCGTTTTTCCTGGCTGGTGTAAATCTCACATCCTTCTCCCCGTCAGCCAAATTAAACAGTCGCACTGGATGCAACACATGAAGGGGAATCCCTTCAGTCAGCTTCACACGTCCTCAACTCTCTCTCTCTCTCTCTCTGTCTGTCTGTCTGTCTGTCTGTCTGTGTGTGTGTGTGTGTGTGTCTATCTATCTATCTATCTATCTATCTATCTATCTATCTATCTATCTATCTATCTATCTATCTATCTGTATATATGTACATATGTATAATTG
>JAFBJQ010000751.1:532557-576707 GCA_016785345.1 Trinectes maculatus
GAGAGAGAGAGAGACATAGAGAGATGAAACATCTGTCTAGCGTTTGTTTAGTTGCCACTGTATCACATGAACTTTGATTCCCTCCACAAAGAGAAACAGTAAAGAGACTCTAACACCTTTTGCTGGAATGAGTCATTTCCTGGGGATGCGTGTGTGTGTGTGTGTGTGTGTGTGTGTGTGTGTGTGTGTGTGTGTGTGTGAGAAGTCGAGGCGTAGCTTGGGAGCTGTCTATTTTGTACATCATCGCTGTAATCTGTCAGATGTACAGATACTGGATATCGGGTCAGTGTGGTGAACATGAAAGCTATAGTACATTTAGGACACAGTTATTAGTGGGAAAGTGTTGGCAGATAACTAAGAGTGAATTCTCCGGAGCCTTTCATCCTCCTACAGTCGGTATAAATAATGGCAGTTACTAAGCATAGGCTGAGTGACGCATACATCTCCTTCTCCTTCTTGCTGCCTCCCCTCCTATAGCTGTCGCAGTCCACTTAGCACGCACACACACTTTCCACACATTCAGAAATGCATGTATGGGTTTATATTGTCTAAACCACAAGTGAGCGCTCCCCTAGACACAGTGCCACAGTTCACCGGTTCATGATTAGTATGAAAAAATCCCCGCTGATCCAAAACACAGAGAGAGAAAATAAGAAACACTCACTTTCTCTCTCCTCTCGTGTGCTTTGTGTCGACACCTTAATGTGGCCAATTAAACGTTTTAATCAAGGATAGCACTGCATCGATTCCAGTCTGTGCTACGGAGGCGTCAGTGTTAACTATACTATGCTGATTATTCCTGCTCCGCTAGAGCTGTCACTCAACCTCCTGGTGATCCTATCAACTCCCCCCCCCACCACCGCCACCGCCAAGACGGCGGACAAGTAAAAACAATGAGTTGAAGCCGTCTCGGATTTATAATTAATCTCTTGTCGACTTCTATTGACATGTCCACTCTTTGATTAAATAATTACCTAAGTGCCATAAGCCCCAGTGATTGAGTCATAATCCCGAATAAGCTGTAACCAGCTATGGTCACCTCCTTCTCTACGATTAGCTCATCATTTGCTCGGCTGCCAGAGCAGCACCCCCCACTCCCCCCTCCCCCGCTTGTTATGATCTAGTTGTGTGAAGCCAGTTTTGGGTTCCGGGTGTTGATGGAGCCTGGTAACAGGTTCTTGTTGCTGGTACAGTTAGATGGCGCGTGTGCATGTGCAGGTACGGGCACGTGCGCACACATATGCCAGTCTATGCAGATGCATTTGCACGCACGTCTGCGCCTTCTGACACGTGCGGTTTCTCATATTATCTCAAACCCACCCACAACAAACCACACACACACTCACAAACACATGCGCGTCTCACCCACCTGCCCACCCAGCACTCTCACACCTCACACAAACAGCCTGGCATCTGTCACAGTGGGGTCGCACACACACATACACACACACACACACAGAAGCGAACACAAACACTCCCAGAGCCACAAACACAGTCCTGTTGTCTGCGGCGAGCGTGCCCTTTTGACCCTTTGACAGGTACACGGAGGATCTCAAAGTGAGAGGAGAAGCCTCAGAGCAGGTCTACAAGTCAGAGCTGTGCCCTCTCCATAGGTAGCTGTCCAACTCCTCAGGGCTCCGGGGGACGGCAGTGCCTCTCCCAGGAAGCCATAACTCTCCTCTCAGGAAGTGAGGTGTGTCTGGAACGTTATCTACATCTGTCTGGGAGAAAAGCAGGGGGACAAGAGGTCAGACAAGAAAGGGACCACTTATATCATGTTTTATGTATGACGTGTGGCATGTGCTTGAATATTTACACGTGTCTGAAGGTGATGCAAATAGAGAGGAAATAGCGAGAGGAAGTTTAGAGAGCTGTGCTTCCTTTGTCAACAAAGCCCCCCGGTAAACAGTCGAGCATGATGCAATTCCAGAGCCGAACCAGAAACTCCCGCCGTGCACATAATCTATCGATCAGAACTGCACCTGCATTTAATAACAATTTACCAGGTCCCTGTTGTGCATTCAACTAATTATGTTCTGAAAACTGATTACTCTGATAAACAGATTTTTTTTCCCTCACAAGTATTTTCATATTCTGCCTCATTGGTTATTTTTCTGTCTTATCATATCCTTTTAACAACAGCCGTGACCTTCAAATGTGAACATTGATTTCAATCGGCAACACTCTCCTATTCCTGATGGTTTCTGAAATTCCCCCCGGTCCTAGGTATGTGGAACGACCCCTGAAATAACACGTTTGAGGAATATAAATGATCAGCCCCCACAAAGTCAAGTTAAAAGCTTTGGGGGTGATCCACGTGAACTCTTCGAATACTCCCAGGCATATAATTAAAAGGTAGTTTCTAATTTCTATGAGAGTAAATTAGCGCCTCAGCTTCATTGTTAAATCATGGCTGGTGGCACATAGCCTGGGGAGATGGATTGAATGGATCAGAGAGGGTTGGACAGTCGCTGGATAATTTTGACAATGGGGTTTGGGGGTATCATCCATCACTCAAGAGCTTACATGAAAGTTTTGACAGGTAGAGGTCATGGCAATGTGGCAGGAGCCAACGGAGATGGATGCCTTTAATTTGGGTAATGAAGAGTTAACCATCTTGGGAGAGCAAGAAGAACATTAAATGGGAGAGCCAGCCGCCATTAAAAGAAAGTCTTATTTAATTCCTCCAGCCCTAATGAAAGACATCGAAACACAATCCTTGATTGACAATGAGGCCCCTGCTGTAATTCCCTGCAGACAGTTCACTTGAGTTTCCTCCCTTGTTAATCTCAAATATAATGACTTGCAAAACTAAGGTTAAATGTGGCAGCGTGAATTCATTATCGCTAATACATTAGACCATAAGATGATTTACTGTGCGGTCTCGCTCTTATTTTCATTAACGGTGAATGGCTTTGATTTCGCCGAGATTCCACTGGCCTGCTCATCCTCGCCATCAATCTCACTGGCCTGGTCGTTGTCCTCCTTTACATCTGACCTCTTCACTTGAGAATGGGGCAAAGAATAAAAACATGTCGGAGCGGACAAAAAAAAATATTATTATTCTGCTTTTTAGTGCGAGTACAAGACCCCTCTTTATCGCTTCCTCGGAAATTATATTCATCCTGAGCTGTCATTCAACTTCATCCTTGACCCTGGACTTATTGTTGCAGGCTTAATGGTGGTGCTCTCACCAAGATAACAGTTAATGCGCCACTGTCTACCAGCAGAGGCCTGCAAAGACTATCTCCCACTAAAACACCAGGGACCCTATCTGCATACCGAGCTGATAGTTATATGGACATTCGAAATGCATGTGCCCCTATTATTCATTAACCAAACGAGAGGTGTCGGAAATGCATGTTTCTGTCTGCAGTAGAATTCTAATGCATCAACTACAGAATATATTAAATGTGGCAAAATAAAACTGTGAGCACTGTGGTCTGGACAGCACTCCCTGTCTATTCATATTAATGCTGTCATGCATAAACAAACATTTTTAGTTTATGCATCCACAAACAACATGGGATACGCCCAATTGGCCTTGCTGACATGCATATATGTATTGACTTCCTGTATCGCTGTTTAAATCAAACTATCGCCACTGCTGAAATGTGGAAGCGGTGCATTATCCGACATGTCTGCGAGTGTCGGCCCTATGGGTGCGAGCGGGCACGTGCGCGTGCTGCCATGTGCTGAAGTCCACACAACTGTTGTGCATAAATGTGACAAATTGTACCAGTGAGCTAAGTGGAAGCTACGGCCGCTACAGTGAGTGACAGGAAGGTTATGGGCTCCTAATGACAGGGTTTTAAAGCTATAGCTAGCGCTAATTGGGGTGATGTGTCCATCCCATGTCCCCCCAAGACATGTCTAGCTACCAGGGATTAGCCATGATTAAGGCACTGGTCTTCCTAGTGCTTTAAAGACCTTTCGCACTATTTATCCGAAATGGTCAGATTAGTCCAGTGATGGACAGATAGAGATCACGGGGGTTGAGATATATCGAGACAGTTAGTTTGAACCCCGGTGCAGGAGTTTTGATAGTGCAGCTTTGAAAATGATATACTGTATAGAGCCAGGTGTGATATAATAGGGCGGCACTGTGCGCTGCAGACAGAAAGCCAATGTTATATTTATGCAATCAGCTTGTTACATAAATGGAGTTGAAAAATAATGCCTCGGGACACTTCACGCTTCTTGTTAAGAGAAAGAAAACAGAGGTAGATCCTACACACACCACCATTACAGAGTGTAAAATCATTATGTTTTGTTGGCAAACAGTTTAGTCTAGCAACACACTAACTATGCTATAATTGTTCTCCCCAATTAACAAGACACTAATTATGTGTTGCTTCGCTCACAGGTTTATTGGGAACTTGCCGTTTTATGCTTGGCCCTTTAATTCCATAGCCAAACTGCAGTGTTACTTCATGTTGGTATGGAAGCAAAATCACAAGCTCCACAGATCTTCAGGGGAAGAACATCTCCTGAAGTGCAAAATAAGAAGTTTCCCACCAACTAGAATTCACAGCAATGATGCCCTATTAAGAGTCATACAGTTATCCATAAAAGGAATAGATAGGAAGCATGAATTTTTATTGTGTGTGAGGTTTTTTCTATTGCTACTTTCACCAGGAAAACTCAGAGCACCAACTGTGATACTCTTTGGTCATTGGATGACTAAACACTGCAGTGGTCACAGTAAACGCAAGGAAAACGCATCCACATGTAAACCTTTTCTGTTAGTTGGCGTTCTGAATGATTGGAATCTCTTTTCCTTGTTAGCCTGTGTTCGTTCCAGAGAAACCTCTCATGCGCTTCCATTTGTGATGAAGGCTCTGAATTTAAAGCGAGCAGAAATCGCTATCCTTGTTAAAATGAATTGTCATTTATGCTTGACAGACACTCATAATGAGATTAGCGCGGGGACCTATCAAAGAGGAAATGTTGGAAATAAGAGAAGCTGTAATCCGCGCACACTTTTATGACTAAATTCATTCTACCATTGGTTCCTCGAAACTTTGCTTTACTGTTCATTATCTCGATTGTCTTACCACTCCTTACTTGTAATCCAGAGCTCCTCCACTGACACTGGAACTTGGTTTAAAAAGACCCCATGAGACTGGAATAATAAAACTGAGATTTTGTGTCCATGGCATCAGATTTTTATTAATATTTAATATGTAAGTATAAACCTTGGCGCAACCACCAACACATAATCAGTGTCTATATGCAACCAGGGGTGAGAGCTATAGCAATAGCTGACAGGCACAGTAATGTTTAACACTTTGAAGTGCTGAATGTTTCTAACAGTATCAATGGACTTCGAAAAGCCAGATCTTTATTTTTTTCACCCAATAAAGAAGATTCCAGTGAAACCACCAAGCTTCTCCACACCTGCGTTAGTGCATGAATGTGATTTGACACTCATTACCAAACCTTCTGTTATTGATTTCTAGATGGTTGTCTAACACACTGCCGTGCGCACAGCTTAGCCTTCCCATACCTTTAAGTCTCCACCAATAACCTTTACAGTTAAGATGGAGATAGCTGTCGGGGCACACAGAGGGATGCGGAGGATTTGCAAAAGAGGACATTTATGAAAATCTTTCTTGAAGCCTGTCTAAGAAATCCTTAAGAGACATAAAGGAAAGGGCAGTGAGTCAGTCAATGGAGAGGACACACAGAGGCTCTGATATGGATGGAATGCTGTGGAAAATACCAGTCTATATGTGCATATGTAATGGGAAGTAAAAAGGGAAGTTGCAGGACTCTATTGAAGTTTTTTTCTCTTTTTTGGTGGCAGCATTTGGTCTCTGAAGACATATACTCAGAACATAAATATATTTAAGGAAAAGATTTTCTTGTGATTCGGGCAGCGTATAAATATTGTGATCGAAACCACCCTCTCTACAGACTTCATTTATTAAATGGGGTTCAAATCTACATACAAGACAAACCACTTTTTTTAACACCGGTTCTCGTTTTTATGCCAAAGTGAATGACTGTATGAATGTGATGGATGACGGCAGATTATATTTCCAAAGGCTTCTGTATCTGATTTCAGAATTGTGTGCAGCGTCATCAGAGTTGGCCCCACAATTGGGGAAAAAAAAGGATGTTTTCATTCTGTGCCCACATGATTATGATTATGTTTACAAAGTTGTGCGGTGTTTACTTTGGGTTGTTTTATCGTCCTGCAGGAATGACAGTTCTTAACGTCATTTTTTGTTTTTGAACGTGCTGATTTTTTTTTTTTACTAAATAAGGCTTTTGATGGTACAGCTAATTTCAATTCAGTTTTAGGCAGCTATTTATCACAATATATAGTTTGAGGGATTGATTTTCTCCCTCCTACCGCATTGATGAAACTGCTGCTCGGGGTTCCTCTGGGAATTCATCTTGGGCTGATAAGTTTGAGCTATCTTATCTGCTCGCTGTTCAAACAAGAGTGAATGCTCAGATTTACTTCAGGTGTTTGTCTCTCCATGGGTCCATTTCATCCTGTTTTTGTTTTCAAGGTTAAAGCCTGATTGATGTGGCTGATTTTCGCAATGCTGTTTTTGTCCAGCCCCGTTGGAGCTAGTAACTAAATCCCTTTTATTCATTTGCTGATAGAGAAATAAACAATAACAAGTAAGCCATGGCACGTGGTGTGGTAGTAAGCCATTAGTCTGTTTGTGTTGGGTTTGCTTTTAACAGATCGAGTGAAACTGAAAGAATACGAACCGCTTTTCGGACCGCACCTTAAAAAAAACCATGAATAAATAAATAAACAACGTGAGCTTAATGTGTGACAGGTCCACTACCCTTACGAATCCAAACTTCACAGCAATCAATTAACCATAAATATTATTAGAAGGAATGTGAGGAAACCATCAAGGAAAAAAAAAACCAACCAAACCAATACTCCTGGACTTTAATTCTGGGCTCAACCTGCTTACTAATTACAAAGCCTTAAGGAGCGGACACAATGCTGCCTGAGATTTGTCCACGGGGCATGGATTCTCAATTTGTCATGCTGCTTTGAACTGTCACTATTCGACTGGTGGTGCAAAGATCATAAACCAGTAAAACTTCAGAGCACAGGATGCAACTGAGGGTGACTAAGCACAGCGGAGGCCCCTCACAAGTCTCTCCGCAGACTGGCTTGTAGTCAACACTATCTTATCTCGTGAGGGGGCAAGTCTGGGCTGGTCGGTGGGGAAGCAGAGCAGCAGGGCTTCAGTGGGAAAAGTCCCACACTTCTCAGAAGCCATCTGCTTATAGGTAAAAGGCGATCAACAGATCTATTTTTCGAAGACTAATGATGTTTTGGATTTCGGGTTTCTCTGCAGCCAAAAACTTATATTGACGAACTACTCCACCGCCAAACATTAATCGCAATCGCCACATTTCGTACTTCTTGCGGTAAATGATGTGTAGTCCTCATCTAGCTCCTATTAACATAGTAATCATAACTCTGAGTTGAATTGTCGTGTATTATATTTCTCAGTGTTGCGAATGAAACTTTCCCTCGCTCCCTCTGTGGCTCCTCCAGTGTGAGAGAGAGCAAGACCTGACCTGCAGCCATACAATCCATCAGCATTAGTCCTACACAGTCTCCAGACTAAACACTACACTCTCATTACAGTGGCTGCGAGTGCCCGGAGGCCTCTTCCTCCACACAAGTTTATTAACACAAGACACAATGTACAACACAAAGCTAGGTACGCCGGACTCCTACGATAAACACTGTTTCAGTGCTGCTGGTATATAATTAAAGGATTTCGATGGCCGGAGTTTGTGGGGAATGACATGGCAATATGACTGCTGTAGAACATACTGTACTGTGTAAGGCAGAGTTTCTCCAGGATGATGTCATCTCCTTTAGGCTCCGGTGGATTCCTGCCGCTCTGTGGGGCAGTCTTTGTAGAGGGGGTCTGTGAAAGGAGAGCGAGGGGAGAACGAGGGGAGAAGACAGGAAAACTCTTCACGCTTTTTCTTACAGAATTCAAACACTTTGCACCTGATGTGCAGACGCTGATTAAATGCAGCCAGGTAATAAAGATCCAATTTGCATATCCAGCTTTGCTGAGCGAAGAATTCCCTTCGTTTCAAAGTATCCGGTTACAAATTACAAATGTCCGACACCCGCACTGATCCTTGAGGCACAGTCTCCCTCTGGGTTTAATGCGTGAGGATTTAGTGTGTAGGTTGTTGAAGTTATATCACCACAAGTGGCGGCAGTGTGTTCCGATTCTTTACCTAAGACAACTGAGCAGTGTCAGCAACATGTTAATAAACTAATTATGCTAGCAGCTGAGTGGGGTATTATTGTAGTATTTTTGAATATTATTTTATAATAATCAATCAATAAATTAATTAATTAATAGTACAATACATGTGTCTCAGTTCACTTTTGTGTAGTGACTAATGTGCAACAAGTTAAAACTAGCAACTTCAGTGCACATGGCTTACTGACTGAATTCAGAATAACGTCTGCTCCTTCTAAATGGGAGGGGGGGGGGGGGGGGGGTTATTCCACGTACAGGTGTACACAAGTTAACAGCATTTTTGGCCTCTGATTGTGTTTGTGCGTCCCGGTGACAAACATTCTGGCTCAGTACTCAGGCATCAGCTGTTTACATTCACGACAAGATACTTCAGTCTCAAGTATCTGCTAAGCATCAGACCTTGAGAGACAGAGACCACATCAAGGAGGTCAACAAAGAATCTGACACCCCGGAGATACATTTGCATTGAGTCGAGAATGCAAAGCAACAACGAGGCATAAAACGGCCTCAGAGGCACCAAACACTTGTGGTAAAACAACAGTCTCCACACTGCTGTGAGATCCTATTCAGTCAGAGCTCTTCTTATCTTGAGAGAGAGAGAGAGAGAGAGAGAGGGGAAAAGAGAGGGCGAGCATGATCTTTGAGGAATGAGACCATAGTGACAGGCCGGGCCAGCAAAACGAATTATGTTGCAGCTGACATGGCTCGTTTTAGCATCATCTCACAAGTTAAGACAGCGAAATGGTTTGCAGAAACTGGCAACAAACGCGTAACCTATAAATCTTCAGATTTATAAGCGGATATTAGGTTTCGTCTCCAGCCGCAGCCTGGGTAGGAAATATTTTCAGTCTGTATGGGAAGAGACATGGGTGGATTTACCTTATACCACTTTAAACTGATGGAGCTGGCTGCATAAATTCTATGCAGAGAAGCAGATTACCATTAAGTGGCTCTATTATACGGGCTGCAAAAAAAAGACCAATTCAACTGCATGGCAATAAACATTTTAACCCGGCTACGCAGGATACTCAAGGAGGTGTCTGTCAAGTTAAAAAAAGTTCATTTACATTTTCCTGTGCTACCAAAACAACCCCCTTTTCCTCACCAACGGCCTAAGCCCCCCAACCATTGTGAAGCCATCAGATAGTGGCTTGCAGGAGTCCACACCTGTCTTTGGGCTATGCAGAGGAGATGGATCCATGCATTTTGAGCATCAGATAGCCTCTAGCCAGGGTTAGTATTGATCTAACGCTTCACTGGCCCTTTGTGAGAGCAGCAGCTGCTTTGGAGAGGTGGGGGGTGGGGGGTGGGGGGTTTAAGATAAGCAATGCAAAGGGAATTGTTTCTCCTGAAATGCTCTTTCAGTGTTTGTGCATGAAAACCATCACTTAATTCAACACTCCATCGCTCTGGAATAAAACGTCTTCTCCCCACCGCCACCCACCACCCCACCCACCCCCGACATGGAAGGCAGCAAATAAGCAATAGGCATTAAAACATCTGCCTTTGGGGTATTGGAAAGCGAATGGTATTAGAAATCACACAGTGATAATGCAGCTCTCCGGATTTTCACTGTTTAATCATATGTAATCTCTGGAGTGAAATGAAATGAGAACACAACATGTTTCAGTATCCCACATCTCTCTCTCTCTCTCTCTCTCTCTCTCTCTCTCTCCGAGCCCTTCACTCTGATCACCAGTCACTGAATGAGGCAGTCGGGTGGGTTGGGAGGAGTAGGTGGGGGGTGGGGGGTGCATTGCTGGTGCATCTGTGTGAGGCAGGCATGGCGATGAGACCCTCCCTAAGATGACTCATAGGCTGCATGGGCTGACACCAGCACCTCATTCACAGCCAATAATGAGCCATGCTAATGAGCAGGACAACCGCCCTGCACGCTCATCATTAAGCACTCCTGTGATTCATGTCCAGCATTAAACCATCACAGAGAGAGATAAGGTTGACTGGAGCAGGGCTGGGACGGGATGTGAATAGACAAGGGACATATAGGGGGGTGTGTGTGTGTGTGTGTGTGAATATACTGCAGGTAACACTATGAGACTGTGATCAGTACTCTTTTTTATATATTTTTGTTAATAGGATAAAAAGCTTTTAGGGAAACCATGACAGAATAATACACAGTCTAATGTGTTTTTTTCCATCTTAGAAGAATATCAGACTTTCATGTGCCAGTTGCATACATTTCCATCAGTGACACACTGATATGCTTTGAAATAGTACTGACTGTATGTGCAGTGTACGATGATGCCGCGTTATCAATTCATTTGAAATAACCTCTCGTATTCACGCCTGTGCCGATCAGCAGATCAAATGCCCCTCAGATGAATCTATCAAAACACATGCTGACAGTAAAACATGCACGTGCATGCGCCAACCTCCCGAGACTCCTGCTCCGACACATATATCTGATAAGGCTTAATCAGCACCGGGTGGTCATGATAAAGCATTTCAGCCCTATCTCGGGTTGGAGAGAGAGAGAGAGAGAGAGAGAGAGAGAGAGACAGACAGGGCTGCCTCTCTTTTCCAAAGAAGGAAAATCAAGAGACCTTCTATCTCCCTGCATTTCTCTTCCTCACACCGCCCCATGTCTTTACCCGTGTCCCCTCGTGTGCCCTTTTTTCCTCCCTCGTTCTCCGAGGTGTCCTCGCTCTGCTTTTCTAGCTGCTGCTCTCTGTATCAGAGACACTTCTTAAGCCCCAGCTGGGGAAAATAAGGTGGCTGGGGTGGGGGGAGGGTTTCAAAAGGGTAAGTGATTGCCCTCTAGGGGACGAAGCAGAGAGAAAAAAGCAGGACGCCTTATCGCCCCAGCCTCCAATGGCAGTGCTGGCTACCACCCAGAGCCAGCGGGGAGGAGGGTGGAGGGGTGCAAGCGACGCCAGCTAGATGCATAGACTGCCTCTTGACACAGCAAACTCAGCAGGGAGCCTCGGTCCACGCCTGACTGTGTGCGCCCAGCTCAGAGCTGCACAGCCAAATGTTGCCATCTGAATGAGTGTTATTGCTGTAGTGTAGCACACGGGCATGAATCCAAATAGATGGGAGATCATATCATGTGCTTGCATTTGATTTATGATTTTGGGTTTTATATGGTCATATATATATATATTTGTGTATATATAAGTAGTTATAGTTTCTGTGTGTTTCACAGTTACATGTGGTTGTGTGTGTCATGCATCATGTAAGGATGTAGTAAGGGGTGGTGCAGATGTGGTCTGGAAGCCCACAGACACCATAAACATGATGCTCAGAGCACAGTGTGCTACTGACCCATTTCCTTCACCCAAATGTGGAGGTGGAAGCAAACAGGACAGAACTGAACTCATCTGTGATCCCACTCGGCCTCTCAGAGCTAAATACACGAGGTTAGGCTCTGGTTATTGATACCATCGAGTCCTGCTCTAAAGACATTACCAGCTGCTGAGATGTATCCCTCTACAGCAGGCAGTGAGACAGGCAGACAGGCAGACAGGAAGGCAGGGCGGGCGCAGGGACGCGCACAGGCGCCTGCAACAGTGTCCAAGCGCCACCTTCAGTATCCAGCCCAATGTGGTGGGGGAGCAAATAATCACACAGCCTATATCTTTACCTCCAGACGCATATCGGTGGACGTCTGTCTGGAGAAAAACCCGTTCTGTTACGAATGTTTGTGTGTGTTTTTCCCCCCCTCACTCTGGAAATAAGGAAACCGGCTCTGGTCGTGTGTGTGCGCCATGGCGCACGGTGTTCATCTCCGGAGCGCACGGTGCTAACTGCGTGTTTAATATGCCTGTCTCGCCTGGCGTGTTGCCCCAGACACTGTGTTCCACAAATCCCCACCTCCTCCTCCTCCTCCTCCGACGAGAGCACGAGAGGGAGGGAGGGAGGAATAGAAGGGTTAAGGGGAGTCTTGGATGGAGTCTGCAGGGCGGAGTGGAAGGGACGTGATTGGATGGCGGAGCGTGACGCAGGGGAGATGAAAAAGCCGATAACTAGTTAAGAAGGCAGTTTGTAACTCTGGAAAAAGAGTGCAGAGCCTGAGACACACATTACGCAGAGGACGTGGACGAACCGGCGCGAACGCAGAGAGCTGTGCGGTGTTGGCAGTGCGCTGTGCGGGGCTGTTCCACCGCAGCGTCCGGACGCAGAGTGAGCGAGTCGAACCGCGGCGCAGGACGATGGTGCAGCACACGGAGCACAGCGAGACGGACGGGAGCATGTCCAGGGAGGCCACGGACTCCGAGGAGAGTGAATTTATGGCATGCAGCCCCGTGGCCATCAACCCGGACTGGTGCAAGACAGCCACGGGCCACATCAAGAGACCCATGAACGCGTTTATGGTCTGGTCCAAGATCGAGAGGAGAAAGATCATGGAGCAGTCGCCGGACATGCACAACGCGGAGATCTCCAAGCGCCTGGGCAAGAGGTGGAAGATGCTGAAGGACAGCGAGAAGATCCCCTTCATCCGAGAGGCCGAGCGGCTGCGGCTAAAACACATGGCCGACTACCCCGACTACAAGTACCGACCCAAGAAGAAACCAAAGCTCGACACGTCCAAATCCTCCGCGCCGTCTCCGGAGAAGTGCGCAAAGATGGCCAAGACGCCCAGCAAGAAGTGCTCCAAGATGAAGACCAAGAGCGGCTCCAAGTCCTCCCACGGCTACGGCGAGGACTGCGTCTTCCCCGGCTTCAAAGTCACCAAGACCGTGAAGAGCGAGCTCACCGACGAGGACGACGACGACGACTACGAGGACGACTACCGCATGGGGATTAAGCCCGGCGACGAGGAGCGCCTGAGGCCGTACAACGTCGCCAAAGTTCCCGCGAGCCCAACTTTGAGCTCGTCGGCCGAGTCCGAGGGCACGAGCATGTACGAAGAAGTGCGGATCAGCAGCAACAGCAACAACAACAACAACAACAACAACAGACTATTTTACAATATCAAAAACATTACCAAGCAGAGCGCACTGCACGCTGCTTCCGTCTCACCAGCATCCTCCAGGTCGGTGTCCACATCCTCCTCCTCCTCCTCCTCCTCCTCCTCCAGCAGCAGCAGCAGCAGCGGCAGCTCCTCCTCCGGCGAGGACGCGGACGATTTGCTGTTTGACTTTAGTTTGAATTTCGCCCCCAGCGCTCCAGGCTCGGAGCTGGGCAACCCCAATTCAGGAAACCTCTCCCTGTCTCTTGTGGATAAGGACCTGGACTCTTTCAGCGAGGGCAGCCTGGGCTCTCACTTTGAATTCCCAGACTATTGCACGCCAGAACTGAGCGAGATGATTGCCGGGGACTGGCTGGAGGCGAACTTTTCCGACCTGGTCTTCACATACTGAGAGAGAGAGGGAGAAATGTTCCTCTAGTAATAACAGAGGAGGGAGCGATGAAATTATACATGTGTCCTGGTCGAGTTGTCCAATCCCCCCCCAGCCCTGCCTCCTCCTGTGGGTCGATCTGAAGGCTCCTGGAGGGAGGTGGAGGACCAGGAGGCGAGGTGAGGTTTGAGGAATGAGATGCTTATGAAGCTGGTAGCAAAAAATAACAAATAACAACAACAACAACAACAGCAAAACAGAAAAAAAACCAAACAGCAAAAGTCTGCAGACGTTTTTCTCTGGCAGCATGACAGGGTTTTTATGGATCCCCCCCCCCCCCCCCCCCCCCCCCCCACCCCCCCCCCCCCCCCCCCCCCCCTCTCCAAGGTCTGCATTTACTGTTTGGCTGAAACGGACCACAAAGGGAAAAAAAAACACACACACGAACTTCTATGCATCTTATCCTCTTAAAAACGAACAGAACTAAAAAAAACAAACAAACAAACTGCAGGGAGCTGATAACGGACTGTGGACTGACTCTTAAAAAGCAAATCTGTGAACTGACAATTGTTCAGGACGTTACTTTACAAGGGTTTCTGTAATTTCTAAATGCCGCAAAAATGGTTTTTGTTTTTGTTTGTTTTGTAACTGATTCCGTTTTACCTCCGGGTTTGGAACATGACGCAGCCTAAACCTCTGCAGAGTGCAGGTGCGGAGGGGAACATTTTGATACATAACAGACCTCATCTTTTTAAAAGAAAAGTAAGATATTTTCAGGCATATTTTTGTACAGTTCAAAGGGAATGTTCTTACTGTGCTTTCAGTGAGTTTCAGGCACTTCTTCCCTTTATTCGTTTGTTTTGAGCATGCAAGGGAGTCCTGGTTTTAAGGATTAAGTTAAATTAAGACTTGCATCAAAAATGCCTTGTGATTTTAAACTAGGTTTTGTACAGTTGTAGAGCAGATTTGTTGAGTATTTGTAGACGATACAATGGCATCATGGGGAACACATACCTCAGAGCTGGAACTAGTTTCAAGATTGTATATGTACTGTAATATAGTAAAGTTAGGAGTTTATGTATATCATACTCGTGATATGTGGATGGGTCCCGATCGCAGGTGTGAAACTGGATTTTGGTATTTTTTATGGCACATACTGTTTTTTCCCCCCTCTCATTTTTTTGTGCAATATATACTCGTAAGAAACAGACCATCAACAATTGTAGCAAGTGATGGAAAAAACAGACTTGTGCACTGTCAACATCATTTCATGTTATGATGCTGAAGCCTGTCCAGGCGGAAAAATAAACAAATCAGCTGGAACTGATACAAAACAATTAAATATGGCCTCATGGTGTGATGCATACGACACAGCAACCGAGAAATAGTACAATTTGAATGTTTTTCTGACACACGAGATTGGATAATGGGGCATAACTGACACCAAAACTGACATTTGAATCTGACTATAAATCTGGGGAAAAACAATAATTCTGCATAAGGGCATAGTCTGATAGCGTGGTGGTCTGACATTGGTTTAACAGGCAAGCAAAAAAGAACATTCCATAGTCCTGTTTCATGAAATGAAACTTTATTTTGAAACTGAAGACTGCCTTCTTTTTTTAAAAAAAAAACATTAACCATAAACCTGTATTTTTTATTTCTTGCACTTAAAAAAAAAGCAGATATTGTTTATTTTTATGTGGGTCTTACATATGAAGTCTGTTTGATAAAAGGTTTTGGAATATGACCTAATTATATGCCAAGACGTTTTGTTGGAAGTTCTAGGCAGTAGTTACTTCACATTCCAAGTGTGAATCTGTCTTTGACTCATCTTTTAATAAATAAGTACCTACCACCACTGACTGTCCTTTTCAGTTTGTGAATATATGTACACAAATGTGTTATTTGTTGCGTTTGCAAAGGATGTGATGACAGAATGATGCCTATTTTGTATGTAGGCGGATACCCTGCAATGGACGGGCTCAAACTAACATGTGAATTCACGTTTAATAAAAAGGAGAAAAAAAAAAGGAAAACTTGTAAACTGCAGCGTTGAGGTGCTTTACTGTTTCAAATGTGCTGTTTTCCCTCCCCCTCCCCCTCCCACACACACACACACACCCCTCTCTTAAACCGGTCACTGCAGCTTTAAGAAATTGAATTGCCCGCTTGCATGTGCAGAGCGATGTGATTGGTGAGCGTGGTGGTTTCCATGGAGACGGAGCTGGAAACAGGAGCCGGCTCCTCTCAGCATGCTGCAGCTCTTAGTCTGTCTGGCTCCCATTCAGAAAAGTAGCACTGAGTCCAGCACAGAACAGCCAGAGAGAGAGAGAGAGAGAGAGAGAGAATGTCTACATGTGACATATGTTCACTCCAGGATAAACAACGGCAGTTATTCCCGACAGATACTGTTTAATCTGTGGAAAATATGGTGGGACAGAAATATAACATCATATGTGAAAGGAGACACTGGAGGGCCAGAGTTCACTAATCCCTCACCATGTCACTGAATGTGTATGTGGGGATCAGGGGGAGTAGGTCAGTGTGAATGGTGGATACAGACGCTGTAGTTGTTCAGCCCTGAGGGTCCGGCCTCCTTTTATGGCAGTTTAATTCCTGGGCTTTCAGATAAATAAAAGTAAATAGCGAGTAGCGGAGACAAATCAGCAGGGATGTTATTGACAGATATGGAAGCAATCAAAAGATACACATCATCAGAAGTGGGCAAAATCACCAGATAGTCATATATGCCTTCTATGCACTGATGTAACTGTGGTACAGAGAGATAGGTTATCACCTCAGCTGGTTATGTTATGGCTCAGACTGATACAGTCGACTATATTAGCCTCCGATATGGAAGTCGTTAATTGGGAAAAGTGAATAAAAGTGAAATATGTGTATCAGACATCGATGACGTCGTGCGAAATACAGTTACTGTGTCAAAGACATATGTCACAGGTAAAAGCATTAATTCGAGTGATTGCATCTCGTGTGCCTCAGGAGGAGCTCGGGTGCAGCCTCTGGCCTGGTCTCCTCTGAGGCCTGGTTAGAGAGAACCAACCCTCTGTAAACAGATCAGATAGAAAGAACCACAGACCCTGGCCACCCAGAGATTTGTGTTCATTACAGCAATAGAATCTAATGATGAATATTTGCCATGCACGGCTGCACAGGTACAAGCCCACCCATTAAGTCGGTTTGCAAATCTGTAATAAAACATTTATCTAGCTATTACTTTACCTGACCTATTGGTCAAAGTTGCTAATGGGTTCCAGGGCTATTCCCAACAGAATCCCAACATTGATTTTGTGTTCCTCTGAAATATCTGCTCAGGGCTAATGCCACCGGTACATGTTGAAATGAAATTAGTGACCCGTTGAAATTTCCTTCTATTTCCTTCTTAAATAAATAAATGGAAATCTAGAATGCTCGGGAGACGCCGGGCGAGATTCCGTCCTCCCGGGAATCCGGCGGTGTGGGATACTGTAGCTACAAAAGAAAGTCATTTCCAGTCCCCTTTTGCGTGTTTAAATCATTCATACAACCCTGAATGTCACAGTCAAACGCTGTGCGAGACACCTCTACAAAGACCCCCGCCACAGATCCGAGGGGCTGTAGGTTTATCTCCCGGTTTGCAAGTTGCATAAAGAGGCCGTCTGAAATGAGTCGGCGTCGCCTCGGCGCTCAGAGAAACAATTCCTCAGTGATTGGTCTCTGTCTCGGTGCACTGATGCTAAATCCAGTGATAATTCCTGCTACCATTTCCTCACATCATTTTTTTCCTCCTCTCTGTAGTGACTCTCTCTCTCTCTTTCTCTCTTTCTCTCTCTCCACCTCCCACTCTCCCAGTGAGCTCAGATGCATTACATCACCGCTTAGCTTACGCCGCTGCGCAGTAAGATTCCGTGTTGTGTCATTGTTGATCCACATGTGGTCCTGCTTCTCCCAGTGGGAGACTGTCTGATATTGCTATGGGAATACAGATAGATGCTCTGCCCGGCATCCTGGAGCTTTCATAATAACAATAACAAAGCGCCGCGCCTAAATTTAAACCTGTTTACCGTCCGTTAATTGACGAGTTGACAGGATTTATGCGATCTGCCCCAGATCCGCTGTCTGCCACCAGGATGGCGTTGACACCGTTTCTGTCGAAGCGAGCTCCTCTCTCGCTCTGTTATACAAGCATGTCATGCTGTTAGACACTGCCGGGGCCTTCCACGTCCCGCGAGCTGTGTGACAGAGTATTGAAATGACACACCGGCAGATGGTCCCCGGTGAGTCCTGTGTTATGATCCATAACAGGTAAAAAAAAAAAAAAAAATGCTATTTGGACCATAAATATAATTTATTATCTCATGAATCCAGATGAGAAAACGACATGTTTTCTCATCTGGATTCTGGGACGCCTGTTTACCATGAAATCTTCGATATAATGACCTTCTATACAGTAAGCACTCGTTCCAAATGGCGCGCAGTTCCCTCGCTGATAGTCAGGGGGGGTTTGTCAGTAAAATTGCCTGCCTGAGCAACAGTCCAGTCCCTGTGTCCTCTGCTCCAGTCTTGGCCTGGGGCGACTCCTGCTGCTGTTGATGGCCGTCCATTTGCTCTGCCCTCCCCGAGTGTGGGAGGAAGGCAGAGAGGAAGCAACGGCCCCATCTGCTACACCGATATTTACTATCCCCTCACATTTGTAGGGAAGGGGGGGTGGGTTGAAGGCACAATTCCCTCATGGTGTTTGAGCAGTCTGGCAGATGCACACACACACACACACACACACTCAACACACAACACACACACAAGTGAAGGGAGTGAATTGGAGAGACAGAAAAGTGGCAAATGGATAGAATAGAAAAAAATAGTTAAACGAGGATTCAGCCTGATGTGGCCCTAATACAAAACAGCTGATATAAGGGACAATAAGGGTGTAGCTGGGGGCCAGTGACCCCCATAGTCTGCTGCTGCCTAATTTTCCCATTCACAACTTCATTGCATTGTTTTTCATTATTTAGCAAAGGTAATGAGACAGTTGAGTTGGGGAGGGGAGGGGGGGGGGTTTGGGGGCGGCGCAGACACATCAGCAGGTTGTCGAGCGCGAGCAGTTTAAGATGGCAGTGCTATAGTCCTGTTGGCACAGAAACAAACAGTTCAATCACTCCTCCCAGAATCCGCTCTGACACATGATAAGATCGCGTTGGGAGAAGGTCACTTTTTTTTTTGTTTGGAGCTGCTGGAGGTCGCACATCACTCATGTGAATTATCTCCTGAGAGGGCAAGAACTCGATTTCACACCTGCTTCTCTTCTCAAAGCCCTCGCTGAGAATTCTATTAATTGAACCGAGTCTCCCGGATGACTTTTTTTTTTTTTTTTTGCAGATTCCCTGTTCAATATATGTTAGATAAATGTGTCTGCGCCACTCACACAGAGTGTGAGGGGACAAGAAATGCCACATTTATTAGCTCGCTATAATTAAAGGCAACTGGTAATGGCATCGAGCTCAATTTTGTTTGGTCTGATTATGATCATTCTTTTTTTTTTTTTTACATAACCACGTTTGGAATTAATTGTGAGTCTGCACTTGATATTTATCTTAGAGCTTTACAGCAGCTGCGGGAGGCTCTCGCACTTTCCAATAAGAAAAAGGTCATAAGCCCACTATATTGGTCCAGCAGGGTCATAATGAACCATGTGCGCAGTGTGTTGGTGGTAATGGGAAATCATATTTAGATTCAGATTAGAGTATGGGTGTGTTGTTTCTATTAAGTTATATGCATTTGGTTTAGTATTTATCTCTTGTAATTCAGTCCTCCATATGTGTTTATACACGGTTGTTGACCAGATAATGTTGTTGCCATCTAATCAAATGGATATTAGTGGAATATCTGAGCGCAGTACTCTCTGGCTGCATGTGTGTTTCTGCCGAGGAAAGTCTGGTTGGCTTTCTGCCCAGATGCGTGGATTTAAACCAGAGCCCCCTCCCCCGGTTTTTGGAGTTTGAGATTCGTGTGTGTGTGTGTGTGTGTGTGTGTGTGTGTGTATGTTTCCTGTTGGATTATAACGGTTTTTAGTTAGTTAGTTGTTGTTTTTTTGGCTGCGATGCAGAAACTTAAAGGAAACATAGCTGCAACACAGTCCCACAGTCGGTCAGGTCTTAAGTAGGTGGGATGAGCGAGCAGTTTCTTATCACGTCACACACAACGTGCTGTGGTACTGTATTGGCAACAGCACTCCGTAAAGCAGTGGTTGCTTCCTCTCCTGCAACTCTGTCAGTTAATGACACCAGCAAACAGACATTCATGACCCCCTGCGTGCCCACCCCAGGATTAAGTCAGGCAGTAATCTAGATTCCAAACTGCAGCTCACAGGGAGTCCATGCAATTTCCCCCTGAAGCTCGAGCCCAGCCAGCAGTTGGTCATTCATATGCATCTGAAATCTAATACTCTGCTGCTGTGCCCCTCGGTGGCCCCACCTTTCCTGACTCACCAGTGAACCTTGCACACTCCCCAGGCTTCCTCCCACTATCCTTCTCTTTCTTGCCCTCCCCCCCTCCCCGTCTATTTGCATGTTACCCAGGTTACATTGTCCGGGGCCCCCCCCTCACAGTTAGACTCAACACAGGGTCCATTTGATAGTCTTTGCTGCTTCAGTAAATAATTAGCACACCGAATCCTCTGAGGCCCTATACAGGAAGCATGGCTTGCTTACCAGGGGTGCTAAGGTTCTAATGATTGCTATCCTGCTAGTTTTTTGATAGCGCCCCCCCCCCAACCCCCCGCCTTCTCTTCAACACGGCCGATGTGAAAAAACACACACTTACTAGAAATAAACAACCTTGATTAATAGTGTAAGTGACTTTTTAAACATGTGTCTGTTTGTAAATGAAATGTTCTGTTAATGAGTTAATTGTTTCGGCATGTTGAGGAAACGGAAAAGAAAGACGTTCCTGAAAACAAACGGTTTTAAGTGTTTAATGAAAATGTTCAGCAATCAAAGACAATTAAGCGTTATACATTGTTCGCTACGCGCATTTATTCTAAATAATTAAAAAATATATCTGAAGCTAACGTTCACCTATAAACACATTGCCTTTATCTGCCGTTAAAGCATTGCATATTTTTACAAAACCAGAAACATCAAACACATGCCAGATGCTTGACCTCACAGATTAGTGAAGGAGACACTCAGATAAAGTAATGCCCTCTCAGGACGCCATCTATATAACCTCAGCTCCTGCCAAAAACTCCATTAACGGCATGTAGATTTCTATCAGCTCGATCCAGCCCTGTATGGAGACAACTTCACATATTATTGTAAGAGCTAAAGAGACTGAATGAAAATGTGCCAGGACCAGAGTGGGGCTTAAAAACATCTCTCCCTCCGTGCCCTCCGGTGCACGCCGAACCCCAAAAAGGGCAAAACGAATCGCGCTCCTGAATAATTCATGTGTGTGTGGATGAACAATTCATATGCACCACGCCGAATCTGTATCCATTATGAAATGTTATATTCATGGAAAAACACGGCGCACGAAAAAGCTACACCTTAAAGACTGTCCAGAAGCGAGCGAGGAAGTCTGTGTTTCTGGGAGTTAAGCACACAGCTGGCAGCTCCCATCTCCTCCTGGCCTGATCCGTAAGTCGATTCTATTGGCTCCCCAGCGTTCCCATCATGGCACAGGCCAAACGAACATGTGGCCCGGTCAAGGCTACAAGCAAAGACAGTGTTGGAAACACATTTTACGCGCTACTGGCACAGTGCTGCACACACGGCCGCCGTGGAAGGTCCTGGGTGGTTCGAGATTGTTTGTAGCCGGTGGGGACGGCAGCTATAGTGTCTGAAGAGATGTGACATGTAGCCCCACTCCTCACCACTGATATACACAAACACTGCTGACGCACACACACACACATAGGATGCAGCCTTCTTACTCTCCTTCTCCCCTGGCTGGTCAGAGTTATTCATTTCCTTGAGCACCTCAGCCGCCAGCAGAGAAACGCTGTCACTGGGTCATTACAAATACCCACAGGCGGTTGGAGAATGTCCTCGCAGATACAGGGGAGAAACGTGAGCGTGCATGCCGCCGCCTGAGCGCCGCTGTTTGATGGCGTGCTGAATGACCTACATATCCCTTCCTCAGATATTTCATACGGTACCTGATGGAAGCATGGATCGCTAATCCGAGATCCAACACAGGACAGTCGCTCTGTCTCATACAGTAGATGGCTGCAAGACCAAGTCAAATATGGTTTTATTTTGATTGTTTCTTTTTGAATATGATATTTGTAGGTCATATGTTACATATATTTACTAAAGTAAATGTTGCAATGAGGTACAGGTTTGCTGTACAGTGTGATCTACCATTAAAATAGTTTTTACATTTGAAATGGGACATAATAATGACTGAACAAGGACAGTGTTCGACTAATTGAACAATGGGGGGTAATTCCCAGGTTAACCCAGCATACACACCTCACATATAACTGTTCAACACAGGGTCAGTCTGCATCCAGTCATTCACACCTGCTCAGGAGCCAGGCTTCCAGCTGAACTCTCGGTGTGTGTTGTGTCTGTGTGCGGCTTCACCTCTGTGGCAGGACGGTTACACACTATTTTTATGGTGCGACGAGACGCGGGACACAACTGGGATCAAAAGAGGACTGCTCATTGATTTTCAAAACCGCACATTATGCTGCACATACATATCAAAGGGAGCGTCGCCTGCTCGGCCTGTATGCTACGCTCAGCGTGGTTTAAACATGCTAAGGCCGTGTTTAAGCCTCGAGCTAACACGTTTTAACTCCCAATAACAAGGTGCGTTCATGCCGACATATGGGAGCTAAAAAGAACAACAACAACAAAAAAGATAATTAAATCAGTTACCGTATATCCCTAAAATATATAATCCTGCATCCAATAATACAGTGAGCTGCAATTTCCCTCCTCATTAAAAAGGAACTAATAATCCCAGTTGGTTGTGCTGCAGGAACTATGCTCATCCTTTGTGCAGGTTCTGCCGTATAATCACTGTGCATTTAAAGCAATTTGGTCAGTGGTGACAGAAACCACCTCACCGCTGAAAACTTAATGACACCGAAAACTCATACGATGCTGCAACCAGTTAGATCCACTGCCTGGCTGAGGCTGTCGCACGTTATTGCCCACTTTTTTTATGTTTGCGCTTAACTCTACGACAGCAAGAACGCACAAGAGAAACAACGTGCGCAATAGACGTCGGGTCTAAACATCGTAGTCTGCAGGAGTGAGCGGTTGACAGTGAATGGCAAGAAAGATGTTCCCAAATTGTTTTTAAAGAGAGACGCAAGACATCCAAGTGATTGAACGGTCACAATAACAGATTTAGTTGTTTTTGTCCAATTTCAATCAGGCAGCCGGCTTGTTCCTGTTGTGACAGGGTCCTCTGGCACACTGGAATTGCGTGACTGATATCTCATACACTAGATTTCTCACTTCAGTGCTCCCCAGAATTCAACCTGCCCAACCCTACCACCCACACACGGACCCCCCACTCATCCCCGCGCCTCCCCGCCCCCACCCCCAACCCCCACGCCATCCATCCAAACGAAACCACCTTTATGGCCATATTTCTGTAAAGTCCGCCGCCTTGATTTGCTTTGGCATTCCTGTCCTTATTCATCCAGTGGGGCTGTGAGCTGGAATAATTAGGAGAACGCCATAAGGCCCCTGCCTCCTGACAAGTGATCAACAAACAATGATTTATGAGGCCATCTTTTATCAGGGGATGACCATTGATTTAAACACACAAAGAAAACACACACATGCATCCGTGCACACGCGGACACACACACACAACTTCTGACACAGATGACAATACGCATAAATCACATTCAATGTCTCTGCATTTTCGGCGGGCGCTGTTTTTATGCTGACCTCCCCTGTTTACCTGTCATTCACTTTAATAAACACCAAAACTCATAAGCCCACAGCTTGATATGGATTTGATGAGTGATCTGACTGGCAACATTGTGCACTGTTTAAAATCCCTTGAATGCTTGAACGAGCCCCCTGCAAATCAATTTGGCCGCTCTTTTGCTTCGTGGATGCTGATTCCACATATTTTTCTCGCCGTTGTTTTAAGTATTGATTTGTCACACAGGCCTGGAAGAAACACAACAATGCAATATCTGTGTCTCGGCATTTGAAATGGGTCCAGCATATCACTTTGGCCTGTCTGTTGTTTTGGTTGGCTCAGGTACGCCTTCTAGACAGACAACATGCGTACTGCGCTTTATTAGCCGACCAGCTGCGGGTCATACGTCGCTCCTCCTGTGAAATCATCGGATCATATTTCTACGTGTGCGGGAAAGCAGCGGCTTCATATACTGATTAATGAGTAATGAAATGGCTTTTAGTTATTACGGGATGAAAATATTAATATGGGAGATGTAGAGTGAGAAGAAGGCTGCCTTTATTATGTTACCAGTCACTTCCATCATCCCATAGATCTGTCATAGGTTCAAGGCGTCAGAGTGATTAAGAAGCCATATTGGTCATCAAACGCTAAGTGATCCTGCTCGTATTGGACGGTGCACATGCTGTCATCATCGTATACGACTCCTTTTAGCACTCAATAAATCCACGTCAGGGATGACTTTATGCCTATGATGTGCTGCCACGGGCAAAATCTCCACCATAGTTTATCTGATGGTCGATGACAAATAAATTCTGTTGATACTAGTTTTGTGTGATCCGATGCAGCAGTGGGAAATGAGTGTTAGACGCATGTAAAGTGCCAAGCACTGGACAGTACGGGGATGAACTCTGGATTATTGTCTTTCCTCACCACAGATTGATCGTCACTGCAGTAAGGTCGATACGTGTCCAAACATGATGTTAATAAGGTGACTGGGCTGACTGTCTGTACCGCAATACCACAGGGTGCGATGGCGCATGAAGTGCGCATGTACGTCCGAGCGAGTGATGGAGACAGTGGACAGTCCGAATGCTGTCCCTCATCCTTCCTCGCCCTTCGCCTGTGGCGTGGGGCGATAAGAATGGCTGCCATTACGGCCATTGCAATTATACTGTTGTTAGTGATTGTTGTTGGTCAGAGGCAGCAGATCAAAGGGAGTGGATCTATATTGATTAGCTGCCATTGTACGGGAATGACCACGTTGAGCTCTCACACTGTGGCACAACCTGTGCTCTGTGTACAGTGATTGACTCCTCCTCTACTTTAGCTTGCATTGTGGCAGTGGCAATAATTGAGCATGCGGCGTGAATCCAGTACCGGAGATTCATGCGTCTCAGCCCACCTCTCCTTCTCTGTGCTCCCATCAGCTGGTGGATGATTGAAAGGCCTCTGGTGTCCCTCTGCTCTACGTGGATAAGCAGTTGTCATAGGGAACATCAATACTTGAATGGATAGACAGTTTTATCCATTGATTAAACACTGAGCGAATGCACAAGTACTCACCCTTGCAGAGAGCAGCGTCCATGCCAGTAACTACCCCCCCCCCCTCCATTTTTGTGATTTAGGGTACATTTGCGCAATGATCTCGAGGTGCGGCGTCATTCCTTTACCTTGCCATATCTGCGAGAGCCTAATCAATAGCTTCATTTGAGCTCCACAACACGGGGATGGAGAATCCTAATGGTGGGGAAAGCAAAGCAATGTTTTATATTGTTGCGTAAGGTCAAGCGACATAGGAAATAGCCCCATCTGCATTGATGAAGCAATGACAAACGGGGAATTATGGTTTGGCAGGTCAAAAATTGCCACTTGGAAAATTCAAATCAATAACAGTTTCCCCCATTTTATAGCAAAAAAGTCAACTTCTGAGTTTTCAGCGGACATAATATGAGAAAATATCAAATTTGATCTAATATATGTTTTAAAAATCCTTTTGAAATTCAGTTTCATTTAAAAACATCATACTTAAAACATCACTTTTATTTTAAGCATCATATTTTCTTATTCACCATCACATCCACCTCTTAACCCAGTAATGCTTAACAGTTATGTGTTTGTGTCGTCTGTATTCACGCTGCATTTACAATTCTAATAGTGCAAGGCTAACAGGAAATCTCCTGACTGACACTTGGACCTCCTGCAGCATCTGGTCAAATAGGACCCTTATTATGGTAGCGATCTCATTCAGACGCTCATTAGACAATCAAATGAGAATAATTTTTCCCAGATCTCAATTACTAGGAAGCCAATTCTCCTGGTGCGCCAGTGGCCTTTCAGACGAGCACTGGGCCCTGCCAGGTATGTTGGGCTGACGCTGATTGCGCGCTTGTGCCCGGGAGATCTCGCTATCTGTGAATGCCCTTTATGATAGGAAAGAAAAAAATGCCAGTGGGAAAAGTATTGTGCTGGAGTATGGAGCGGAAAGGGTAAAAGACGTACGATTGTTCCCTAGGTTTCATTCATAGGTTTCATCTTGGGGTAAACGGGTTCATTATTCCACATAGCATTTGTTGGTAAAATTAGTTTTTTTTTTCATTAACGTGCTCCTGGAAGGAATAAGCGACTCGCAAGCCATGCGTGATCTCGAGCGGTAGAACGCACGCTGTTTTCAAGGGCGTCCATTTGCGCAGTCCAAGGCCAAAACAGCAGTGGCCGTTGCCCTCAGCATTAACCCCTGCCGGCTCCTAGAGGTTAAAACCCCGCTTTTGATTTACAATGGCCAGTGGACACAGCGGCCATTAAAAAGATGTAAATTTGGGCTGTTTGTAGAGGGAAAGGTGCGTGAACCCAGTGACAGACCACCCACTCTCTCCCTCAAACAACACTCTCCGTGGCTGTGGCTCACAAATCAGAGGGGAGCTTTCATTTGGGGAAGGTCACAGACCTTTTTATCACCTCCTTAAGACACCCTTTGGAGCCATCTCTCATGTTGCACAACTGGATCCCTTTGGTGCGTGGTCATTGGACAGTGTTGTTTGTTTGGAGGGGGGAAAATGGGCTTTTGCCACTTTTAAAAGAAAAGCGGCACAAAGACGTGTGAAATGTAATGTTCAAATTCTGTCAAAGCAAAAGTTTACACCTCACGCTGATATGGAGATGATTTATTTTATTTATTTACCTCCCAAACAATGCCCACACAAGGTCTGAACATCCCTGACATCTGTCTTTTGGCTCAGATGTGACGGATGGATTAAATGTCACCTATGCCCTGGGTGTTTGTGTCAGTTTCTGTATGGGCGATGTTGTGTATGCGCTTGCATTGTTTGTTTCCGTCAGATGTTAGTGTTGTGTCTGTCAGTCATGACGGGGCTTCTGCCTTTCTTGTCCTGACGTGCTCTGCCGCATCCTGCGGCATTTGGCACCCTCTCAAGTCCCACACTCACACACACATACACACACCAACACACACACACACAAACACACACATCCTCAATTAGCTAAGATAAGCTGGGATTCAGTGACTTCCTGCAGATTTCTCTTCAGATAAGGAAGAACAATTTAAAAGCCCTGCAAACACAGAGCCATGAGCCTCTGAGAGGGAGAGAAGAAGAAGAAGAAGAAAAAAAACTCACTTACAAAACCCAGCGCTCCCAAGCTCCTGCCTGTCGACATGATGATTGGCTTCAGCATCATCCTGTCATACTATATTACTTTTGGTTTTTGCACACCTCAATAGCGCTCTTTGCTGAAACTCATTTATCGCATAGCAGGGGATAGACGCCATCATATCACAGGGGACGTCTCCGAGAGTGTGACAATGGTTTTGGAAAGGATCACACAGTGATCTCTCCGCAGTAGAAAATAATCACTGTGGACTGTAAACGCCTGTTGCCTGAATGTGATGAGAGACAAAAAATTTTTTTTAATTCTTTTTTTTTTATCGCTTGTGTTTCACAATGCGCCTTATCACTGGATGAGTTGTTGAATCTTATCGTACTGGTTTGAGAACAGCAGTACGACATTTTTACATTTTAATAACAATAAATATGAGCAGCTGTGTGTGTGTGTGTGTGTGTGTGTGTGTGTGTGTGTGTGTGCAGTATTACAGTGTTATGACAGTAGCAGGAAGAGATTCGATGCTACTGGCTGAACACTGAAACATGCAGAAAATGCTAATCATCTCTAAGTGTTTTTCTCCGACGTACATTCTTTCCTTAAATTTCTTCGAGCTGTCAGGAGTGAAAAGATAAAGAATCGGCAGAGGGGGGAAAAAAGTCAGCCGTGGTGTGAGAAGTGTCTGCCACGGCGGCGTCATTAACACCCAGCGGTGCTGCAGTAGGGGAGGGAGACGGGGCCTCCAAGCACTCGGAGTGAAATTGCAAACCCAAGGTTCCTGATACAACCTGTTATTATTTTTGACACAAGCCATTTACAATAGCTATGAAGGTGGCAATGGAAAATGTAATATTGATTGTATGCCCTCAAGGCTTTTGCTCCCCTGACTTCCAAACGTCACACGTCTCAAATATGTAGGGTGCGATGATATGTTTCTCGTTTTTTATTTTGTTTTCTTTCCCCCTCACTTCCACAAATCCTATTTTAGGGGCTTTGTTGATTGTTTATTTAATGAGGTAATTACGGCGGTAGATTGAGAGGGCAAGGCGATGTTTTGGGAGTCGGGGAAAATAATAGAAAGCTGTGTAACTACCGCGCTGCAATATGAGACCCGTCCGATGTGACAGGTGTTAATATACCCAATGGCAATCTGTATTTCATCTCTTTTTCATGAGGGTGCTTACTGAATTACTTCCAAATGGCGTTTCTGAAACATTAAGCCACCATGGCTCCATGGGATTGCTCATGTTAGCCCATTCCGGAATGATCACGATACACTCTTCCGCACGCTGCATCAAAAAAAACAACGTGACGGGAAAATAATCCAGTTTCCCTCCAACGCAGACGTGCGATATCCTCCCACTGATTTAGCCGCTGTTTGCGCAGACACGTCGGCTCTGGCCTTCAGATGTCGGCATTAGAAAACAGAGGAAGCTATTAAGCTCCGCGAACGCAGTGACTAACTAAACAAACTGTGGAACAACTGGGGGAGAGTTGGCCGCTGGAGTTGCCTGTCTCTGTCTGTCTGTGACAGAAACCTGTCAAAACCAAAACAAACATGTTTAACAAGGCCCTCAAAGGACGGGAGACGGGTGTGCGAGGCTGTGTGAGGCTGTGTGAGGCTGTGTGAGGCGCAGGGGAAGTCTCAGTGTCTGGGGAGATTGCAGGGGTTATCTGCCAATGTGGTAATTACACCAGAGCTCCTCTCGCCACTAAGTGTGACAACTTTCCACTTGTTCCTAAAATGAATGCATGACCTGCGCAGCAACCTCCCATGTAAAAAAAAAAACACTGATTGCGGAGTTAAAAGCTATCCTCTGTGGAAAGTGCTTTCCAAGAGCCTTTTTTTTTTGCCTCTCTGGTGGTCGATGCAGTAACGAACACGTCGTTATGGTCCCGCATGATAATTTAGATGACCCCGTAAAATTTCCCCTGAAAAGAAAATCAGTATGAGGGCAAAACCTTGGTGTGTTCAAGTACTCCTCAGGCTTGAGTTTGGTATTTTGCTGTTTAAAATTCAGCGTTTTAAAAGCTTTGGGGAAAAAAATAGTTGAAAACCTCTGACACAGGAATATTTAAGCGATATTATCATCATTTACACATCGCACATGTAGCGGGAGAGCGATCACGCTCTTGCTGTCAGTGTTACCATTAGATCATGCAGTGTCGCGCCAGTTCATGTTAGCATTGTCATTATTTGCCGAGCTCATTTCCCCATATACAGTTAGCCTGACGTGGTTTTATCTCTGTCATCACATTAGGCTGAGTGGAGGAAAATCACTCTTAATGACACGGAGATTATTGGCTTTGTGTTTTGGTTTACCAGTAAATGCCAGCCATGCCAATGGGATTTCCCCGCATAAGCCTCCGCTATCAGTTTACAATAACTGTTGCATTCTGCTCTTATCCACATGGATATCAAAGTACAATACTAACATGTCTTTCAGTTGCCCATCACGCAGTGGTCCTCAAAAAAAGAGGCCGCATCCTGTAAAGGTGCAACGAGCAGGGATTTCACTGTTGCACATGGAAAAGTTAATAATGGTGACAAATCAGTCAGTAATTACTTTGTTTTGAGAAGCAAACTTCCTGTTGCATTCTCTGGTGGAAAGATTTCCCACCTCCACCAGACCAGGTTCCATTAGGTCAAGAGACACAAGTAGATGTGACATTAGAATCGTTAGTTTTGTAATGAGGCACAGTCTGGTAACATGCATGAGAGGACAAGATTCCAGTGATAAGTGACAAACTGTGAGCGAACAAGTTTGAATAAAAAAGTACTTTTTCCTTCATTGAAAACATTTATTGAGAAAAGTATTTGGAGTGAAGTTTGTAGTATAGGTATTTAGATGTTTACTGTGATTGCATTGCTGAGCTGTGACAACTGTGTTGTGTATTTACTGTGTCTGCGCTGCGAGAAACATCCAGTCAGCAATAATTGGCGCCCAGATGCTCCCTGAGGCCACTGACATGTATAGTATAGTGAATGAACTATCTAATTAAGCAGCCTATACTGGAGAATAGAGGTTGTTATGGAAAAACTGGCCACTAGTGACAAATCATAAGGCCGTGATTTTCTTTAAAGCACGACTGTAACATGTGCCAGACACAATCCATGTTTCACCGACCAGTGAAATAAATAATAAAACCATTAGCTTGACTTAAACGGTATAGAAACTCATTTCCTCTCTCTCTCTCTCTCTCTCTTGCATTTTATTTACTTGTTATATTTTACTGCATAGTTGGCAGCTTGTTAGGCGCCATTCTGACACACTGCATCAGTATATGAGTCTAAATATAACTTCTTCCCCAAATAACAGTCTGATGGGCACGTGTGTTGGCAGCCAAGACAAATCACAGGCAAACGTGCACGACAAAAGGTAATGTGAAAATGTGAGCTATAAACTGACCTAATGAAAAAAAAAATTGAATTTGAAAGTTCGTTCAATATCTGATGGCCAAACCCCTTTAAAAGCCATAATGAAAAGGTGATACTTTTCATAAATAGCTATACTCTAACTTCACTCCTGCCCAACACTGATTAATTGTAAGAATTAGACGGCAACGCACCAGAAAACCCAAATTATTTGGTTGGTAAAAAAGAGTTCCGTTGAATGCCCCTTTAAAGTGACTGAATTCTTACGAGCCCACATTCATGATTGATGGCCCTGACTAAAACACCGATCACTGTCTATTGGGAGGGAACCACTCTTACATATTGGAAAAAAGCGTTTGAAGCCTTGCTGAATATTTAGAGTTTCACAGCTTTCATGTGGCTGGGGTTGAAGCGAAGTTCAGTCCCTGCTCTCTCTCTCTCTCTCTCTCTCTCTCTCTCTTTCTCTGTCTCTCTCTCGGCCCCCTGTCCTCACCAGCGCTTCCACTGTCATAGATGATGTCTGTTTCACGGACGCAGGGAATCACATTTGCGCCGAGGCTTCCCATGGCGCGCGGGGCCAAGAAGTTTTGATGAACACTCGAAGGAAGGCTGTGAAAGAAGAGAAGATCAAATCAGCGGCTCGATCGGCCCTCGTAAGTGGCGAGCCCCCCTGAGAGAGCTCGCGGGATCACAATACTTCCCATAAAACAGCGGGAGCCGGGCCAGACATCTGAAAAGGACCTGCCTCTCGGAGAGAGTGAGGGAGTAGAGGACTGGAGAAGGGAAGGAGTTGGGAGAAAAGAGAGGTTCCTCATATAGACAGGTTGAATGAGGGTCTTAGCGGTCAAAACCTATAGAAGTGGAGGAGGAGTGGTGGAGTGGGAGGTGGTATGTGGAGACTGAAAAAGAGGGGGGGGGGCTTGTCGGTCATTATATGAAGTACAACACCAGCCCCTCATTCTCCCAATCCTGAAGGTTCCCATCCCTGCTGTGTTTAACCAGAGCCCCCCTATGGATCTGCTCAAAGCAGGCAGGACTGTGCCCCCCCCTCCCCCCCACTGCCTCACATGTACCTGAGACCTGCCCTCTTCACCTCCACTCTGCATGGCTCTCAAAGGAGCAAATTATATTATTATTATATATGGCAATTATATTCCCGGTAAAAAAAAAAAAAAGTTGTTGGTTTATCTGGAAAAAACAGGAAGCTGTTTACATGCTCCTCCTTTCTGCGTCTTACAAGGTTTGACCAGAGGTGGCGTATTTACCATCGTGTTTCACAGCACTTTTTACTGCACCTCTCTTTCTTCTTTCTTTTTTCTTTTTTGTAAGCTGTGTGTGTTTGGCTTTTTAAAGAAGGTAGTTACGGGCAGGAGGTAATTCCCCCACAGTGGGATAGAAACATCAGGTAAAAGCGCCGCCGCGCGACGCAGCACTCGAAGAAACTTACGCTCACAGTCCAGAACTAAGTGGGGGAAATGACTGAGCAGGTGAATCATTTCAAGTTGCGCGGCCGTCGCCTGGCGGAGGCGACACATCGGTATGAATGCATGGAATAAATATGTCGCTGCTTTATGAAGTGTGAAATGGAGCGATGCAGAGGCTCTGCCTGTGTTCCTCTGTCTGCTGCTCATTGTCGAGGTAACTCCACGTTTATGGGCACTTACGTTTTTACTCGTAACAAATATTCCAGTCGTCGGTTCCTTTCTGATAAACTGCTATCTACGTTGTTATTTGGGGTTCAAGCGAAACCGAAAATGCTATCTTCATCCGGGCTAATGATGAAGACATTAGGGAAGTGGCTGGGTTATTTACAGAGCTTCTACACATGTGTCCAGGGGTTGCAATTAAAATGGTTTGCACACACAACCCAGAGTCCTAATGACCTAACAGTCCAACAACACTGACCAAAAATTGCTCATTATCTGTGTAGTTGTGGCGGCTGTGTTTGTCATCGGTGCAGTGACTCACTCAGATGAACGAAGAACTACTAATTAACGAGAGACGCTAAACGCTCCATTCTATATGTTACAGTAGAGATTAGGTGCAGTCGTTCATGTTCCTGTGTGAAGAACGGCACACGATTGTGTTTTTTCAGTTTTGTTTGCATTATATGGTTGTTACTTCACTAAATAGACATTATTATGGGTGCAGCAGCAGCCGGGGCCCCTACTGTTAATTCCCCCATTTTGATATTGTTTAATTTTTTTAATATTCTCACGAAGCCTGTCTGTTCGTCATTTGTTCAGTCAGCCTACACCCATTAAGAGCATTTCTGCCAAAGGCCGGGACCCTGTGTCCATTGATTGTGTAGGATCGAGTCACATCATGTGTGACCTTTGATCCCACAGTCCACTCCGGCTCTTGGCCTTTGCGTGCAGCTGTGGTGAGAGTTGGCATCCCCCCCCCCTGCAGGTCACAGCACCATTAGCCGTCACTGTAAGGAATGGACAACCATTTGTAGTGACTGAGCAACTGACAGTGACAATCTACATGAGAAACAAATTAACCGATGACCTCTTCCTGTTTTTTTTTTTTCCTCTCTTAAGTGGCTAAGCATCAGCGGTTTGGAAAAACGTCATCCGCTTCAATTCCCACCGCTTAAATATCCCCTTATTAATCTTAAGAGTTTTGATATACACCTTAACACGTGATCCGATGAAAGGGATACACTGAGGCAGAGCCATTAAATGTCAAACAGTGTGCATCTTTACGTATGTAAATACATCATTCATGGTAAATTCACATGATTAATGGTTGTTGAAGCCTCAGAAAGACTTACGATCGCTGTTGTTGCACTACATAATGGGATTTTAATGGCTCTGATCACTAAAACACATGTCCAACCTAAGCTGCTGCCTGTATATTCAAGCTTGGTCAGTGTGACCGACGCACATATGGCACTCTCCTTTCACATTGTCTGAGTCCGACCCTCTCTGGGCTCCAGTCCAAGCCTCTTTTTTTTTTTTTATCGAGACCACATTTTTCTTTCTTTCTTTGCTCTAGTCCTTTTCTTCTTTTTTTTTCCTGCCCAGTTCCAACGTTCGCCGTGTTCGCCTCGCGTTGGGTGCACTGATGCACTGATGTTTTCACCAGGCTCTGAAAAGACTAGAGACGTCTCTCAGCCTTTTGGGACCCAACAGCCACAAGTGTCTGCAGGGCTGTCTGTGCTGGAGTCGGTTTTGTTCCAGTCTGAGAGAGAGAAAGACCTCAGAGCTCCTTGTTCCTTTGAAATTCCGTTTTTTATGATTGATCCACAGACCAGTTCGGTAAACCCAGAGGAACGGACCCTGCCCACGTGCTCCAGGGAAGATGGTAGTTGTTGGAATCTGATGGTTATTTGCGTTGTTGTGGAGGCAAACTGTGCGAGGTGTTGATTCGTCCTGGGCATGCGTTGCTTCACAGGCTTTCCACATGAAGACGCTGCTTCACTCTGAAGTCCCGGCCAGTTTCTCTCACTGAGGGACACGCATTGTTACCGTTTCTCCTCTTGGTTTGTTTCACTGCCTAAATCCAGACTTGTCCCACTGGTCCACCACCTTCTTACCTTCTCTCTCCAAATCCCTTTATTCCCAAATCTTCCCATAATCTTTCTACCATCTTCACCTCTAGTTTCCATCTCCTCCATTCTTCGAGATGCATTTCTTTGCTCCAAGTGAAGCGTTGCTTGCACAAATTTATCAGCGCTGACACTAAAGGGGGAAAAAAAGTGGACTTCTTTGCTATCAGTGTCTAAATCCTTCTTTTCTTTCTTACTCCTGCAGATGGTTGTCAGACACAGAAATCCCAAACACGGTGTTCAGCTGGGATATGTCTTTGATCTCTTTTGACTAATGGTAATGGCTTGTTTTTGTCTGGGGGGGGGGGGGGTCTGTGCTATGTCAAACAGGGATTTCATCAGGGCAGGCGATGTGTCTTTTTTTTTTGTGCATTGCATTGTCTTACATATAGAACCATGCGTAGCTGAGTGCCGTGAGGAAGAAACATGGTACAGACGTTGACAAGACGCATGATCACTTTTTGTAGCTTATCAGTGATCAGTGTTTGAGCCTCTAATCCCTCGTGCACTTACAACACACATCTCTCAGTGACTGACACACACACACACACACATAAGCGTGAGAGCGCTGAGAGAGAATGGGGAGAGAGAGAAGATCCATTTCAGGTAACAGTATGAACTCCAGTAAGACTCGTTTTCTGAATAAGATTTCAGACCTTTACATGAAAGTCAATCACATCTCGTTTCGTCGCTGCAGCATTCGCACACCGCGCTGACTTTGCCGTCGGCTCCTCCAAACCATGAAAGCGAATGCACCTGTGATAAATATCCCTGCTATTATCACTCGTCGAATCAATTAATTAAATCTTCCTAAAACATTTATGCCACTCGTTACCACGACGATCCCAGAACGGGGAGATGGATTACAGGTGCTTCCTGTAGGCATCGGAAAAAAAAAAAAAGAATGATTAAAGCCTGAGATGTTTTCTTCCAATCCTCCGCCCCTCATCCGTCCATTCCTGTCCTCTCCCACACCAGTTTGTTCGTACCCTTGACGGACACTTATCCAGGCTAAAAGGGGCCACAGAGGGACATTCCCATGTCCAACCCCCGAGCAGCCCGTGTGAGATGATAGTGTGGGGTGCGGTGAAAAAAAACAAATAACTCACGCTAAGTTATTTCTCCGCTAAGGGAGCGGAGAGACAGCTGATGGGGACATGTTTAGACAGTTGTGTTCGGGCAGGGCATTTCTCGCCCTCTACCAACACACACATACACGCACAGTCTCACATGTGGCGTCGCCTACTTGGTTACAGCGACGCACTTAAACAAATAAACAGACACCAAATATCGGCCAGGGGTCTTGACTCATCCATTACCCGCCAACGTACATGGGCGCACGCACACCGAGGGACATTCCATTTCCTCTGCCAGAGATATTCACACACTTTCGGGCACTGACGCGCACAAGACTAACACACAAAACGCGTGTGAGCTTGATTACAAAGATGTGGTTGGTTGACAAATGGCATGGTGTTCATATTCTGCCTCTGGCATGGTGCTGGTAATGATTCCATAATTGTCCTGAGCGCTCAACGCTCGCTTCCAATCAGCATCCAGAATGATTCTGCAGCTGGCTACACACGCCTATGAAACTTGAATAGACACACACACACACACACACACACACACACACACACACACACAAAGGTTTGATGGCAACTGTGGTTAATATGAGTCATGGGAAGAATGCTGGTCATTTCAGTGTGTTCATAGTTTACATCCTTTGCTCAGGCGTCTGTGACGTGATGCTATCTGCTGTCTGAGGGTGAGATGGGTCAGGTAGGTTGAGCCAGGCAGCTGTGTGCCATTGCAGCCATAGTGTAACTCGTGATTCAGCACAGCTGAACATGTTATCGAGCAGAATGACTCTGTGTTATCCCAGTGACCTGTGAGCCTGAATCTGTGGGAATCTCGACTCTCTTCATCTTTATTGGAGAAAAAAAACATGCAGATAGACAAAAGACATGCAGATGAAGTCATTAAATGGGTGTGAGTTTCTTTCTCTTTGTTTTAACATCATAATCATGTGTCACTGACTTCAGCAACTTGAAATATGACAAAACACTGAACAACATGTAACCTGCCAGGTTCATCACTTCTTTGTGTCGCCTGTAAACAATTCCTCCCTGTCACCTGAGCAGCATTTCTCTGTGTGCTTAATTTGCATAATATGTTGTATTTGCTGCAGAGTACTAGTGCCTGTGCCTGAACATCCATAATTCACACGTTACACGTAATGATCCTTTCCACGTCTATGGCAAGGACCTCACTCAGGTCACTGGTGTGGAGTCGGTCTTTTTCCTCCCTGTCGCCACAAGGGATTGCATCACCCAGAGACCAGTGAGTCATTTTGCCCAAATCACATTCCTGTTCCAGTCGACGATGATGGGGTCTGAGATGCTCGGAGGAAGAGTCATCCCTGTATCGTCTGCAGACTTTAATTAGTGATGAATGAAGGCTCTGGTCTCAGCTTTCTGGAGAATGGTCCTTCTTGAGGGTTTGCTCCGCTGTAATACTTTGGGACCGACTTCTCTGAAAGGCTGCCAAGAATGTCAGAAATCCTAGTTGCGTGGGAGCGTCTTGCCGCGTTCCTCCCGGGTTGGTCTGTTGCCTCCTATGCTGTGTTTCTGCTATGAGCAGTGCCCTCTGCAGGATGCCTGGACCGCATGTGATGATGTAAGCACATTTCTCAAGTGCTGTGCAACTCATTGCCTGTGGCGGTGAACCAGCGCAGGGCAGACGCAGATCTTATCAATGCATTTCTCTCTTTTAAAGAGAAACAATTACACAACCACCGCTTTCTCAGATTTTTGCAAAGTTAGAGATTAACATGGTGTAAACGATGATGTATCCATGAAGCAGTAGTCATCCAGAGACACGTCTGCGCCGTCTCAGCGTTAACCTCGTCATCCAAAATGACATCATGGCCATGTGAGGCCGATGTGTCACAGAGGGCGAGCGACCACACACTCACACACTTCTGTATTCATGTGCTATTACACAGGCAGCAGCAGGAGGCTGAGCTGCACTGAGCCCAAAGCAGTGACAGCACATGTCACAGAGAGACTGAATTCACATCTTCTCTGTTAGGGTGCGAATACAAAATATGCCGCTGATGCGAAGAGCATTCCAGTCTTTGTGCATGTGTGTGTGTGTATGTGTGTGACAGATCTATCTAGACTGCGCTGCTTGGTGAAGCCTTCAAGGTCTGCTGCTTGGTTTCGGAGGTCTGTATAAGGCTGCTTAGGAAGCCCTTCGGGGTCCTCTATGTTAATTAACTAATTACTTTGCTAATTGGACACATTCGATGTGGGCCCCCTCCCCCTCATCCAACCTCTGCTCTGCTATCTCCTCTGGAGCCTCGTAGCAGCCCCCGACACACGGGGGCACGGCGCTTCCTTCTCAGCCCGTCACGTCTGGAAACCAGGGGAGTCGAGAGTGTGAGAGTGTTTTAATGTGAAAGTGTTGTTACACGAGGACGTGAAAGCCCTGCTCGCTGTCATACAGAGTGAGCAGGGTGTGTGTGGTTTCCCAGACACAGATTAAGCTTAGTTGGAGAGTGATGTGTTATCTTCAGCGCAGACCCTCCATCACAGGGAATATAGGCCAGGATTGAGTTTAATCTGTGCTTAACCTGTGGAAATTGTATGGTCATGATGTTTTTTTACTTCAGATTGGGTTGTTGTGTAACTTGTCAATCAATGGTGTCTTTTTCTAGATTGGATAAAATGTTAAATATATTATTATTATTATTATTGTTGTTGTTGTTGTTGTTGTTATTGTTGTTGTTGTTGTTGTTGGGATAAAAATGTCTCTGGGGGTAAATTGTGTGTGTGTGTGTGTGTGTGTGTGTGTGGATCAGATGTCTTTTCTCCCTTTAGCCTGCTCTTTTCTCAAAATTGTCTCTTTTTTCCTTCTTTCCTTGCTTCCATTCCCTTCCCCCTTCCCATTCCTCCCCTCCTCTTGATATCTTTCCAATTTATTTTGTCATCTCTCCCGTTTTTCATTTCTACTACTCTTCCCACTTTTCCTTCACTCCTGCTTCTTTTCTTTACCCCCACCCCCACCCCCACCCCATTCCCCCCATTCCCCCTCTCACCCTCCTTTGGAACAGGGACTTCTCACCCCACCCCCACCCCATTCCCCCTCATTCCCCCTCTCCCCCTCCTTTGGAACAGGGACTTCTGGGTTGGGTGAAAGCAGCAGCTGCAGGAGGAGCAGCTGCTTAAATTGTGTGTGTGTGAGTGTGTGTGTGCGCGTGCATGTGTGTTTGTGTGTGCGTGCGCGTGCATGCCACAGCTTGTCCCCTCCACCAGGCTACTTGGGTAGGGTTGGTCCCAGCAGGGCACTACAACCCTGCCAACACCCCACCACAACCAGGCGCATCACATGTGTGCTGATACACACAGATTGAAAACATACACACACGGACAAATAACACACACTTGCGCAAAAGCAAAACTTAGAAACATAGGAACCATATGCACAGCCATAAACAACGCAATTTCACACAGGCATTCATATTCAAATACTCCCATTCAATGAGAAAGCCAGTGAATCATTCAGTTATGAGTCTTTTGAAACATATGTAAATATACGCTCAGGACTTCTCCCACTCATCCATTCCCTCATGGAGCCTGTGACAGTCAGAAATACTACGTTTATCATATAAAGAGAAGAAGGATGAGGCAGAGTTTTGTTTTTTTTCTTGAATGAAAAAGACAAAACAACACCACCTCTTTGTAACGGCACATTCTGGAGTCCTTTCACACTGCAGGCTCCAAGGTTTAGAGCCCAGGGCGACGTTAAGCTGAACTCTGAGTGTCTGAAGGTGAAGAGGGATCATCACATTTCATAGTCAATGGATCGTCCTCAGAGGCTTTCATCCTGTACAGCGGCGATTTCCATTCGCCCTTCCTGCACCAGTGCACGAATCCTCACGCACGCACACACACACACACACACACACACCCCTCATCATCAAATTATAGCCATTTTTAAACCGTTCTCAAGTTGCTGTTGTCTTTGTTTGGGTGTTGTAATGAGAGATAGGCCCGAGGCAAGAAGATTTCTTTTCCTTAGGTAAACAAACAAAGCTATAGGGTAATATTTGCTTTAGATGGCCTCTGTGCTGCCTGTGTGAGGGGCCTGATTGGATATGGCTTCAACTGGGTGGGGGGGGTGGGGGGTGTTAGAGAGAAAGAAAGAAAGAAAGAAAGAAAGAAAGAAAGAAAGAAAGAAAGAAAGGAGGCGATTGGTGCTATCAGCCAGTTAGCGGCTGCCGCGGTGGGAATACTGTCCTGTCACCGGAGCCAGCCATGCAGAAGGGGAAGCGAGCTCTTCTATTGCACCTTGGCGTCTGTCTGCGTCTCCGCTGCAGCGTCTTATTGCCTTGTCGCTGCCTGCGTACCTCATGTGACCACACTTCCTTCCAGTGCAGCAACACTCAACCTCCTCTCTCTTCTTATTCATCCCCCGTGTATCTGTTCCTTTCTTTCCTCCCGCTTTTCCCCACCCTATCTGAGGAACATCCATCTCCCACCCCTCTAATCCATTACTTTTTTTTCCCTCGCCGTCTTCGCAGCCTCAAATAGTCCAGTTAATTTTCCCCCCGACTTTCTATCTCTCGCTCCGTCTCGTCATGCTCCACCACTCATGTGGGAACTCCAACATTATGCCTGGGGGTTTTGTGGCCTCGGCCCGGGGGGGGTCAGTTCCTAGGCCCACAGGGGTGCTGCTCCTCTCGCCTCCACAATCTGGGGTAACTGGGCAGTGTGCTGGACTGGAAGGATGAACAGCTGGAAGGTTGGAGGCCAGTGGGGGCCGGCAGGGGCCACAGAGGTCACAGCCATTCAAAACCTTGGCTCCCGGCTCAAAGGTATGGGGTGAAAGAGGATCATGCTTCTGGAGGAGAAAAAGAGCTCTTGTTTCTCAGTGGCTCACAAAGGACACAGCCATGCAGTCAGCCAGGCCGACTCGACCAAACAACAGCCCCATCCTTCTCCTGTCATGTGATTACGTTTTCCGTGTTTCCATGCACGGCAACAGGAATGATTACATTTGCGCTGCGGCAGATAGATAATATATGGTGTTTATTTTTAATAAACCAAGCGGCGTCTGTATACATCTCCTTATACAGACGCTGGTGCTATAGCGATATATATAAAACGTGGCGGTGGAGTGTTCATCTTTTACATTTATGATGCTCATATAGGAAGGGGAAGAAGTCAATAACTTTCAGGGCCTCGGTGCAGAGCCACTAAGCCATTCCCTGGTCCTGCCGTATCGAAAAAGCAACTTTTTTTTGATTAGTAAACAGTGGAGCATGCCCTTCAGGGTACTTCCCAAGACTGGGAGGGACGTAAAGGTTAATCTTCAGTTTATTGCCACCAGCAGTCAGACAGATAGTATCTTTTAAAATTCCTTGTCAGGCGCTATTGATCCACTGACATCAGAAGCCCCCAGACATGACATTTCTTGTTTCCCATGCTGCCCCGCACCATTACATGACCATTTATATATATTATTCAGGAAGACCCGCAGCATCTTTGCGTGCTACCTGGCTAAATGCGTGACAACGCGGCTGATAAAGCGGCCTCTTTGTGTTTTGATTAGCGATACGTCCTCAGAAAGATCTGAGGGCCAGCAAACGCGATCGCTCCCCTCGGTATCAGACACGCTCACATAACTTCACCCTCCATCTCGCTCAGTCACTTTCGGAGTCAAACTGCTTTTTCTGATGCAGTAAAGATGACTTTCGACATTTATTACCTCCACCTCTGACACGATCTGCTCGGCTTCTCCGTTGTAGGCTCTGTTTCGATTGGACCCCAGTGCGAGTATAAACCAGGCTTTAAGCAAAGTCAGTGGCTGGATTGATAAGGCGCCCCCTCCCTGCAGCAATGAGCTGTTTCTCTGCGTTATCAAGCCTATTAATCTGAGTATGTATTTTATTTGAGAAAGACAATGGGGTCAGACTGCAGAACCTCTGCCTCTCCCTCGCTCTCTCGCTCTGTCTCTCTCTCTCTCTCTCTCCACTCTGTGTCTTCTTAAGATGCCGGTCTGTGATGGGAAATCTATATGGTGCGAGAGGCCAATTTAGGTGGCTGCAGCAGTGTGGGTTTGAGGAGTGAGCAGCCAGGGTAAACACAGTGAATAACGCCTCCACTCTCTAAATGATTTCAGCGCAAGAGATGTGAGGGGATGGTATTTTTCATCAACTACTTTCCCGACACGTGTGTGATATAGGGGAGCGAGGGGAAGTTCTCCCCCCCCGATTGCTTCCTGCTTCTTGCTTGTAGTACTCACCCTGAGGTCCGCATGCACATGTGCCTGCGTTTGGGTGATTGTGTCAAAACCTTGCATTTGCAACCCTGTGAACTACCCGATCTTTGCTTTTCGTAGGCTCTGACACCGAGTAAAAGAGAGAAAAGAAAGAAAAAGTGGGGGAAAAAAATCCCAATGTTTGTTTTTGTTTACCGTTTGAACAAATTTGGACAAAATTCCCCCTTTTAGGCCACTTGTGAGCCTGCAACTCGTTTCTATTTAAGGTACGGTGTATCAGGCTTAGTGGGCTGCAATTAATTCACTGCCTCCAGGGCCTCTCTGGCTTTGTATGAGGGGTCAGACTGGGTCAGGCCAGATTTTTTTTTTTTTCTTTTCCGGGAGTAAGCAGCACTCGGTTTGTGTTGGATCAGATGAGACGGGGCTAATTCTCTCCAGCAGCTGGTCCTTTTCACTCACTGTTTACCCCCGAATGCAAAATCTGCTGCTTTGCCCTGCCTGCCTATAAAGAAATCTCTTTACACTTCATCTAACCAAATTTAACAATCCTCTTAATTAAAAGCAGAACTGATGCTTTCTCTCTTTTCTTCACGGCGTATTGATTCAGCCGACGGGGAGGGGGGGGGGTGTGGGGTGGTGTTTGGTCTGAGGTAAGCACAGGCTCTTGATTGAACTGGGTCGTGTCTAAATTGAGTTGTGTCATGTATCTTTAAGCCAGAGCCACCTAACCCCATCATTATCTGTGGTGCTCCTCGCCCTGCCTCCCTCCTCGCTGGCAGGTTTGGCTGACGCCGGGCGGCCTCTCCGGTCGTTCGGTGAGTCGCTCGGTGGGTCAGCCAGTTCTCTGCGCTTTCTGCATCTGGGAGCTGTTTGCTGAATGCTGTGTCATCAGAGCTGTGCTGTCTTGCCCCAGAGCAAGCTAAGTCTAAACACTGCACTTTGTGGCTGAAAGGCCATCTGTCACGGGGAGGGAATCCGGCTTCTCCTCCGAAAAGCGTAAACAGGGGCGGGCTGTTAAGCCGTGGCACAGCTCACTGTCATGGAAATGCACCATCTGAGTAAGGCTCAGGTCCTAATCCTGCACCCTCCCATCTCTGCAGCTGCGGTCACTAAAATTGTGTTAGAACCTCTGGTTGTAGCCAGTGGAGGGTTTCAGTTAGAGCAGACATCTTGCTTCCCCTTAATTTTCCTTACTTTAATACTGACCCATCCCCCCCCCCCCTCCCCACTGCTTATTTCCAAAATAAATTTTTACAGACTCCCTATTAAAGTGAAAACTTTATTGGGAAGTTTGCAAACAATCAATAATTTCTTTTACGGTTCATTTTAAATCAATAGCTACACAGCTCCAATTTTCCATTGTTTTGGTCCAGGCCAGGTAGCGTACCCGGCTAATGCTGTGCAACACAAATGCAGTGCCTGTGTCTGGTTATCCTTCTTTAAATAATACATCGAACCCTTTTCACTGAATTACTGGGAATAGCGCTCTGATGGGAATATCTGTATTTATTAGTTTGGACTTTATGGAGGTTTAAATGTCAAAGTCCAGGGGTTACTTAGGAAAAAGTATTTTAATAACGTTTCAGAATGTGCTAAGTGTATCCACATGAGGACTGGTACAAAAACAATAATGATTTGAGTTAATGGGATGGGGATTTTTGCCCCATATCCAGTCTCTGTGGCTTGCATCAGATAAGGGTGAGGAGTAGTGACAGGAGAGATGGAATTGCTGGCCTATTCCCAGCCACTGCTTATTTAGACATACCAGCAGTGTGGAAAGTCAACAGTGGGAAAGGACAGGGACGCACACTAGCGCCAGAGAAACCTGAGACCACCGACCCAAGCGGGTGTCAAGCATCTCCGGATGGCTTTCCTGGCCTGGGATCAGGTTTGCTTGTCACCGCACTGGGAGTCAAACTGCAGAGAATTGGAACTGATCGCTGATCTCAGATCTGCAGCCCCGCTCTGAATGACACGGTAAACACCAGCCCTGTCCATGGTAGCCTGTCCAGTGTTTGCAACACTCACTGGGGAGGAAGGTCACAGGGGCCCTGTCAACAGTGGAAGCTACAATTCACCTCAAGCCTTGTGTTAGTAACAAAAGAAGGAAAGAAAACACAACTAAAGAGGTGAGCAACACCCCCCCCCGCACCCCCGCACCCCCAGAAACACAATCAATCACAAGCCCACACTAATGAGCACAGCTCTGCTCAGTGCTATGGTCATTTAAACATCACATATATGAGGTTTTAAACATTACGTGTTAGTGCAAGAGAGTGTATGAATCACAACTTTTTTTTTTAAATCTATCATTCTTTTCTTCCATCCTGGTTTGTCCTGCTGTGTTTTCGTGTCAGCATCCAGTGGCTGGTTGCCTGTGCTGCTGGCTTCAGCTGCTCCACACAGCCAGTCAGTTTTAAAACCACACATTTACTGACCGAAGAGGCTCCATCACTGACAGGAGCACCAACCCATGCATGAAATGCCATGGCTCCACTTTACCAGTCCACAAGGTGTTTTTATTTTCTTTTTCTTTTTTTTTTTGTCTTGTTGTCTCTTGTACACACAGTGTAACTAAGGTAACATACTCAGCTGTGCCTCTGGTTGCAGCAGACTGTAGAGGTAACATCTTGATGAGAACATGAGAGTAGTGCAGAGATGCAACAAATGAAGCTATTGATTTTATACACACACACACACACAGTACCTCTCTGTCTCTTTCTCTCTCTCTCTCTACATAGATATATATATATATATTTATAGATAGATAGATAGATAGATAGATAGATAGATAGATAGATAGATAGATAGACAGACAGACAGACAGACAGACAGACAGA
>JAFBJQ010000751.1:576795-619949 GCA_016785345.1 Trinectes maculatus
ATACACACATACATACATACACACATACATACACACATACACGCATACATACATACATACACACATACATACATACATACATACACACATACATACATACATACATACACGCATACATACATACATACACACATACATACATACATACATACACACATACATACATACACACATACATACATACATACATACATACATACATACACACATACATACATACATACATACACACATACATACATACACACATACATACATACATTTTGTATATACATTTAATAACGATTTAAAGGGGCCACAGCCTTTAAATCGTCAACTCTTAAGTGGCAAATCTGGTAATAACATCTAAACTCATTAACAGTGGTTTGGATGTGGAAAAGGGTGAAATATGATTATGTGCAGCAACTTTCAGTGAAACGCTAAATGAGCATTTCATTCATCTCACAACAGCATTTAGTGCCTGTAGGCTTCCACTGTACGACTGTACAATTAACTGGATCAGGATTTAGTGCCTGACCCAGATGCTGCTGAGAGCACTTCCTTTAGCAGCAGTTATACTTACAGACATGTTAATCACAGATTCTGATGACTCTGCCATACAGTTGGTATAGGACCTCTGTCCTATACTGCTCTGCATGGCTTTTTTTTTTTTTTTTTTGGAAACTGATTATGGAGCTGCCACTTTTAAACCACACCTTTTCCCTATACCAGAATTATTTTTTGAACATTTTTTTTTATGTTTGTTTATATATGAGTGAAGGCAACCAGGATGTTGATGATTTGTGTGTGTGTGTGTGCATGTGATTCCTTTTTATTTTTACCCCCTCTCTGCCACTCTGACAGTCACCGGCACATACCTCTGAGACATCTGCAGAAAGGTTTGCATTAGCATGTGAAAGGGTTCATGCAGACAATGCTATGCATTATGTATTCACTGCATTTGTATGAAATGCAGCCGCTGTCATTCCTGCTAGCCTGTAATCTACCGGCAATATATTTCAGGCAGGGAGGGGGGGAACAATATAAAGAAGACACATAGGCTACCACTGCAGCTACTATACCATCACGCTGCTCACATGAAAAACTTCCCATGTCCTCCGTCTCACCAAACATCAAATGCAAAGACGTGGCAGATGTGTCACAACTCGCTGAGCAAACTGTCTGGTAGCGAGACACACCACCAAGTGGCCTGTGTTAATGAGGAGGAGGTTGTTGTTCTTCTTTCCCAGAGGCGACACAGACACGCAGCAAACACAGCATTTGATCCCCAAGACTTGTGGTGTAGTTGTCACTTTACAAAATCAACCACACTTTTTTTTTTCAGCACTGTACATTATATGTATATGTTTGTGTTTGTGTCGGTGGATGAGGATGCAAAAGGCAATATTTCTGGAGAAGTTCCAACGCCATCCATATTTTATCTCCTAATGATACTGCTGAATGGGGACATTACATCGCTTGTCCATTTAGCAAATGTCTGACACATCTGCCGACACAAACTTGGACACATTTTGTAAAGTTATGTGGCATTGTATCACTTTACTGGGATATTTATCGCTTTCGCATTGATATGTGGAGCAACTATTCCTAAAGCGTTTGACAAATAAGCTGTTTAAATACTCAGTGGGCAAATTCATAACGTTTCCATGTCCCACTTATATTATAAAAATGTATATTATATATAAATATATATATGTTACAGAAAAAAATGACCATACGTTTTAAATCGGCCCCTCCACAGTATGGCGTGGATGAGTTTTGCTGATGGTAACAGAGTCTTAAAGTCCCTGTGTTTGTCTGTGTGTTCTGGCTGTCTGTCATCAGCTCACCACGTGTCACAGTAAACTTAGCTTTCAGGTCAGTGTCGTGGCCACGGGCCGCCGCCGCCGCCGCCACTGCTGCTGCCTGAGCCGAGCAACAGCGCTTGTTTAGTCAAACACACACTGAGACAGGGTGGGCCAACGAGAATTGAAACACACAACCCCAAATTGCCATCTTGTTTTGTGCCTCATCCTATCCTATGAAACACACACACACACACACACACACACACACATACACACACACACACACACACACACACACACACAGAGTTGATGTGTTAAGGACTGCGAATAGATCTGTCAACCCCTGCTCCACTTCTTTCATTGTTTCTCTCGCTCTCTCTCTCTCTGCCTTTTCAGTTTGAGGCATTTTCTTCTTGGAAGCAATGATGGACGGTTTTGCGCCCTCGGATTTTAGTGTCACAGCTAAATGTGTGTTTGCATGGCTATTAGTGAGGCCCACTAAGGGATGGGTTGCACACTCTCCTGACCTCTACATAGTCAGTGACAGAGCATTTTCTCTCTCTCTCTCTCTCTCTCTCTCTCTCCCTCTGTTTTGTGGTTTTAAATGCTCCACACTAACCATCATGCTATTGACAACTTGTCATTTTTGCACGCGATGTGTTGACACGAGAGTGAAAATGCGACGATGGAACGCATCATCAGGCCGGAGCTATAATTAAAAGCTGCGAGTTAATTGCAAGTTTAAAAATGTAGAAACTTTCTGCAGGGCCAGGCAGGAATCTGTTTTACCCTCGGCTTAGTGGACTGAACATGCATGCAAGACGCATGGTGTGCAGACCTAATGTCTCTCCCAGGACCCCCCCCCCCCCCCCCCCCCCCATCCCCCCCCCCCCCCTTCCCCACCCTCATTACCAGAGAGCTGCTTAATGACAACGTCAATATTGATCACGGCGCAGCGAAGCTCTGGAGGACGTGTGGTTAGTGGGCCAAGCAGGGGGAGGACACCCAATGATTTTCTTTTTTTTTTTTGTGAACTTCCCTCATCCGTCATTCTTTCCATTTTGCATCCCGACGAAAAGCGCACACTCAGCAGCATTTGGTCCTCACCTTCCCACACCTCCATTTCTCTTACATCTATTCCAATTCGTCTCCATTCACTCTCCCTCCCCGTCGCACTAGTTTCGCAATCTTTAGCGACTGAAGCGGCTCGGTGTGAACGTGCCATGGTTTTGTCAGCCCGGTGCCTGTGCGATCTTTAGTCAGTAGATAATTGCACAGCAGAGTGAAGTCATCGTCAGAGTCTGCACAGGCAAAGAGAGAGAAGAGTTTAATATATAATCTGTTAGCAGGGAAAGCATTGAATATAGAAGCGAGCTAAACCCATTACGTTGTCAAACATGTGGCTCTGCAGCCACAAATGTGCCACCTCTCGCTGCAAAGATAATGCACCTGTGTGTTGATCAACAAGTATTGATTATCTCTCTTGCTAATTGGGCCCAAGTTAATTACTAGCAATTAAAATCATGAATGATACATTAGCGCCGAGGCAGGAGACATTGCGCTGGGGCATGCACAAGACCCTCACATGATGTAAACATGCGGGCGCTCCAATAACACCTTCGCCAATCAAGCCAGTAAAAAAATACACTGGAGGTCATAATTGGATTTCAGGGCCCTGGCACGGTGACATCTTGACTTACCTGCACCAATGAGATCATTTCATTCACATCGCTTTTACCTCGAGCTGCTTCAGAGGAGATTAAGGGGCAGTGGCAAAGGTGGGAGAGAGGAAAGACGAGGGGTGACTTTACTTTATTCCTGGGAAAACCTGGTTTTACCTGAAGGTATCTAGAGCCTAGGATCTTCTCTCCCAAAGCTGCACTGCCGGGCAGATAAGCCCTGCTGCCTCCCCAAGCCCAGGTCGCATTCCTTTTGATCAGGCCTGAGGTTCAGCCGAGCGTGGCTTTCACCTTTTAGCCCCGCTGTCCTTAAGCTGGCCGGTGGCTGCCTCTGCTCCCATACTGCAACAACAAGAGGAAATGAAGGAAGTTTCGTCGACTGGCACCTTATCTGGTCAGGGTCAGTGCAGTGATCCCCGCAAATTAGCCCCGGACCTGAGTGAGTGTGTGTGTGTGTGTGTGTGTGTGTGTGTGTGTGTGTGTGTGTGTGTGTGCTGCTCCACAGCTTCAGACCGTTGCCAAAACGGTCAGGATTTTGTGGTCAAACATCAAAGCCATCAGATGAAGAATGAAGATGTGTTGTGTGTTTTTTTTCCCCCTCACGTTTACACCATGTGCTAGCAGTTGGTTTGATAATTAAAATTTTTGGGAGCAGGAATGTCGGAAACCGTTAGTTAGAGTTCGTGAACTCAAAGATCTGGGGATTGCGAGTTCCTTTTTTTCTTATTCTCAAAAAGAGACTCGACGATTCCCTGTCTAAACGTTATGAAGCTCCACTGCGCATAGGGAGACGACTTATGTCTGACTTTTCCAGGATTACATCATGTGTCACTTTACCTTGCAGTTAACATTTGTTGAAAGTTCACGCACAGGATTCAGTGGCTCAGTCGGTGAAAAAAAAAAAAAAGTACTTATTTCTTGCACAGCATCAGACCCAGGAAATTCGATACAGGCCGTGACAATATGAATGTCTGTCCCAGAATGTCTTTTAATGTGTCTATAGGTTCAAAAAGCTTCTACATGCCGGGTCCATGAATCTGCATTCCACAGCTTCTAAATGATGCCGGCGCTGCTTGGGAAATTGGATTCATTACTCTGGCCACTGATAGAACGATTACCACATGACTGATACTCGTCCCCACTCTTTCATTCCTTTTCTCTTTGATGCCCTGCATTTCTCTTTGTTCTCTCCGCATCTCTCTATTACTCCACTTCCATAATGTGATTTTGTCCCAGAACACAAATGACAAATATATAGATTTTCGACGAAAAAGCAACGATTGCTTCTGCAGATTCTTTCGCTCACTGTCTCATTCCGTTTCCCCCTTTTCACTTTGTTTCCCGCCTTTTCCCAGGAATGTTTTATTTTGCCGGCGGTGCTGAGGTGTTGTGGATTGTCGGAGCTGTGCTGTTCGGAGCTGTGCTGTCCCTCTCTTTACAGGGGCTATTCTTGGCTAATTAAAGATTCATGCAAAGCAATGTGGCAACTCTGACAGATTAGTTGCAGTTGCTGCAATGCCTTTCAAAGCCCCTTTTGTTGTGGATTTCCTTGCAAGTGAGGCCTTTACAGCAGCAGCGACTCCGACCCCAGCAAACAGGGCTAAGCTAAAAATGATTGATGTTTCTCGCTGGAAATCCAGCCCATAATTTCACCTTTTCACCTCGGCGATGCGTCTTCCTAAGACCCATATTAAAGCTTAATTCTGCCAACGAGGAGCAGGCGGTGTCTCCAAGTGGAGAACACATGTCTGCGAGGCCTGTTCCTCCTTATCTTGCAGCCTCAGCCTCGGCCACAGATAGATGTCTGCCATGCCAGCATGTTTATTTTCTCTGCCGATTAGCTTCGATTAAAAGCAGACCATGTTGTCTCTCCACTCCTGTTTGTGTGTCTGCTGGTGTGTGCGTGTATGTGTGCGGAGTCCTCTCTTCCTCCCTGTGTGGGTGTGAGGGTGCTCATGTGAGAGTCTCCGTTATTTCATCTCCACAAGGCTGCACATGATAATTAAGCCATGGGGGGCTGGGAGGGGGAAGGTGGGTCACAGCTTACAACTTTGAGTAATTCTGTAACCCCCGTCACCCCCCCACCATCAAACCAAACCCTCCTCTGTGTCCTCACAGCCTACCTTACTTAAACCTCCCCCCCCCACCACCACCACCACCTCAGCTCCAATCCCACCTCAGGCTGTGGGAATTTTCTTTAGTCACACTCGGCTTGCCAGGTAAACAAGCCTGAATGGGGAGACGCGAGCAGAGTCCATGGGAGCAAATAAAACAGGGAACGATGTAAATGGATTTATCACTGAACCCCCCCTTCTCTACCCACACACACCCCTGCAAACCCCCCACCCCACCCCATCCTCCACCAGTGCGAGGTGGCACGCCGCGAACTTAGCTTGTCCCTTTTATGAGTCAATCACAGACCTGTGCAACTGGAATCGGCAAAGTGGGAGCCTTTTCTTTAAATGTATTTTCCATTGACTTTGTTTGCAAAGGAATTTCTCTCTCTCTCTCTCTCTCTCTCTCATTGCCTCTCTCGGTGTCTCTCTCCATCACCCCCGGTCTCTTTGCCTCAGAAACAGTGGTGGTAATTCTCAGAGGCAGCTGTGTCAACTCGGTCTTCACTTCACCAGTGAATGATAACAGTGCACTACCTGTAAGCCCTTCAGCTCAAGCAGACGCACATTCCCGGCTCCTCTCCTCCTTAAATTATCTGCCGCTAATCCAGATCAGAAAGTTAAAGAGCGGGTCAAGCGTGAAAGCCTGATGCTGAGTAACGAGAGCGAGACCTGTGTGTGTCTGTCTGTGCACGTGTGCGAACTCATGAGTGTGTACATGTGTGTGAACGCACGCCGGGGTACCGAAGCCGTCCGAGTCCCGGTTTTCAAAGGCGTCTTTCAATCTGAGGGCAGGAAGAGCAGACTTCAACCAAGACGGCCGTAAACAGACTCTTCTGTTTCCTAACAAGCCGAGTCTGCCAAAAACAGCTCTCGAGGTTTCCACACACTATGAAAGGGGAAATATGGATTCAGCAGGAATACAGTATGGGGGTCAGGATGGGGGCGGGGGGTGGGTGGAAAACCAAATTTACGTTCTCCCCGTTGACAGCATCCAGGTGTGTGCAAAAGCAGAAAATCTATTCCGATCGATCCGGAAGAGCCAGGCTGAGGCAGAGAGATTGGGTTGTACGCTGCTCGTGCACCTCAAGGGAGCCTTGATCACGGTTATAGCCCCCTGTGTTAATTAAGGTGCTTTGACATTTCAGCGTTAGCCAGGTCTCTCATCTCGCCGCTCTTGGCAAATCTTTTCCAGGCCCCCGAGAGCGTGTGCTGGGAGGGATGAAAGGCCGTTATGGAAACGTTGTTAGGAAGGAGATCGTGTGGATGTGCGGGCCGCGATGGTGCGCGACCCACTGGGAGTGCTCCATCTACCTGTCTCCTGCTGATCCTGTGCGGATGTGTGCACGCGTGCACCTCTGCGGCATGTTTCAGCACAGGCCGCCGCTAATCGATTGATCTTACGAGGCAGCATTATCCGTCCTAATCCCAGGTTGTCATTAACACCCACAGTGTCATTTGTTACGTATTGATCTATTGACCCATTGATTAGATGGTATACAAATGATAACAAACACAATGAAAAGTACAGAATGAAAGTCAAGGAGAGCGACGGGAATTAATGAGGTTTAACTTTTCCTTCCTTAAGTACTTCCTGTCAGCGGCGGGGAAAGGGATGTGTACTCTGGACTGCGTCGTGTGTTGTGTGTTTGGGACGGGAAATCAAAGATTGTGAGATCAGGTCCGAGAAATATTCACCGCCCGTGATCTGCAGGGACCAAAAACCTGCTGTCACACATTCATCTTCATCACCGACACAATAAAAGTGGCTGGTATTAAAGTGTCTGCCTTTAGTTATAGCAATAGAACCCCACCCCCCCACCCCCGCCTCTCTGTGCACCTCTTCTAACTCCCTGAGTCCATTCCTGCGGAGAGCCGGTGTTTGTTATGCTAAAGCTGCAGCAACATGCTGCTCAGAGTGCCAGATGCATTAAGGCTCAGTGTATGGAGACTGGGAAACAGACACCGTTTCAGACATCGCCGGGAGCTTTGGATTTTCCAGCTATGCCTGTTTCTTTTCTTTAAACAGCCACTGACATGCGGGGCGGAGAAAAACACACACTTCCCTCTCAGATGTTAAGTGCTGTGTAACGTTTACCTGAACGTTCCGTCCATATCCTGGAAGGGCTGGACGTGAATGTTATAAAGCTGCTGGTTGTTTCAGGAGACTTTTCTATCTTCGACATAATATCATCTCATTTGACTCAGAAGAAAACAAATATCATGGGTAGAACATTATTTCAGAAGTAAAGTGTGATGTGCCTCATAGGGATTTATCAAGAGCCAGTTGTGCAGTGAGTCGGCAACAGTGTTTTACAGTAATCTGACTGCGCTTTTCAATATTGAGTATGAAAATAATATATTACACTTGTTTATGTGCATTCAGTGGAGAAACTGGTCTGAGACAGTAGTAGCTTAAGGAGACATTTGGAGACAAATGGATTCTGTAAGAGAGGAGGAATAGGCTCCAAAGTTGTTTTATTTGTATGTTTTTGTACATAAAATCTATCCGGCTCTGACTGTAGTCTTACCAATGGCTTTCAGGAGGTTACGTGAATCCTGTGGCTTCCCTGTAAGGAAGAGACTTCTGCTGTGCTTTAGTCTCTTTAGCTTGTTTTCTGGGTTGTTGTCATGAATATAGAATGTAGCAAAAAATATGTTACCCTTCCTCCATGTGTTGTTGAATCCTGTGTCATGGCTGTCAAGATGTCTGGTTCTGTTTAGTTGTCATCCTGTGTCTCTGTTGTTTCGTGGCTTCCTGTTTTATTTTGAAATTGTGTCAGGCGTCTTGCCTCCTCCTCGTGGGTGTGTCTTCCTGGTCTGATTGCTTCCACCTGTTCCCCATTACCTTGCGTATATATAGTCTGCGTCTCGTCCCTGGTGTGGGTGAATCTGTTTTTTGTGTCTATTTTAGCAGTCCCTTTCCTTGTGTAACTCTTTGTTTGTCAACTTTGCTCGTTTTCTTTTTCCTGGTATGTGTGAGTTTGATTTTTTGACCTTTGTGAAGAAACTGTTGAACTTTAACCCCGGAGTTGTGCATATGGGTCCAGTCCTTGTTTAGACGTGTTGCCCTGCCCTCACTATCACAATATACAGTTTTCATTGCGGTTTTATTTTGTAAGTATTTCAGCCTCAGTATAACTCTAACCAGTTTTCTACAAGTTTATTTAACACAGAGTTTAATCAAGGCAAAGGATTGAATTGAAAGCAGCGAGCTACTGAAGGTTGAAGCAGCTTATGGGGGGGGTTACGATGTTCAAATCTTCATGTGATTCTCAGCGTGTGTCCTTTGTTGGCGGATTTGCAGAATTCTGATCGTCTGCCTTCTTAAAGCCTTTCGCCCTGATTGCCTCTCCTTTCTGTTTGCAATGCTGAAACTTGATTAGAGGTGGGAGTGCTGTGATGGCAGTGATTCTCCCAACTAACAGCCCCACAGCGGGTTACATGGTGCCCACATTCATCACTGATGAAGTCCCAACATAAGGCCCTTATACGCTTCTGCACTGCACTGTACCATGTCATGCCAGCATCGATTGACTAGCCTTTACATCACACTACAAAATCCCTGAGAGCAGGACACGCTTCCACCACAGAACGTCTGGAGCTCTGTGGATTAAACGATCTTAGGAGTAAGCGGGGTCGAATAATTTATGGGGTAAGAAAACAGTCAAGGCCCTAATGAAGGTTCACACAGTAGGAGTCCTGATTTAGGATCGCCATCCACCAGCTCAGCACTCTTTTTCTCCACTCTTACAACTCACAGTTTGCAAAACGTATAGTCGAGCATATACAGGATTGTCTTCAGGTCCACAACGAGCACAGTATGGAGTCGTTCGAGTGTGCGAGTCACCAAGTAGAACATTTTGTTTTATGCGTGCAAACCTTACTAATCAGCCAGCTGCAGCTGGACTTCATAACCGTCAAGACTTTCCTCTGGACTTTGGTGTGTCATAAATGGCTGAAATGTATTCCCATAAGAATCTCACATAATCATTGGAATTTAGAGACCATCACAAGATTATTCACCCCAACAGATAAAAAGACTTGCTGTGGATAAATGTATAAAAGGCTGGGAACACTCTTTAATATTTATTCCAGAGATTTTGTGAGTAAGTGTGAAGAGAGGTACGGGGAGCATTGCCCAGTGAACCTCAGTTCAGGACAAAGCCCCTGTTCGGAGAGCTTTCTGAGATTGCTAGGAGTTGCTCTCACGTTCCTGTCCCCGTATCCTCATCCAAACATACTTTATTCAGCTCAGATTGGCTGGCCCCAGGCGAACCTAGCAATGGCATAATGGGAAAACACGGACGATCCGCGAGTTGTAGGTTTCACATCTGCTTTTGCCACCGCTCCAGAGCAATAGATGTCAGCTGAACGTCCTTACATGGCCCGAGACTCTCATGACTTCCCGCAACTGGGGAAAGAGCAGGAACACCATTCCACTGCAGCGAGGGCTTAACACAAGCTTTATGAGTTTACACAGGTGGAGGTCCTGGACTCCTCTCCCGTTTGTGTGCACCGAGTATTAAATATTTACAGCAGTTTAGACGCCCTGCCTTTGGAAAGTACAGTCCAGAGAGACGCTTAGAGAAGGAAGATGAACCCTGCAATAACTGTCATTAGTATGTTATTTGGCTCCAGTTTGGAGGCAGTGAGTGGAATGGGAGCTCTGCCTAGGTATATGATCTGTTAAATTAGTGGAGAATGCTGACTGTCTATCTGTGCCATAATGTGGACTGAAGACTCCAAGTCCCCTTCTGCGCAGAAATTAAAGCCACATCAAAATTGCTTTGACATGCATTCTTATGGTAATGGCAGTCCCCCCCCCCTTCCTTTCATTTAGATGGCCGTCTTAATGACTATCAGCCCCGTAAGTGTAGCAGCGGCGTCCAATGAGGCTTCATTTAGAGCTCACCGCCATTCAGAGCGAATGAGGGGGAACCGGGGGCCTGAGATGAGGAGTGGAGCACTGGTCTGGTTCTTCATCAGCTCCTCATGGCTGTTGGGCTGGTAATTACACACATTATCAGTCATTAACGCTGTCTGACACGGAGCCTGAGACGGGCGGGGAGTTAGGCCGAGGTGCAGGGGGAGACCGTTGATGGGGGTTGGGGTGGTGGGACCGTTGGGGGTTGTTTGCACTGGGGTTGGGGACACCGAGACATATTGCACAGTTGTGCCCAGGCTGATGTTGTATACAGATAAACACATCCAAATTGCAAAGAAACAAACAGTAGTTGTACAAAATCGTTAGTGCCACTGAGTAGGAGGTCTCATTTATATATATATATATATATATATATATATATATATATATATATATTTCTTTGACTTCTTTGACTTTAAAATCTCTGTTTTGCTGTTTTGTTTTTCCTTCCTCATCTCCCACCGTCACATCTCCGTGCAGGGGGAGACCGTTGATGGGGGTTGGGGTGGTGGGACCGTTGGGGGTTGTTTGCACTGGGGTTAGGGACACCGAGACATATTGCACAGTTGTGCCCAGGCTGATGTTGTATACAGATAAACACATCCAAACAACAAACAAACAGTAGTTGTACAAAATCGTTAGTGCCACTGAGTAGGAGGTCTCATTTATATATATATATATATATATATATATATATATATATATATATATTTCTTTGACTTCTTTGACTTTAAAATCTCTGTTTTGCTGTTTTGTTTTTCCTTCCTCATCTCCCACCGTCACATCTCCTGAGTGCACTCTGTCATGTGGGTTTCCCCGCGACAGTGTGTTTCCTCCCCCTCTTTGACTTCCTTTCTTCTCATATTCCTCAGCTTTTTCTCTCTCTCTCTCCCTCTTGACATCAGACTTCATAACCCCCCCACCCCCACCCCACGTCTTCCTTGCTTGCTCTTAGTGTATATCTTCTGGGCTCGCCCGAGATGCAAATGACACAAGAAAGTGATAAAAGTTGCATGTTGGCACCACCATAATTAAATATTAAAGACTCTCATTTTTCCATTTTTTTTTCCAGGAGAAGGAATGCCTGTGGATATTGCTTTCACATTACACCAGCGAGAGAGGAATTTATGAGGGACTTCATTTAAAAGCCAAATATTCCATAATGCTTTTTTTTAACCCATGGATTATATAATAGAAGACAATGAAAAAGCTGTTTGTGGAAGGCTGTGTTAATTGTAAAGAGTTGGTAAACTGTGTTGACAGGGGAAGCATCATTATGCCTCAGTTTAAAAAAAAAAAAAAACTTTCTGGAGCAGAATCATTAAGTCCAGAAACCACAGTAGGTAAGCTGGTGATCCATGATGTACTTTGTACAAGGCCTTGTCCTCTGCCTCGTGTAAATATGCTGCCTTTAAGCAGTGTTAAGTCTCATTATTCAACCAATTTATCATATAAACCTTTTCAGTTGTTGTTGGCTTGTTACATCATCGTTACATACGTTATTCTAATGCAAAGTGTGACCCACTTTCTTCAGTTGCATTGTTCCCGGGCTTAGTCCCACCAACCCTGTTTTCTATTCACTATGTCAAAATGAGGATAGGAGAAAAAAAAATCATTGTGTGCGTGAGTGTGTTCTTCCCCCGTGTGTCGCTCTTTTGCAAACACTGCGTATTTATGTGTCAGTGTGTGTTTGCGTCATCTGCGGGCTTGGTATTGCTTCGCAGTGCCCCGGCGAGTGTGTGTCATGACTGCATCCCCACATGTGGTATGGGCCTTTCTGCTGTGCTCATCCAGGCACAGCCAAAAAAAAAGGGGGGAGAGAGAGATGAAGAGGCGGGAGGAGGAGGAGGAGGAGGAGGAGGAGGAAGAGGAGCAGAGGGAGGAGGAAAAGGGGCTTGTTGCTTTTAATTGAATTGTAAATGTGAGCGGAGGGGGAACGGGGCTGCTCCTAGCTGGGACAGACAACAGATGGAAGGCAAGGCCTGCCCTGCAGGGCGAGAGGGGTGAGAGGGGTGAGAGGGGTGAGAGGGGAGATGGGTGGGTGGAGGGCAGATAGATGGATGGATTGGGGGAAGGGAAAGGCAAAAGAGCCTGGTGCATGAAAATGACCAGAGTCCATGGTTTCTCTCAATAAGCCTTTTTATCTGTAATGAATCTCCCTCTATCTCTCTGCCACCTAGCAAACAGAGTTTAGCCTCCAGAATGGAAGACCTGATATCCAGCTGCTAATAAACACATAGACAGTCAGTGGAGTTAGCTGAGCTGTCTGTGAGCCGCTATACAACTCAAATGTACATAAAGAAAACTTGTTTTTATTTAAAAAACTCTTTACATGTAACGCAATGTGATGTCGTGGTGTACTTGTATAGTAATTTGTTTTATGCAGAAGCATTAACTGTGTTATAGCTAAATAAGAAATCTCACGAGCCGCGTAAACGCAGAGGGGCAATAAATTGTTTTTATTGAAATAAACAGAGATTTGTTGGGTGAGAAAAAAAGAAACAGACATCCAGAGGAAAACCACCAGCTCTCCCTTCCTGACACCACCCCCACCCCCACACCCATCCCCACCCCCTCCCTCCCCAAAGGCAGGAAAATTGCCCCAGCCTGCCCTCCTCAGGTGAACGGGGTTTAGGGATCTGTCAGGGCACCAGGCAGAGTAGGTCAGAAACGGAGACACACACACACATGCACACAACACCACTAGGTCAACACAGGCTTTAGCCTTTGACTAGATTAAGGGTATTTGGGTTGTTTGTGCATTTGTGATGATAATAACTCCACATGGGGGCTGCCTCTCACTATCACCACTCACTACATCTAACTGATCAACACCCCCGCTGGATTTACCCGCTTCTCCGCCTGCATTGATTCCGTTCATTATTTCTAGTACCCCACTTTCGGAGGCACCCGCCCTGCATTTCTCTTGCATATTTTATTTTCTATAACATTTTGAGATACAATTATGTTTTTCCTCTCTCTCTCTCTCCTCTCCCATCTCTTGCGGACAATGCCTATGATGGATACTTCTCATAAGTGTCTCTGCAGGCATGATGTCACCGAGCTGCCTTAGTTAATCTCTCTCCTCCCAGACAGCATATTCACAGCCTTGGGGCCAGACCCGCTCTTACATCTATCTGAAGCCAGCACATGCACTGTTGCTCTCCAATAACTCCACTCAATTGCCCATCATTCCTCCTCCTCCTCCAACACACACACACACACACACACACACACACACACACACGCACACCTTCCAGAGTGCCGCCGTCCATCCGCTGCTGCATTTTTATTCCGTTATTAATCTGCGGACGCGTCTGCCAAATAATTAACCTGGCCGAGTTATTTATTCCCTGGGTGATAATACCCTACCTGTGTTTGGGAGGCAGAGGGGAGGACAATGCCATTGAAATGTCCTCTTGCCACTAAAAGGAGAAGGTGGCGGGTGTGTGTGGTTGTGTGTCCGTGCCGGGGAGCAGGTTTGGGGGGCTCTAACGTGGGCAGGCAGGGTGCAGACGATTCATGTGCACCAGTAACCTTTCAGTTAATGAAAAAGAGGAGGTGCTAATAAAAGGGAATAAGCTGGAGAGGGGACGCTTAAAGAGGGGAAACGTGGGCCTGGGTGTAAATCCCAGTGCGCTTCCTCTGGCAGTCACATGCAATACATGCACATGTACACACAGGTACACGCGGCGAAAACACACCCACACGCACCAACTGCTCACGTGCCCCCTACACCGATATATAGATATGCTAACACACATACACACACACACATACAGAGTCACGTCCATAAATAGAAACGTACCTCCACTTGCTCATACGGTGTGCAGCCAAAGCTCGCTCCTCGCTGGGTGTGATTATATCCAGGAGCGAGGTAATGTGTTGCGCCTGAGGTGGGAGGTGTTAGATGGAGGAGACATGAGTGTTTTGGCCTTGGATTTCACCCAGGCCTGCCTCCCTATCTCCCCCTGCCCATCTCTCACTCTGAGGGGAGAGAGTGCAGTGTGGGCTGTGGGACGTCCACGGCCGGAGCACAGTGAGCTGAGTGTTCAGGGACTCCAGACTGTAATGAATACCCAGGCAGCAGGCAGCCGCGCTCGCTCTCACGTCAGCAGTTAGCCGTCGATGTCGAAGAGGCGGCCTGATGAGTGAAAGTTTATAGATGGTGAAAATGTTTTTTTTAATTACCCCAAGTTGAGGTAATTCACCTTTAACGTTTAAAATGGAATTTCAGAATAAAAGTATCAGTTGTCTTTATGCAAATACATAAATAGATTACTCTCAGACTACATGATTATTTGGGCACCAAAAGTTGTTTTTTTTTTTTAATGTTTTTGAAAATATGAAGTTGTGTAATCCACATTAACATTATGTGGTGTTGCTATCCACCGCTGCGGTGATACAAAGTTCTCTACCTGGCAGTGGCAGGCAGCCTGTCGGGACCACTGACACATTTCATTCTGGCCCGCACAGTGAGTGTGACCAGTGTTAATATAGTGAGCAGGAACGAGTTGAAGGACATCTTGAAGTCTGTGCATCAGGTGCCGCTTTTGCTTGCGGTGTCAGAAATGATGTCATCATGTCTCTTGGCGACCCACATAGCAAGCGTCTACCTACTTCTCCGCAACATGATCGCCATTAAGGGACAAAGTCAGTCCAAAACACGAGCTAAACTTACTGTGTAAGTTATCTTCATTTCCTGTAAATGTGTTTTTTGATACATTTGAAATGTTCGTTATTCTAATATAAAAATAACTGGATAATTTAAACTCTGTAAAATATTGTGGGGTAATCGTTTTGTGTGTCCAAAATATGAGGCTTCGTTGAGTGTTTGCATGTTCAGCCTCGAAAAAGTCGCATTGGTAGTTTTACCTCCCAGTCTGGTACTTGTGACATCAGCAAAAAAGTTTAGCCTACGAAATTAGCCATCTGGCGGTTGTGAATGGAGGGGGAGTCCTGGGACGGAGTCAGGTTCTCAGCCTGAACCTATTGTTTAGGTCCTCCCCTGCCACCTGGACCCTATCCAGAGAAGTTGTGATGACATAAACCCTAACACCTGCCGGTGTCTCTCTAGGTACCAGAAATCACCATTTTGAATCTTTTTAAATATTCCCTTAAAACTTCAAAAAACAAAAAAACGTAAAAACTTTTTTTTTAAAAAAACCCTCATAATTCTAACGTTGCTGCCCAGGCTTTTAAAAACGTATGATTATATAGTTATTCAGTATCAAGTTTCAACTCTGCGACTTAAAACTTGATAGTGAATAAGGCCTTCATGTGCAGCCATGAAAAACACTTACTGTGATGTGTTTTTTCTTTTTTCCATAATCGGCTGAGTCCAGACAAGAGAGGGAGAACTAGACAGCAAACATCGGGCAGCTGCTGGAGCCTGTCGACCTTGGGTGTCAGCCTAAGTGTAATTATTTTTCACGCATGCCATGTTGACCAGATATACACCACTTGTGTTCTATTTATCAGGCCACTCGCGTGCGGTGAGGGTGGGGACGTGCACGCGCGCGCTCACGCCCGCCGCCTTACATACTCGCTTACATGTATCAACAGTGACCTGATTCCTCGGCGTTGGTGCGGGTAGATAAATAAAGGGAAATCATCGCCCTCGGAGAGAAGCCGCAGGGACATACATTTCGCTGCAGATCAGATTTGGGTTTGAACAGGGCTGGCGATGATTAATTGAAATTTACGGTACGGGGAATAAGTCTCATAATTCACATCAGCAGTTGGTTTGCCTTGTGCCAGCTTGAACATCTCCTGCATCTCCACGCTCCCTCATCACTGGCAACCTGTGACAGAGCCCTGTGCTCTTGTCACCCTCTCTCTCTCTCTCTCTCTCTCTCTCTCTCTCTCTCTGTGTGTGTGTCCGTCCGTCTGTCTGTGTCAGCGTGTCTGAGCCTCAGATGTTTGCCGTCTTCACGCCTGTCACACGCCATAATACGCCGCGGTATCTTATCCAATGTCTCTAAATGCCAGCCGAAGAGAAATATTAAAAAGAGTGCAATTAAACTGGAGAGGAGCGGGTCATGTTGGGTGAGACCTTCAGATTAAAAAAAAAAAAAAAAAAGGCCTCTGAGCAGTTTTCACCCTCGCTCGCCCGCTCCCTCTACCCTCGCTCGCTCGCTCGGCTGTCACCCTGAACACAGGCCTGACATTCAGCGGAGGACACCCCTGGCTGCCAGTTAAAAGAAGTGGAATTAATGTGTGAGCTGAGGAGAGGGTGGAGCGGGGGCCATAGGGGAGTCAGGGTGGGGCTGGTCGGTGGTGGCGAATGACTGACACAGTTTTTGATGGAGTGCAGACACGGCTGACTCACCCACTCTCTCTCTCCCTCTCCTCGTTCTGCTCCTCTCCGTCTATCTCTCTATCTCCATCTTCTGCCTGCGTGTCGGGGTCGTCGCCCATCTCCCTCCACCCCCACCCCTCCCTCTTTTCCTCCCATCCTCTCTGGCCTTATTGTTTTACATCTCTTCATTCAGGCTTTTATGGCCGCTTCGTCCTCGCGCAGACCCATCTCACCGCCGGATGATGGGTCCCTCCCCCAGTTATCGCGGCTATTTATTACCAGCGTCGATCCACATCACATTTCTCTGACTTTGGGAAGATGGTTTTCACATTGGACCGCTTTGCTGGCTCGCCGTACAGCACATCCAGCGGGAGGCCGCAACAAACACATGCACACTCGCGCACACAGTGACAGTCCAGTGGGAAACCTCGCATCACTATATTACACTGCGGATTTACTAGGCGCTATAAACGACGTGGTGTTTTAATGCCTCAGAGTGGAATAATTTGACGGCTTTCTCACATACTTCCAGCATCAAAGTATATATATTTGAAAATGTGTTTTTTTTTTTTCTCAGTCTGTATTTGGGAGTCGGTGTTAGTATCTCTGTGTATCTATCTCCTCTGCTGCTGGGTCAGTGATTATGACTTAAGCCATTCCAAACTGCTGACACATGACTGCGTGAGTGTATCATATTTTAGGGAGACGGAGCCACTTGATCTGGATGACATCATTTGAATTCCTGGAGATGAAGGGAGTCTGAGGTGAACGGGCTGTTATCAGGTCACGCTGTTTGAAGTCAGCTGGGGGTGGGGGGGGGGGGCACAGAGAGCGAGATCTATCCGGGGTTTTCCATGACGCGTATTTTGATTCAAATCGAGAGCCGGCCCACTCTCTTACCAGCGTTCAGTGCTCACGTCTTCTCTCTCATGAAAAATGTCATCACGTGACCATGTCTGTCAGCTTCCCCTCGTAGCTGCCCACTGATAAACTCAGCCGTGGCCCCATGCTTCTGTGAGTCATGTACTGGGGGGACATGTTTGGGTACTTCGCCTCTGTAGCAGGAGCAGCTGTGGGGCCCGTAGGGGCTGTGTATTTAGCGGAGGAAAGCTAGCTGGATGTCTAATTAGCTCAGAGGGCTTGATAATACAATAGCATCTTTTGATGAAATGGTCAGTAGATTTCTGGAGCAGCTACAGCGGTGACGAGGAGGGAGGAGGGAGGAGGGCAAAGATCGGCTCCGTCCAGGTTGTTTTTAGCCAAAGTACTTTGGATGTCTTCAGATGTTTACACTATTGGGGGGAAAACAGTTTAATAGCTCGCTTGTTTATTTATGTCAGTTGTTACAAGGCATTTTGGCACTCAACACTCCGACAGCGCGTTTCCCCCCGTCGCTGTAATTGTAGCATCAAATCCTGTTTTTCCCGTTATCTGCTTCGATCAACATCGCCGTCAACATCGTCTGCAGTTATTTAGTTACAGTTCAGACTGCACTTTAAGTGATTGCATATAAATCACTGTTGCTTTGAAAGCAAAACTTGTTTTAACAAAGGACCAAATCGGCTTGAACTTTTCCACCGGGAGTTTTACTGCCAGTTTTTTTTTTTTTCCTCTTACATTTTTTTTTTTGGACAAACTATATTTTAGCAAGTTGATGTAATCAGTGGATGTAGGGAGTCTGGTGGATTTGCTGGATTTGAGGCTGCTGAGAATAGACAAGCCTTGAGTGGAACCCCAGGTAGGGCTGCACTCATTATGGATCGATCCCCCCGTCTCCTGTGTCAGGTCCTCCGCAGGCCTGATTGAAGTGTTTTCACCCAGGCTTCAGGAAACTGTAAAAAAAAAAATCTCTCTCTGCCTCCTATTGATTTCAAAATGTCAAAACCTAAACCTTAAGAGGAGCAGAACACACTCCAAACGGCTTCAAGACGGGCTTAATGGCTGCTGGAGAAAAGCTGTTGGGAAAGTTTTTACCCAGTTTATTCTTTCTGTAATGGCTTCCCCTTTTGTCTCACTCATCAGGATGGCTTTTCCGAGGGAGGAGGGAGGTGAAGCATATCACCCTGCCATAACGAGGCAGAAACTGTCAGTTAGGATACCGACCCGTCTGGTTCGTTAAGGATTAGGCTGGTTGGGGAATGTTGTGAATTAATCCCGGGCGTCAGACATCACACCGGAGCCTCGCGGTGGATTAGTATTAGCTTTTGTTTGATTCATTGTGAATTAACCGACATAATCCACCTGGTGTCAGACACAATAAAAACACACCAACTGGCACGGAACCAGGATTAGCCTTTACAGAGAGGAACAGCAGGCCTGGTTGCCGTCAGCCAGTTAACCTGGTATGCCGTGAAAAGTCCTTATCCTTATCATGAATGGCATTTTGTCAGCTGACAAATTCCAAGACCTCTTTTTCCAGCTGTGTCGTGCTGCCTGAATGAAAAGTGCATGAAGCGTCTTCTCAGTGGTCTTGTTAATGAGTTTGTAGATGATCTCATATTGGTAAATTATACATGAACTTGGTTGTTTATATTTATTTTCTCTCTCTGGACATCTCTTGCTCATGTAGATTCATTTTAGAGTCGGACACGCCCCAAAAGGTGGAGTTCTGGTTATTGGGTTGTTTTAGTTGTGCGGCCTACGCGGCACCAACTGGGTCGTCATTCCCCTGACCGAGGATGAGGACCTGCCACCGAGGAGGTAGACGTGCTGAGATCACTTGCTGGGTTCCCCGCTTCTGTTTCTCTCCTAGCTTCCATCCCTCCCTTCTCCTCCGTTTGCCTTCACTTCTCCTCATGTCTTCAGTCCCACTTGCATCCCTGCTCTGCCCAGTCACAGCTGTGACAGCAGTAGGTGCTGGTCCACCTTACATACAGTAATGTACCATCTCTGTATCACACAGGATGTGGTAAGAGTGGCACTGCTGGGTTGGCAGGTATCGCTGGAAGACATTACGGTTACACTCTGTGTTTCCAGAGGAAATGGGCATCTCCACATTTCCCGAATTCCCGACAATTCCATCAAAAATGCCCAAATTATCGTTGAACCATATCTGTTTCAAGGATTTTGTCAAAGAAAAAGTTCAGCATGTTGGGGGAAAAAATCAGTCCTTTTTTTAGCTTGATTATGACACAAGAAATTAAAAACATCTCTTATATCCATCAAGTAAATGCAAAGCTTAGCTTTGGTTAGGATAAAAACAGGAAACAGGGCTAGTCTGGTTGTGGCTGGCCACAAAATAGAACTGCTCACAATGTCTATAAAAACATAGCATGTGTTTTTATGTTTTGTTTTTTTTGTATGAGTAAATGAAAAATGCAAATGGACAATGAATTGACTTTTATATTTAAAATAAAGACACAGATGTGGTATTAATCCTCTCAACTAAATCTTAATTAAGAAAATTAAGATTATTGTCCTGATTGCTTAGTTTTGTGCACCTCAGTTGGAATGAATGAATATTGTAAACACTCTGTCATAAACTATAATACAAACATCATAAACTACAGGTTGCAATAAACTACAACCTATTTTGGAATAAGAAAATAACGAAGCACCTTAACAGTGTAATTATGTTCCATGCCCCCGCTGCACTGCTGTATACCAACCATCTACCCCAATTTGATCCCTGTTTTCTACTGCCATAACAACGTCACACTACCTCTGCAGTTACTTTCAACAGTCAACGATCATTATTCACTTAAACCCAAGAGGCCACTCTGATAAAACAGCATTTGAACAATAAAACAAGTGCATGTCTCTGGAAACCAATAGATTTTTTTTTGGAATGTTTTTAGCAGCCAGACGGGGCAGCGTAGAGAATAGCTGGGTCGAGGTCACTTCTATTTGCGGGGTCAGAGCCTGCAGATGCAGTCAAGTTTCCAAGCGCTCACACCGAGCCGTCCCAAAGCCCAATCATTCAAAATGGAAGCTCGCAGTCTCGGCAGGATGACTGATACTTATTGCTGGTTTCGCCATCATCGTGTTTAGACAACCTCAATAGATTATGCAGGATCCAGTGTTGTGTGTGCGTGCAATATGGTCATACATGTTGTAGACGGGGAGTAGATGCATTAGTCACAAAGGGCACGTGAAGGATGACTGGCTGTCTTCCCATGTGTTCCGAATGGAGAAACTGTCATGGATTTCTCAATTGATTACATGTCCTCACATCGGGCTCGTAATTGCATAAGAGTCAAGGCAAGCTGGGTTTCTGACCAGAGCGTTCAATCACTTTTCATCTATTATGAAGCATATACTCAAAACTCGATATGGAAAGAGGCGCTTTATCAAGCTCGAGCTATCATCACGAAAAGAACGTGATGGAGAATTGAGCCCGTTAATAACGCACCACTTCATCGTGCTTAATGCAGAACCAATTCTTACCCCACAATCGTACGTTTCGCCATCCGGGCCTCTTCTGACGGGCCCCGTGGGCTCCTCTCTCCACCTGCATTCACTGTGTCAAAAATAAGTACATCTCATTCTGTGCTCCAGACTGCTTCATGTCTGCGGGCTTTTCATTCTGATCGAAGATGAAAGGGCAAATAAAATGTCTGCAAAATAGAATCGTAGTAGGGTTTCTCAGTCTGCTTTATCACACAGATCATAGGAAGACACCCATAAAAGGGCCCGGCGCAAGAAAATAAAAGCATTTTTCCGAGCGGGGACGCGGCACCAATAAGTGAAGCCACTTTGAAATGCAGAGCGGTCGGTCAGTCAGTCAGTGGTGGTAGTGTGTCGTCCCCTCTTGCACAGTATACAGGGGGTTAGATAATGTCACGTCATTTTGGACCCCTCCTCTGCGTACTACAGAGGCAGAGTGAGAGGGAGGCTGCTAGTAGCTTTCTGGGCTAGCAGGAAAAAAGACAAAAAGTTTCAGCCGGTCTTGTTTGATTTCCCTCAAGTAGCTTTGGACGCCTCCCCGTCACATTTGCACAGACAAGCTCCCATTACCAATACAATTCACATCACAATTCAATGCAAAAGGGGAACGGGGAAACATGTCATTATTTTTTCCTCTCTCTCCTCCCTGTTCAGATCAAAGTCTGAACAGGAGCGATTACAGAGAGTCAGCTCGTCTTTGAAGACTCTCTCCGCTTCCTCTCCTTCTGTTTGCTAGCTGCATAAAGAGGCCCGGGAGACGCCGACGCCGACGCCGCCACCGCTACCGCTACCGCTCACCTCCCCTCAGCAGGCACACACTTGCTGACTGGCAGGTGTGTCCCTCTGTTTACAGGCAGCCACTGTTAGTACGGTGCACCTCAACCCCCGACCCAACTCGGGGTCTCTGATGCTTCTTCCCGTCCATTTTACGTGATCTGTTTTTGGTTTGTGGTGTTAGGCGTTTGCAGGAATAAGAGATGTGCTGATTGCAGTGTTTATAAAGGGAGGGCTGATGTATAAGAAGAGAATGAGAGGGGAGAGCGGCACAGAGGACGCACTCTCTTGTGTGTCATCGGCACCACGCTGTACGATTCCTTTTTCACTTGGCACTCCAAACATCATCATTGGCCCAGAGCTTCGCCCGGTTCCAGCTGTATGTTTACAATGACTGGATGACTGAATTACAGTGAGAGAGAGAGAGAGAATCGGTTCCTGTCTCCTCTCTCTCTCTCTCTCTCTTTATGTCTGTTATTTTTAGGTGGGAGCAAACAGTTTTCACAAACCGAAAGCGAATACCATCCAAGCAGCATTTGGCTCTGCCAAGATTTCTTAAGCCCTTCCAGCTGTGAGTGCTATAATGTAATAATAATAAGACAGGGTAACGATCTCTTTATAGCCTCAGACCTACATGTGTTTATCATGCAGGCACAAGATAAAATAGTAATTATTTCAGAAATGCATATAGCCCAACACTTTTTGGTTGCGCATCATGAAAAAAGTGATTTTTTCTTTCTTTCTTTCTTTCTTTCTTTTTTTTGTTTTGGCAGTTTGTGTGCACAATATTCTTTCTGTTGCTTGTCGTCTTTTCTTGTGGTTTACGATACTGACTGTTTGAGTGCAGGATGCCAAAGCACAGAATAAAATCTTGGTGTAGCAAAACCGCTAACCATGTTTATGTCCCAATTCCTCGACACAAAAGATTTTTTTTCCCCCCTTTATTTTCTGTTACTGTAAAAAGTCGGCTCTCAAAAACAATGACAAAGCCATTACATCAGGGAAACATTACTGAGCATAAGGACAATTATCTGCCAAGAGATCAAGAGAAAAAAATTCCCTTAGTAAATATTTTCAAAACAAGTAGAAATAAACTGCCGATCTGATCTGCCGCGTAAACTGTCCGGTGAGAAAGAATATCTTGTTAGACAAAAAGACAAACATCTATTTAAGATATGATTTCAAATTAGATTTTATCATCATCTTTCTTATCATCCCTCATACATATTTTATCTTGTTACTTTCTTCATCTCACGAAAATGCAGTTAAAGCTCCTGCACTCTGGTCTTTGTCAAGCTGAACGGTGGCTTTAGAGGTCAGACATGTGCTGTCTGAGGTGCATTGCAGATTCCTGAAGGAAGGTGACAGTGAATGAAACACATATAAACAGAAATCAAAGCTCCAAAGAACGTCTGTGCTCCAGTCGTCTGAAAAAAAAGTTGGTTGGCTTCTTTGATCAAACTGGAAAGACGTCAGTCTCTGCTCTGACCTTGCCGACAGAACACCCGTTATAGTGTTACCGCTCACAAACACGCAAACTGTAATGAATCCTATCATGCAGGCTGAAGTGTGTGTCTGCCTCCGCAAGTGCGTCGATACACATCAGCTGAGCTCAGAAAGGCCTGTCACAGGAGGCGCGAGACGCCGACCATTAGCAAATTTACGTCAGCCCGAGCACAAGGGTCAGCGTGGTCAGACGGACCACCCAACAGCTTGGTCATCAAGGACAAAGACGCCGAGGAGGGAGAGAGAGAGAGAGAGAGAAAGGGGGGAAAAAAGAGGGAGGGAGGAAAAGAAGCGTGGCTATCTTCTTTCACATGGCCCTGCTTAAATGTGCTGAGATGACACAAGCTTTTAGATATGGCGTGTGCACTCAGCTGTGGAGGCCACATGTGCTGTCAGCACTGTTAAGGTATTGTTCAATGTTGCACATGTGAGTGCGTGATTTTATGCATCTGACTTTGTGACGCACACATACAAGTGCATACAGGAGCACGTTATGTAAAGGTGAGCAGGGCAGTTGTTGCTTTTTTTTTCACAGGCATCAGGTTCATATTTTTAAACAATCCTGGCTTTGGTTATTTTGGGTCGTCGTGACATGACAGAGTAATTGGTTTGGAGAGATCACCCCCCCCATATTTGACAACTCGCCCCATTTACTGTCTGAGTGCGTCGGTCAACCTGCTTATAAATCTTTCAGCGACTTGATTAATTGTCTCAAAAGTGCCCCCTCTGCCAGGTAAATAAATAATGAGCAAAGTGATGATTTCTATTGTTGTCCACTCAACGCGCTGACCTGCCGAGAGGTCATCTGTGAAAACACCTCTCAGGGAGGAGGAGAGAAAACAGAATATTTCAAGAAACGCAAAACTGGCCTTCAGAGGTGTTCGTGAGTTTCGATGTGAGAAAAGAGAGAGGGCACGCATCCACGCACATACATATAAATATAGGAATCATCTGCGTAAAAGCGTACCTTATTTTCAAGGGATGATTTTTTTTATTCTAATTAAGACTTACATGCTCACCTTGACATTTCTTGCTTTCGAGTCAGAGCGGTATCATTTCTAGCTGTGAGGATTTAGGAAAAAAGGAACAACAACGTGGCCCTTTGGTGTGGCAGGCCAGCAGAGGGCAGAAACATGTGTGTGTGCGTGCGTGCATGTATGTGTTGTGAGTGAGCTGTGAGCAGTTGGTTGGGGCGGGCGCTCGTGTGTGTTCTTGGTGCATTTATTCCTCCTCCGCCTCCACTTTAATGACATCAGAGGAGAGACAGTAGTTGTCTGCTGGAGAGCATACCAAACAGGGCGGCTGTGCCTCTCCCTCATACACTGTCTCCTTGGGTATTACAGCTGAATATGAGGTGTTCTGTTTGGCCTGGCTGGGTTTTAATAAAACCTGACAAGGATTTATCACCTGTTCATGGCTCTACGTGCTGCCACTCAGTCAGATGGAGCTGCTGGTGGTGGTGGTGGTGGAGGAATGGGTGAAAATAAATGGTGGGGGTGGATGATTGGCTGTGGCATGCAGCCGTCATATTCCCCTCTTATTAATGTGTTTGCCAGAGACCTAAACCTGCCCAGCAATGAGGCTGGCTGATGAGGTAAAAGTATTAACGAGCAGGCCGTCTGTCACTGTTTTTTGTTTTTTTTTCCCAGTGAATCAGTGTTTGTGCGCAAAACTTCACAACACATTCAGGCTTCATGCGTATAACAGCTCTTTGTCAGTCGTACTAACAAAGGGAAGTAAGCGTTTTATAGTTTATTAAAACAGCCACGTGGAAGGAGGTTACACAAACACCTGTGGATATGTAGGACAGTGTATAAACAACTGTGAATCTTCAGCTGAACAATAGCTGTTTCACATTATAATGTCCTCTGGAGGGGTTTCATTATCCTCTTTCCATCTACCCCCCTCCATCTCTCATCATTCTCTCCCCTTCTCCCCTCCTGCTCCCTCTATCCCTCTCTCTCCACCTCATCGTCATTTCTGTGTGTGCCTCTCACCAGGCATCCCCATTGAGGACTTCCTCAGGACTGTTGCTAGGTGATGGCCCCCTGATTAACGAAGGAGTAGGGGAGGGGCTTTGAGTGTGTGTGTGTGTGAGTGTGTGTGTGTGTGTGTGTGTCTCTCTCTCTTTCTCGGCAGTTATCACTAATTGACAGCTGCCGGCCCTCAGGGCTCTATTCTAACCCCGCGCCCCCAGTGTAATCGGAGGGCAGGGCTCTGTGCCCCCCCATCCACCTCCCCCGGTAGAGGGGTGAGGAGGCTTGGGGGAAGGAGGGGCCAGTGCTGCTTTGGTTCTGGCCTGGGGGGGGGGGGTATTCTGCAAGACCTTTTTGGATAAGCAAATGGATGTGGGGAGGTTAGAAGGGAGGGGCACTGGGCGAGGAGGGAAGGAGGGAAGAGTCAAGAGAGAGGCAAAAAATATGAAGGGAGTGAGAGACGGGAGAAGGAAATCAGGAGGGCAACGAGGGGCAGGAATAATGAGATTGGAAAGGCAAAAGGAAAAAAATATGGCAGAGAGGAGAAGAGGAGTGAGCGGAGGGTGGAGGGTGGAGGGTGGAGGGTGGAGGGGTGAGGCATGGCATGATGTCTGAGGGAGGAGGTCCCCAGTTTTTTTTTTTTTTCTCATTGCCAGTCTGCCGGCTCAACACCATCTGGAAGTATTCTCAAACACTGGCCAACACCCCACACACTCAAAGTAGGACAATCTAATTATTGAGCCCCCCCCCTTTGCAATATAACTCAAATTAAAATGAGATTATTGTGATCAAACTTTGGGCGGCGATGTTGATAATGAGTCAGGGGCACGTGCGATTGTGGCTGTATATGAGGCCTGTGTGATATACACTGCAAATGTTTGCCAACTTTGGTCTGGAGTTTGCTTTCGTCTGAAGAGGCTTTCAGATATTTACCCAGGGTGCTTTGAGTCCAGAATTGGAAAAAAAAAAAACTGTCAAACGCTATCTGACAAACTTGGTCTAATTCTGAGATGTGGAAAACCTCAAACTGCCCTAATAATAAATCGTCAACGTGATAATTAAACACAGTCTTTTAGGAAATTAGTATTTAATATTAATTCAAACCATAATCATTCTCTTATCGCTGGTGCTTTGAAAGCTGACTGAAATAGTAGCACTTTTTTTTCTTTGCAGTTATTAAACAGTAGAAGAAGAAACTGAACAGCAGATGTATATGCGCCTCTGAATTTTAAACGTTTTTCATCCTTTTTCTAAGGCGAGCAATTAAAAGGCCTCTTGTCAAATACTGACTGTATCTAAATGTGTGGTGTGACGCAGAGGCTGCAATACATCATCATAAATTCAAAGTCATTAGCAAAAAAGGCTTGTGACGCGTACATTCCTCTCTCGTCTCAGCTTATCGTGTGAAATGCGTAATAACAGCACTCCAGACTGTTAGAACGTAATTAACATGCATAAGAATCATTTCTGTGGAATCCTCAAACATATCGCACATTGGTTTGGTTCGGTAAAATATGGTGGTGCACAAATTTGAAATCCACACTGAAACACAAGAGACAATTACAGCTGTGTCATCTCTACTGCGTGTAATAGGAAGGAGTGATTATTTTCACCAGGAAGCATAAATCGAATTACTGTATGGAACATGTTTGCCTCGTGATAAAGCTGCATTGCCTTCACTGTAATTATCTTCATATTACTGTAATTATTTAAAAGTGTGCAAAACGGATTATTCCCTTTCACTGTTGCCTGGTTGCTCCAACTGGTGCAATGATCCTCTCTCAGCTGCCGGAGCCTGTCACACGCAGTCTGCCTCTATGTCTTCATGCAGACTTTGACATTGCCAAGCAATCGATAGATCCTCAGCACCCAAATGCATCTCACTTTGATTATAATGAAGATAGCCGGTCATTTAAAATGCTAATGGACAATTTCACCTAATAAGAGACATTCGGTCCTGCAGTTCATTAAAATTTAGAGGTGGAAAAGTCTATTCCAATTAAGTTTCACCCTCTATCCCCCCAAGCGACGAACCCATTAGGATTTTAAGAAATGTCGAAATGCCCCATCTCGTCAGTCTTAACACTCTGCAAAGGAAATGCGCTTAAAACTTGAGTGGAGGGCCACCGAACAAAGGGACGATTGAGGAACATTAGCGATGGTTAGCATATGACCTCATCTGCCACCACATTTAAGTCATTATGCATGACACAGATACCCAGTCCCACTGCTGCCCTCACATGTTGATTCATCCTTTATTTCCTGCCCTTCAAAAAGCCATGACAATTATGACACCATGTATTAATATACTGGTTATGTAGTTTAAACTTAATGACTTAATGTTTCAGTCTTTAAGGGCTTTTGATGGGAAACAGAGACGCAGGTGGTGAGACGTGATTTAAATTCTTCATCTAAAATATGCAGGATGAAAAAAAACTCATCTTTTCATCAATGGCCTCTTCTAATGAAAAATACAAAAAACATGCAACAACATGCATACACACACACACACACACACACACACACACACACACACACACACACACCAGATGAAATTTGTTTCGTGGAGTAATTAAAAAACACGAGGAAAAAGACAAAAAGCAAAAGCAGTGACTTTATTGACTGACCTTCTTTGTAGAAACTGTTGTTTGGGATCCTTTCGTTCAGGAGACCTTTGATGACCTGACAACGCGTGTGCGCACACGCACACACACACACACAAACACAAAGACCCTTTTGTACAATTATGCATTAAAACAATTGTGTGGCAAAACACATCAAATACACAGAAGCGTAGACATTTGCATAAACACAGACAGAGGCGGGAAATATGACTGCACATAAAAAACACACAAATCGTTTCTACTGCCAGAAATATAATCACAATACATATATGAATATAAAATGATATACACCCTTCTCTCATGTATATGTATATACATGAGAGAAGGTGTGCATTGAGGGAGTGCATAGAGGGATGGTGAGTAGTAGTGTGAGCCCCCTGCTGTCTGCACATTAGCACTGTGCTGATTACACGTGTGCACACTTTCTTGTATTCCCCTGTGCATGTAAATTGTTTTAGTGGTAGTTTACAATATAACTGACAACACAGTCTTACGTGCTCACTGTATGGGTTTTGTATGTATATGTTATGACGGGCTGTAACCATTTTCTCACATTTGTCGTTGTATGTGTTTTCCATCTGTAACATCTGAGGTGAGACGTGGTTTTAAAGAAGACTGTATCTGGAAGTTGTGCATGACTGAAACCAACACAAGATATCTATTTTCCTGCTGTGTTTCATATTCAATTCCAAGTAATCCTGCCAGTAACAACAGGATGATCATTTGCTGGATCACAGGAGGAAGGCATATGGAAGGCCACAGAGGACACAAATGGAAACCAATAGATCCATGAGCAGACAACCTTGAGTTTTGTCCAGAATCGCCTCGGTGATACTGATCGGTCCATTTTATGTTCTGGTACATTTGTCTGCGGAGAGAAATGTTCTCTTAATTTTGGCTAAAAGGTCAACCATCACATACGGCAAAATGGTTCCATGTGCAACACAAAGGAATCAGAGGATGTGCGGGCTGGCCGTGGAGCTCGGATCAGATCGCGGGACACAAAGTAAAATATAAACACCAGATCTGAGTAAGTGAGTCGGATGCACAGGGAGGCTGTCGATTTTTATCTTGGTTCGTTTCGAATGTGTATGTGTACATCAAGTCTATTCAGTTCAACAGGTTAGTGCAGATGCAGATTTGCCCTAACAAGTCACTGCTAGGAAAAGAAGAGTGACTCAGATTTCTTTTCTATGAGCAATTACTTGAGGTTTTATTTTTCTTTCCATTGTGTGTTGTCTGCCTTGGTAAAATTGTATTCATGTCATTTTAAAAAAAAAAATGGCACTGCTACTAGTTCATAATTATTTTTGGAGACTCAATATGGCATCAATATCCAACATGTATTGTACAAATAATGTTTAAAAAATAGAATATATGATGCTTCCAGTGAATTTTCTCCATATGTTTAGTTGGGATCAAATTTGTGCAGAATATCAATTATCAATTTAACGACGATGTAGCAAAGGTACTGTTTAAACCCTTGCTCAATCACAAGCATCATTAAAAACAATTTTTAGTGCTGTCAATTAAAGCATGGCCAAAAGGCAACTAATATAACACACACACATACACACACACACACACACACACACACACATGCAGACCCATAATCCAATCTCATTCTTCCTTTCATTTTCACACCTAGAGCAAGTTTAGTGAGCGAGGCAGATATGGCGCATCGGTCTGTGCAGTGTGTCAGCGCTCAGTGTGGGATCTGAGAGGAGTCTATATTAGCATAGTGAATCAAACAAAACAAAGCCTCTGCCAGAGATGTAAACACGGGGAATTAAACCTCCTGCAGTTCACTGCTCGGTCATCTTCAGCTAATTTGACTGTGCAAGAAATCAACTCTCTGCTCAATTACAGCATCTGCTTCCCATGCAGAACTGTGAGAGCAGATATCATTTACAAGTGAAGATTTTCCAGACTACATGCATTGTATGCCCTCTTCAAAGGGGATTTATAATAGAAAAAAATAGCCCTCTTTTCTTTAAAATAATTATAAATATATGTGCATAATAAGACGCAAAACGCCTGATGGGATTTCATTAAGGATGCGAGACTTGTTCTTCCAACTTTCTTCCTTTTGTAAATCTTGCTGCCGGAGTTGGTTTTTTCCCGACCTTTCCTGTCAGGACCATTGGCAGACATCTCCTGCCCAATGAACACACAGTCTCCAAACCTTCAGACCAAGTATAAAATAATATCTGCTTCATAGTGTTGTGACAGCTGTTTACAGTGGACAACTTACCGAGCTACAGCTCACTGTGTGTGTGTGTGTGGGGGGTCACAATAAGGGTTTCCAGCTGCATGGGTTAGAGATCTGTATTTCTGTGCGTTGTCTCTGTGCATATGTCTTTAACACCCTGTTCCTGCAGTGGTGATTATATGAAGGCATTTCAGACCCACCCAGTACCGTACCATGTTTCTCCACTGCTTGAACAGCTGTTTTACAGCCTGATTAGCTGCTTTGAAGGTGAGTTTCAGAGCGTTTCCACAGCTTCACAGTCCAAGACTTGGCTGATCGAACTCTGAACTTCCTCTTAGCTCACTGCAGCAAATGGTCCAATTATGCAGAACCTTATTTCTTCCCTAATGAGTCTGTGATTGATCACTACCTAACGAAACTACCATATTTCAGTGGATTCCTCAATGTAGTAAAATCAAATAATTTATCATGTATTCTGAGCACTTATGAACGAGTCGTTTCTTTCTCTGGAACTGATTACAGTGACTCTTCAAAGCACAAACATAAGACGTGACTCAAATAGAGCTATTTTTTCTCCTTGCAGAGCTGTGTGCTTGTACTTAAACGTTTTTGTTCTTTCCAGTCTAAAATCAGAGAGGTGACAGATTCCCTGCTGCACTTTAATATAAAAACCTAGCTGGGAGGTATTCGGCTGTTTTTGGACCCTGGGACTCAAACTCGCTCAAGAAGCTTCCCTCTTCTCACTGCAGCTGAATAGCACACGGGGAGGCGGTTAGTGACCCCGTGACCCCATCCACTGAGAAACAGAGCTGGGTGGGATTATATCAACGTTAGCTGGACCCGGGCCAATGCTTAGCCATAACATTCTGGCCAGAGATAACATACTTTTTAATTACATATGGACTACAGCTATGGTAGATTTCTCCATTGAACCCCCTCCTGGGAGGTCGCCACTAAACTTGACATAATACATCAAACACAGCTTAATGTGATTACAATGTGCAGGGCCCTGCAGTGAAGTCAAGAGTGAGGAGGAAGTTGCCAAACAGAGCCAACCCTTTTGTCTTAGGAAAACAACTTTGCCTTAGAGGAATCTTTTTTATTTTCCATAGTGACACCAGTCTGTCTCGCAGTGGCTGCATGCAAGTGTTATGTCAAACCTGTTTCCAGATTCCCCACTGATTAAAGCAGAAGTAACACGTTAACAAAATGTTGTAAGTGTGATTGTTGTGGTTATCGTTAAATTAAATATCACTCAGAAAAATGCATAATGACAATTGGTTTCCTTGCACCTGGCTGCAGCAGACAGTATGAATAAGTAACAATTTAAGGAAACACACTGAGGCGGACAGATACCCTTGATGTTGAGGTTGATGAACGTTAGAGCAGGAGCTAATGTTACGGCCCGTATTGACATTTGAGACACATCGCAGTGAGACTGCTTCCCCCTCGGCTGCCGTTAATAAACGTGATTTAGAATAAGCAGGTGCGGTTTTTGTTAGCATAATGGTCAAAATAGATTAATTACACCGACCCGGGGTGTGATTTGTTTTTGTCAGGCACCCGGCCCTCGTGCACTTCGTCTTCCTATTATGACAGGACATGGAAAAGTCATCTCGTCCATCAGGTCGGTGCCATTTCAAGGTAACCTCGCAAGTCTGTGTCAGATGGTCAATGCGGGCAGCAGTCTGCCGAGACAGCGACGCGCACTGAGCCATAGGTCTGAGGCCAAAGGTGTAACAGTGGCTGCATCGTCACAGAGAGAAAAATGAAGCTACTATAAGCAGCTATTCAACAGGCGGTCGAAGCCAGTTCATTGCAGGCTCGTCATTTTCTATACAACTCTATAGTACCATGATACAGTGTAACACACCCAGCAGTCCAGCTGTTTTATCATTCAGTCTGATCGTTAAGATTTAAACTGCATTAATGACTTGTTGTTATTATTAATATTTATAGTTTACTGTGCATGAAAATGAACCACGGTGTAGTCATAATGAAACGAGGCCATGTCTGCCCCCATGTCAGATTACATTTTGTTAAAACTCAGCACTTTGAAAGGAGAAGTATTGATGAAATGATAAAAATTACCGAAGGAAAAGATTACAGGAATGTGTAAATGGGCTCCGACTGTAGATTCTGCTGATTAAAGATGCATGAAAAATGTGCCAAATCAGTCGCATGGAAATTAAACCATGTGGCCTCATAACGAGTTGGTTTCACTTCCTCCAATAACAACCCTTCTTATCTGCTGTAAGATAGACTGTTAAAACTGATACCCTTTAGTTGATGATTATTAATTCTGCCTACATTTCCTTCTCAACAGGAAACCCCCAAAATAACAGTTTATTACTAAAAGATATTCCAGGTCTTTGGGTAATTTACCAACATGCTGTAATAAGGGCTTTGACAGATTGCTCCCTCCTTTTTTTTCTTTTTTTTTTTTTACATTAATCTCCGTCCCTGCAAAAAAAGATATCTAACACTTAATGACACTGAAGTTGAAAGCTGTCAGCTATTTGCACATCATCTGTTCCGAGCCACAACCTGAACACTCTTCACCTCATTGAAAATGCATTCGTTATCCCCAAATTTCCATTTCAGGCCCGAGGTCTCCAGTATAATTCGGCTGATTTTTGATCACATGAATAGTGTCGGACAAGCAACTGGATTTGCATATACACTTGTCTAAAGTTTGCATTTATGCCATACCTGCGCGCCACACACTAATGAGGCAATTATTTAGACAGCAGAGCGGCGAGTCGGTTGGGGAAGATGCCACAGAGTTCGCAGCTGTGGGATTAACATGCTTAGCTGGACTTCAGAGAGGCAGAGGGAGACGGGGAGGGATTTCACACTATCTAATGAAGAAGACTTTTCGCATTTCATGGCAAATAATGAATTCTAAAACAAATTTGCTGCGAAAAAGGAATGAGCTCCGTGCAAGTCAGGAGATGCATCTCAAGCACTGGGCATTTGGGAGAATGTCACTTTTCAAGGCGAACGGCCATCGTTCACGCCGTTAATTCAGAGGATTTGGAATTTGCACGTCAGTGGACTTCAGCTCAACAGCGTTTGAACGCGCTGCTTCATTTGTAATTGCACCAATCAATATGGTTTATTAAATATAAACTCACAAACATTCAGCTGTGGCAGAATAATGAATGATTTATGAAGACCACATTTGGAAAGAACAGGTCTTTAATGACCTCACTGATCAGTCTGCTGCTGCTGTAGGTTTTACTTGGTAATGGGTGATCAGGGGAATGATGGGTTCAGGAGCGGAGTGCACACGCACACCGTCTGTTCTCATACTGTCCCTCTGTCTCTCGCATGCACACAAACAACTGCCAAATTCACTTCATGATCTGATAGCTGCTGCAATCGCATTGCCTCAAGCCTACATTGAGCAAACTGGGTGAACTGAGTTGTTTTGGATAGGGTTTTTCATCTGGTTATAACAATTATGCAATTGACATCTTTGTTCCAGTTGTTTCAGCAGGTTAAGATCAATTCAGGGAGCTGTAGCCCATTGTAGATTTATTGTCAGGCACTTGTTTCTAGGTTGCATGTGGTTGACTAATGAGGAGCAGCGAAACATTTGGTTGAATCAATCTGAAGAAAAGGCATTTTCCAAAAAGCCTGACTAATTATACTCAGGCCTTCGATTACTGTCTGGAGCAAAACCACGACGACAAAAAAATAATAATATCAATGAGTTATTTTGTTTTCATTTACTTTCAGAAAAGTCGGGGTTAGCACGGAATGACCCATTTTAACTTTGAATTGCATCCTGCAGGCATATTTACCCCAGTCTGCAGTGCACTGTGTCCTCCTGTTCCTCATGCAGGTTCAGTTAAAGTTACACATTAATATCCACAGATGACCTTTTGGATGAGCTGCAGCATTAGTCTTGTGCGTTCTAACCTGTCCTGTGTGGACATAGAGTAATGTGCTGGTTGACCGCTGAGCTGACCCTTCCAGGCATTAGAATGTAGACCACATGTATCGACTGTGTCTACCTCCACTGGAACACGCGATAAAGTCTAAAACAAATACAGAGCAAATGTGTTGTATGAAGTCTTATCTGCGCGCCGCATACTGTGCTGATGGAATAAGCCGTATCTGGTTTGCACTCTTCCGCTTAACGTGCACGCGCAGGCGAGCAAAAGCCGCGTGCGCGTGCACGCGCCCAAGCACAAACAACCATGTAAACACAACCAAACAAAGTCCCAGCAGCACCTCAACTGTACAGAAACGCTTCAACCTTCAAATACCATTGAACTCCAGATTTGTTTTTGTGCACGTCCCCCCGCAACAGTGGCAAAATAAATAAATAAGTAAGTGAAAGCTTGATTGACAAGTTCAAACAACTGGAAACATTAGCATCTTAATTCCAGGCGCTGTCACATTTGGTTAGAGTCTCCTCTTCAAGGATGCGACTAATAAAGGAAAGGTATTCATGTTACTGAACAAGCCCTCCTTTATAACCTAATTGCTTTTGGTTCAATAGCTTAAAAAGTCATTAATTACCGGGCCAGCTTGTAATGGAGGTTAAGGTGGCTTTTTCACCAAAGTAATGAGCCGCTATATGCACAGTAGCCAGGCAGATTTTGATGCGATAATAGGAGAGAGAGGTGAATACCATTTCTCCATCTTTGCTCAGTGACGGCGGCGGTTGAGAGAAGCGGGAGGCCTTTTCATCGTCCCGGAAAAAAAAAACTAAAGAGGCAACAGATAATTGAATTCCAAACAGTTCTATTTGTATAGCTGGCAGCGCATTATGCGTGAGGTGCAAATGGCCTTAGCCAAATGTGGATGACATCAAAATGATATGTATTGTCGTAGCGCGGAATGTAATGTGTTTGTACGTGCAAATGTGCGTGTCCATTCGCGGGGTTTTCATTATATTCTCAGCGGTGATGGTCGGGTGGCTCCGTGTTTGTTTGCTGTTAGCCTGTTGAGTTGTTTTTCAATTCGTATCACAGGACAAGACATGCTATTTACCGATCTCCTCATGGCATGGTATTGATTAGCTGCTGAGGATTTCGAACATGAAAATACACATTTTGCAGTTGTTGTTTCACAAACGCTGAGTGGCATGCCAATCCTCTGCTAGGTTAAACAATATACATGCATGAAATCCATATAAGCGGCCCTGTTTCACACAAAGACACAAACGTTATAAGGGATTCACCAACGTGTGTGTTAAGGAGAATGGAGGGCCCCTAAACAGAGTGATTTGTTGAGCACAAGCATGTTGCCGAACGCCTCCAGCCAACCACCCTCCATCGATCAGCGCAAAACAAAACACACAGCCTTTCCTTTCAGACTGCCACAGAGCACGCTCAACAGAACATTTTTGTCCTATGACCTCTAACCCCCAGGAGATCTGATGGCATTTCATTGATGGCCTCCACCTCGCAAGTGAGGCGAGTGAGAACGGAGCGATGGCGAGAATGAGGGACGAGAAAAAGGAGGAGGGGAATGGGGAGGAGGGGGGGGTGACAGCGGTTGTTGCTCAGTGACTTTGGAGGAGATTAGACGATTGAGTTCACCTTTAATGATGGTGGAGATAGTCTTTCAGCAGGGGGAAATGCCAGAGCTCAGCAGTTTGTTTTGTGTAGCTTTAAGAGCTTCCTGTGTCAGGTTCAGGTTGCCTGTCTCTCTCCCCAGCAGCGGCCCATTGTCTCCGAGCCACAAAAGGCAGCACAGTGTTGGGTGATCGACGGAGCGGCTCAGCCCCGGCTCTGCTCTGCCCCCGCAAACCCAACCTCCACAGGGGCTTCTTCTGCGTGACTTCAAGGGGTCTCATGACAACATGTGTGTGTGGGCGTGTCCCGCTGCAATATGAATCATCAGCTCACGTGCACACGCTTATAGCTCACGCTCCTGCACGTATACAACGTCACAGTAAGATTAGCAGCTCATCTGTGTAGCGCGTAGCATATGTGTTTGTTGGGTTACAGAAACTCTCACAGCGCACTCGTCTGTGAGGTATTAGCGTCGTATAGTAGCAGTAGAGGTTTGCAATATAGAATAAGAATATAACATGCTTGTTTATCATATTTGCTTCTTCCAAATAGAACAGATTGTGTTCTGCTCAGATAAAGTGTAGACCTACAAAATTATCCAATAATTTTAAAGATTTACAGATACCACCTTCAATGTATGTGCATAATACAGTACACACAGTGCATTCATATATATGCAAATACACCCAGCCACATGCATAGTTAACTTGCATATGGGAACAAGAGTCACCAAAGTCTTTTCTTTTTTTGTAGCAATGCTATAACTGATGTATATAATTATCTCCACTTTCCTGCTTGTGTCACATTTAATGACTAAGGCATCTTTGATCCAAAAATGCCAACCTTCCCCTCCCCGTGCTGTTGTGGTGTAATGAAACAAATTTACTGCCTGCTGTGAAATCACACCATTATTTAGGGCTGTGGTGCAGTTTGACTGTTGGCCAGGCTTACCAGAAGTATGTGTTGACTGGGGTAGATTTGCTTTGGCTCAGGGAGGTCAGTGAGAGGATGGGGCATCGCCTTGCAGCAGCCGGGGGAGAGAAAAAAAAGAGTCTCTGCACACATGCTGCCCATCTCTACAGAGGCGCGGCTGATCCACACACACAGGCCAAATGCTCCCAGAGGCATTTCTCTTTGCAGCCAAATTAAATTAAAACAACTTCACTCCACTGCAAATGGAAAAAGGAAGCGCTCGAGCGAGATAGGGCCAAAGTCTTGCTGCTGTCCAGATAGTGACGGAGCCCTCCCTCCCCATGTTCGAACCAAGCAACACACACACACACTCAGACAAGCCTCTTCCTGCCTCCGCTTCACCCTCTCTCTCTCTCTCTCGCTCCTTTTCTCTCGCTCCCCCTGGTTCTGAACCTGACATTCCTGCTGGCCCCGTCTCTTTGAAGTGGCTTGTTGGAGCGGGCTCCCGTTACAGGGGCCGGGACTGGCGAAAGCCGATCTGTCTGGCTGAGGAGAACGGCCCTGGCCCAGGGGTTAATCAGCAGACCCAGCACACTGCCCACTCTGTCTACTGACACGTACACACACACACACACACCCAGACGTGCACACACACACGTGCACACACACACGCATACAAATGAAAACACTGCCCACACTGTCCCCACAGCACAGCTGTAACGAGACCAGCCAGATTTGGAGGTTAAGAAAGACAGCCACAACCCGACCGCTTTGAAGCTGACTGGCAGCCACCAGGATTTGGACTCTTAAAGATGAGAGCTGGCCGAGATTCAAAAATATACAGGGTCATGTGGCGTAAAGGAGGGGTTGCCAGTGTGTGACTGAGTTCCTTAGGGCAAGAGATTGAAAGCTGACTAATCTCTTTTTTAAACGCTGAATGGTGAGCTTGAGTTGTCAACACCAGAATAGTGTTTTTTTTTTTTAAACATATGCCTTATCTGAACTGTGGTGATTGTGCAAGTAAAACACCTTATAGCTCACAAGAAGCTGGAGGCTTCTGCGGGGATATATATATATGTATATATATATATGTATATATATATACAGTATATGAGAACATTTTAAGTAAATAGGAATTTTGAATATACATTAACCCTTTATTATGAAATAATGAAACCATTAGTCGGGTGCATTTAGCGTAGCCATCATGCATGTTCGTATTTAGATTGCTTTTATCTTGACTTAATGCATCGGTGGTGTTATTGTGAGGGAGTCATTTCACAAAATAATCAGTCGGCAATAAACCCTAATAAAGCACAGAAAAAACAGCGACTAGGCCATCCAATCATCCAAAGGTGTAAATTAACAATTTTCTTTCCTTTTAAAACACCCACTATAAAGTCTAGTGAATCATTACTATAATAAAGAAAGGACACACTGAAATCAATATGCAAAACTTAATGGTAATTTTCAGTTTTCTTCATCAAAGTGTATTGGTTTCTGATTATGGAAAGCACGGCTTTCCAGGGCAGGCAGCTTTGGACGTGTCTTCTTAATGATGTTTCAGGAATCATTCCAGTTCCCATTTACTGCAATCTTCATGAGCTCAGCATTCAAATAGGTAGCTAATATTACATTTGCTGGCCCCTGAAAGCCATTGAAAACATTTGATACTGCCAGCAGTTTTGCTTTGTTTCCAAAAGACATGCCTTAAGGCGAAGCCAAGTCGATGTCAGTGTAAAACAATCCATAATAAAAGATGCTTAAAAAAAGCCCAAACCCAATCTAAATCACTTCGCTTTAAAAGCCTATTTGTTGTGTTCTTCTATCCACGGATTCGGGGTGAATATGTGGGATCCCTGACAAGTCTGCTCTATACAATCCACTTATCTCCCTTGTAGCATCTGGGCATGGATATGATGGAGTGGACGCAATCCAACATGGCACCATGACAAAGTCAACAGTATAGTGTGCTCTACACAAGGACAATTGGCGTGATCATTTCTCACTGTCTCTCTCTCTCTCTACACTCTTCCATTAACAGCGAGTGCAACAATGACTCCGATGCTACCATAAACACAGACAACGACAAGTCGACGGCACACACAAAAAAGGAGTCTTCCATGTATTTGTTACAGACACAGATATTTGTTTTTCAACTTTTGGAGACAAACCAGACTTTTTTTTTAATGCTTGGTAGAATTTGGAGAAATATTCGTGACATTATTAATACAGACCTTTGGAAAACTGCAGACCAATTTGAAAAATGATCTGCAGGTGTTGATAACTTCCATGGCCGCTGCCAGTTGTCTTGTTTCTAAGTGCATTACCAGACTTGACCCCATGATGCACATTAAATGTTCCAGCATGTTCCTCTCTTTGTTTATTCAGTGTGGCTTGTGTGTGTGAGTGCGTGTGTGCGTGCATGTGTGTGCAGTGTACTTGTGTTATGCCGTGGGACAAATTTCGTTGAGTTGGATGTTGTTTGGCGAGTGTTAAGATCATCAGTGTTCTGTCCTGGTCCTTGGGGGACCGTCTTCATTTGTGTCTTTTGTTTATCAAGATGTTTGAATATTAACATGGGCCATTTTTCCGGTCATAATGAAGCAGCGTAGCATATCCACACATCTGCACATCTCCATACTGCTCTGTAATTCTGCCTCTCTCTCCATCTTAATTTCCTGCTAGATGCATGTCATGAGAACAATCATTTGCATATGCGTAAAAAAGGTCTTCAGTCTGGGGAACCCCCCCCCACAAAACACTTCTCCCTGTGTATTCAGATATTTGTTTGTTTATTCTTCATTTGCATTGACTGTAAACAACATTAATGTGACGGTCTGTTGCTGTCACACTGGTTTAAATTTACATGTGTTTGATGACAAGGGCCCAAAGACAAAGATGCTAATTGCTCCCACTAATCAGCATCCCTGCTCTTTAGCTCTGGCCGATGCCACCACTGGTATCTTTACGGCCATGCTTTTGCACTGTGAGCCACTCATCTGTCTCACCAACACTCCACAGTCTCTGACAGGTGCTGGCAATGGTGGTGTTTATACCCCGAGTCCCTCTAGCACAAAACTTTAATATTCATGTTGGCCGATAAAGGGAATTACTTCTTGATTGCTTGGAGGAACACTGATACATCTGGCAGATAGAGAAAGGCACAAGTTTAAGGATTCAGATCATGCTTTTTATTTATTTATTTATTTTTTTTCTTCTCTTAGTTGGGTTGAACTTTCTCTGGGAGCAAAGTCTATTAGCAGCAGTCATTTCTTATCTCGCTTGGCACACATTTGTTCCTCTGCATGCTAAATTGTGTCTCACAATATGCATGACCTGTGGGGGATTTTACAAATACAAGCTCATGCCCACAAAACCACAAACACGAGGCAGTTGATGGAGATGTGGAGAGGTTCTGCAAAACTGGTAGGTATGGCGTGCCGATTTTATTTCATTGTTTAATGTCCTGAGATTAAATTAACATACAAGTATATGTGAAATTACCCACAGTCAATCTCAACGTATGGAGAAAACCAATAGAAACATCTGTGTCTGTCATTCGTTTAGCAGAATCTTATTATGTCACTATATAAACTCTATAGTTTGACATCATTCAAGTCAACGTTGAAAGTTTGACTCGACCCGGTATCATGAAACTGTGTGACTGCCCAACCCGGTCCTGCGGGGCCTTTTCGACTGACACTGGCATCTCTGGGTAAAGAATGACCCTCATTTCGGTGGACACGCCACTGTGTCCGCTCCCCCGGATCTGGGCGCCCATTCCATTTCATGGTGCATCGCCCTTGCGCGTGATTATGCCGCGCTTTCAGGTGCAGAGGAGGAAATGTTTCGTGAAACTGATGTCCCTGTCAGCGGCGTGCGGCTCTCCCTCCTTTCGCCGAGCATGTCAGCTCGCTGATTGGTGAATTACCATTCCAATGTGGAGGCGACCCCGCCCTTGTCCCCAGCTCACTGGCCCCGGCAGCAAATGAGGAGCTGCATATGTTACAGAGGCGACGCACTCCTGGCCTCATTTGCATTGGATGAATGGAAATCAAACGGTTTAATGTCGAGGAAAAGCTGGTAAATAGTGGCGGTGTCATCACATTAAACACACATGCACACGCACACCCACCACAGCATAAATACCATATGCCTGCAAGCTGACTGAGCATTGAGTTTTTGCTACCACATAGATGAAGTAAGACACACAAGTAAGACACACGTAAGCTCATTTAAAAACCAAATAATGACGACATCATTATTTATTTCTGAGAATTAGCTTCTTCTAGAGGAAAGGAGTGCAGCTGAATGACAGCCAAAGAGAAATATGCATGGCAAAGAGAAGCAGATGATTTGATTTGGATATGGGCAGTAATTAATTAGTCATTAGCTGATTCTTTGGGCAGCTGAGACAACAAGATTAAATCTACTCAGCAGTTCTGTGAAATTAACACTCAAACACTTGCCCGTTTGCCTCCACAGTCCCACACTCACTCGCTTTTCAAATGTATTTTCAAACCCTAAATCTCTAATCGTTACCTAAAAAGTAAAGCACTATTCTGGTGTTTCTTTTCCTTTTTTTTTAATTATCCAGAGCTTTCTGCACACACTTCTTCATCTCTATGTGATGTCATCGCTTGCTAACATTTTTGATGCGATACGAGCAGTTGCTCAGGGACAAAGAGATGTACGGACTCACAACATATGGATGTTATCACAGTTATTTTATAGCGACTGCTTCCATCAACTGACACAAAACACACTAGACAATAAAAAGTAAGTATGTGGTCGGGACTGGTCGTGGCGGCACTGGTGATGGAGGTTGTATATGTGAGTACATGTGCCTTTATGTGAAACATAATGGATTAATATATGCCCACATAATTGCTAATGCATGTTTGTGTGTGCATTCTGTGATGATTGTGTATGTGTCTTGGCAGGGTGGTATGGATCACTGGGATTCTCCTTTGGGTCTGCGCTGGTCTATTCTAGACCAGAGACGCTGGCTCAGTAGACTGGAATCCTTCAGGGCACCAGGGACATCTGATTCCCCCACTGCCTAAGCACTGAACTAAATGCTTCTGCATTATTCATGTGTATATCACTTTATTGCTGTGCAAGGTTTTCACTCAAAGTTACTGCAGCGCCATTTACAGTAGCTACCCCATAGACGTCAACGAACCAACTTTCTTACTTCTTCTCTTTCTCCCTCTCTCACTGATCGCTTCATCCCTGGGGAGGGCAAGATATCACATAAGTGATTTCCAACAATTTCATTCTACTCAATCTTTTACATAGAGATTGATAATATTGCAGTAAAGAAGACCCCCCCACCCCCCCACTGTGCTGGCATTGTTTGTTAATACCTTTAACACCAGAATGCATGATAATAAATATCATGGAGATAGCATCTGCTATCAAATGAGATGTAACAATATAATCACTTGTTCAGCCATGGCAGCGTTCACTTTTACACTGAGATTGTTCTGTGACTATACCTCACCTATATACCTATATATTATACCATCAATACACCAAGTTCATATCTTTTTTAATAAAAAAAAGGCTTATCATTCCAGCTGTGAACCGGCTGTGTGAACGGTCATTGTTTACTAATGTGGGAAGATTAGGATTAATGTTACTGAAATTGGCAACAGTTTACAGCCATACAATTTCACAAACAATAAAATAAAATAAATAAACTGTCCTATAATTTTATTAAACACACAGAGGGAAAATAGGGTGATTAATTTAAACCATTTTGTTGAACAGATCACATTATAAAGGAAACTATTAAAATCCGATTACGGTAATTTTTTAAATTTATATGTATGGGTTGTCATTAACCCTCAGCCCAGTCACGTGTCATAATAAAGGTAGAGGGGCGGGCTCTATTGGTAAAGCTGCACGGTGAACACGCAGAATGTGGATACAACTAACAACAACAAACCGATGTTGATGTTACTAGTTCATAAATATGGCCCCGACTTCGATAAACAGAGTTACTCCACCTCACACAACAACAATACAGCCTCGTAGAGGTAAATAAACGTACTTATTTTTTATACCAATGCTATGAAGCCTCTTATATAAAGTTTGCTACCATGTTATCAAGTTTGCTACCATGCTAACGCGCTAATCGCGGTTAGCATGGTAGCATCCTAAGCATCGCTCGCGAGTCATAACAGGCTAAGATGCTGTTGTTGTTGTTGTTATGTTGGGTAGCTCGGTATGAGATGGTTAAAGTGACTGAGACGTCATGTATTGTCATTGGAGTCAGAGAGGACATGTGTCTCCTGGAAGCAGAAGATGTCTCTGCAGCCTCTGTCTCAACTGGTGACAGCATCCTGAGCACCGACTTCAGGTAAAAGTCACCCCAACACCCTTAAGACACACACACACACACACACATATAG
>JAFBJQ010000751.1:620008-738204 GCA_016785345.1 Trinectes maculatus
ATACTGCATGACTAGTTTAGCTCTATGGGTCGGGTTCTAAATTAGAGTGGTTCAAGCTTTTTGAGAATTATAACATTATAATGATTCTTATGACCACTCTGCTGTTTATTTCTATTTAGCCAGCATGTTTACATAGTTTCACAATTTGCATCGTAGAAAGACAAGTTACTAGATCTGAAGATGTGCTGTGATGATTGTGGTTTCATGTGATTTTTCTATGCATTCATCAGCGTTTACCTTTGTTGGATGCTGCTGCCGCTGACAATAATGAATTGATTTTAGCTGTGTGTGTGTGTCTGTGATGCATCTTGATCCAAATATGTTGTGACTCCAAGAGGTAGTGTGAACTACGTCAATTGTGTGATGGAGGGAAAATATGGATATTATCTTCTCTCTGTCATGTTGACGTGGTAGGTTGTTCAACTTTGCTTCCAGCAAGGTGACCCTTTGGGAACAGTAGGTCTTGCAGGGAGGTGTTTTTGTGAGTAGCAGTGGGAGCTGAAGCTGCCGTTTTATGAGCCTTATTACGTTACTCAGTATGTGAAAGTTCAGTTGATTTTAAGACATTTCCATTTATTTATTTTTTCCAAGTCAGTAAACACAGTGTTTATGACCCACATGCTGCGTAAAATCCAAATTGAACTGTGATCTACCAGTTAGGGCCATGCATCTGATTTGCAGGTGTTCTGACTGATACATGTCGCAGTGCACGGTATTATATGTAAAAGGGAGCCTGTTTTCAGAAATAGAGCTAAAACTCTTGCTGTAGGAGTCTTACAATGTAAGGTCATTCCATAGATGGGGAGATCTGCTTAATCCGCTTTTCGCTTTCCTGTGGTGCAAAACAATGAGCGTGGAGATTTTCCAGTCCTAGCAACAGATAAACATCCAGAGAGGCAGAGGAAGAGCAGAGCTGACTGGAGAGCTGGGCTGTTGCTGTGGAGCAGTGTTGAAGATAATGTGGTATGACGTGCCGTTTTGATCTGGACTGCTTTAACACAAGGCGCTTTAAGCCATACGTAGGGGAAGTGCTAATTATCCGAGTGAATCAGACAGAAAGGGCAGGAGAAAAGGAACGGCTGAGAGACATGTTAAGCTCTGCCAGCAAACTTCCAAACCTTCTGACCTGCATTACTGCCCAGTCGCCAGCTCTCTTCCTGATCCACATGTCGTGTTGGCCTGGCCCCACAGTGTTGTTGCTCAAGCCCGACGTGTGCGGTGACAGTTCAGAGCTGATACGACAACATTCATTTAGTCATCCACTTTTGCGTGCCTGCGTGTCTCATTGTGTTTTCCCCATCTTCAGACCGCTCACTTTCATTTGGATCTGAACGGGAAAAGAAAAGAAAGGAAGTCCCACTGGGGACATTTCTGAGTCATCTAGGTTGTCTGAAGAATTGCTGTACATGTCTGGCAAGCTAATTGGACCCTTACCAAACCAGAGCCTCTGTTCACAGTGTGTTTCAGATTAACCGCTGACAAGGTATGACAGCGAGGCCTTTAAAATGTCAATGCAAGATACCAGCACAATGCTCAGCATTCGTTCTCCGAAACACAGCATGTGAATTGTGAAATTACCGCTGATAAATATAATGAACAAGACTCCCTACTTTGCAGAGCTACACCTGAACCTGCTCTGTGTTTGTGGTTGTTTGTTGTGGCCATAGCTCAATTTGCCACAGTCGACGCATCCATGCTCTTTGTGTGCAACAATGGAGGTTGACAAAATGGAAAGGACAGCTTTTCTAAAATGTCAGACGGTTGGAGTCCTGCTGAAATATCTCCCTTCTCTTTCTCTCTCTCTGTCTATCTTGATCGATAAGGCTACCTTTGACAATGCAGCATGTTGTCACCATGACATTTGGTCACCCTTCTTTTCTCCCTCACCTGCCTCGCTGCTGAATAGGAATATAACAATGAGATTTAATACTGGATCAATAGCTACACTCCAATGATACATTCACTCGCATAATGAATACTGATGTTTGAAAACAAATACCTGCAAGGGGAATTTGTATTCTGGACAGTGTGTCTGTAATAGCCGTGCCAATGATGTTTCATTACGGTTTTTCCGCTTGTGTGTTTTTTCCCTCTATCCATACAATCAAATAAAGGATATAGGCATGATTTAATCAAGACTATGGCAGTAACGTCAACCCAACCTCTTGTGTATTTATGAAGAGTGCGGTGTGTGTTTGTGTGTGTGTGCTTGCATCTATGTGATCTCATGCCCATGAATATTGTGCCATTGTTTGCATTTCATTCAACAGATATAGGCTTAGTGCAATATGTATAATAAATACTGAAAATGAATTGATCTTTACCACATGTCCGTGTGCGTATATAGAGTTGTGATCCTGGGGTGTACAGTCATCGTGTTTGTACTGCATGCATGGATTTGTGACTTGAATATACATCTGTGGTTTATCTGTATTTTTGTATTGAGTTCATATATGTGAATTGTTTACTGTACATGTTGAGTGCACGGTAATAGTATGTTTATAATATAATATTATTCATATGTGTCTGAAAGCACGCCGGTGTATATATGGATACATTGTCTTGTGTGTGTGTTTACAAGAATCTTTTCTTGCTGAATGTATTCACTTTTACTAATTGGATGTGTGCATGCATTTACTGGGTCCTGCTAATCTGTGAGTGGCAATGCAGAACACTAAAGGTATCCTTCACCCGGTGTTTGTTTGATAGTCAGCTCAGGGCATTGTGGTGTTTGGGCTTTGGGCTCCGTGTCTGGGCCCCCTGCGTGACTGACGCCTCAGACGGCCACTGTTTAAACATCTCTCTACGTGTTTCCCTTTTGATCAACGTCTGCCATTCTTACTGATTTTCCAAATCACTGATGCTTGTCAAAGAATTAATTACCTGGATCGTTGCTCTGCTGACTCCAGCACCAGCTGCGGGGTTCACCAGTGAGACCTCACCATTCTCCCAGCATTCCCGGCTAATCACCCACAATCCATTTCAAAGTCAACCTGATTGGCCGACTACCCGGAGAATAATGTGGAATTAGACTGCATCTTGACAGTAACAGTTTCATATTTGCATACAGTGTACGGTAGATTAGTTTGCAGGAGCCTGCCAGTGGGAGGTGAATATCAGCATCAGTGCCAGTGCTAATGGCAGATGCCTCCTACAGTTTATTAGATAAGTAATGGTGTAAAGCATTGTGCTAAAGCGCAAATCCTCACTTTGTTATTAGCTGATGTGTAACGCAATGTGTTCATTAACCCTGGGAGATAAACATTTCAGAAACAGACCTATTTACCTGAAGTGATCATAGAACTTCAGTGTCTGACGCTGTACCTGCATTTTCAGCAAGAAAGCCTCTAATGCTTGTATTTGTAAGATGCAAGGATTTGCCTCCAGGGCCTATGTGGCCATGCTGCTTGCTGTGAAGATGCGGAGAGGCTATAAATACATCCAGTCTCCTTGCTGGTTTGTCCGTCAGCCTGCCCGTCTGCCTGCCTGTCGGTGTGTCTGTGGGGTTGCAGCAGCATGACGTCAGCCCAGCTCTGAGCACTCGCTGACCTCTGTCACAGTGAGAGGAGTGCTGTGTGCTCCAGACAGCCATATAAGAGTGCAGACAGTACGAGCAGGGCATAAACACATAGACCCGAGTGCAGAGGGAGATGTGTTACAGCATGTAGCAGTGCAGCCAGGGATGCACTATCAGAGTGCAGAGTGCAGACAGACTGGCTGGTGGAGAGCAGGGTTCACGAAGATCTATGCTGACAGGTTATGCAAAAATGGAAATCAGCCATAATATTCAGAGTAGGAAGCACATAAATACAGCTGAGTTTGTGTGTATGATACACATTTAGCCACCTACATACACACACACATGCACAGCACTTGATAAAGCTACAGAAAGCAGCTGTTTAAACCTCATTGCGATAGAGACTCTTGCTGTTTGAATTAAACCACTGAGCTCTGGAGACAGTCTCTGAACTAACCAGACGCAGCCATTGTAATAGTGTGTTAGAGCATGGGCGTGTGTGTGTGTGTGTAAGAGGGAGCGCTCACGTGTGTCTGTGTGCTATCATTGTAGTCATTACCTAGTTTCCATTCCTTGCCCGAAGCAAAGTAAGAAATGGCAGTCTCTCATTCTGACAAGTTGTCATTCAGGTAGTTTTCTGTCCCCCCCCTCAGTTTCCTTCAAAGGCTGTCCGACTTTGCTTTCATAATACCTCAGAGGTTCCTGTCAGCTTTGTGGCTGACAGCAGATAGAGTTTACACGTTAACAGGAAGTTAGACTGTTAGATTCAAAATACTGAATAAACATTTCATACCTCATGAAGGCTCACAAATAACACAGAGTACATGTGTTAAGTTTTTTTTTTAAAGATGTCGCTCATATTTACTTTGAATGGTTTAGCATGAGATGGATAAGTGATTTTTATTTTGAGAACTCCATTACCTGTTTTGGACACAGACTTCTGAATCATCATTTAACCCCCTTATAATTCGAATTCTGCTGGTCTTCTCAGGCTTATGTTACACTGCAGTCCCATTTCACAAAGACATTATCTTAAAAGCAAATACGTCGTAGAGAAATCCTCTCTTTTTATTTACAGTATTCCAAATTGAGCAGTCATTTTGCCATACTTATCTGTGGTGACCTCAGCACTCTGGCTTCATTATCTGCTAATCTGGGCAACAGAGAGCATTTTTGGCTCCAAATAAAGTCAGGGACTTGGGCTGATGGAAGATATCTGTTGAGCTCTGGGGCCAAATGACATTTACTTGGATACTGCAAAAGTTTGCTTTCCAGTTTGGAGGGTGATTTTCCTTGTATTTGGTTATACAGATCATGACCATATCAAATCTTGGAGAACTTATGCCATTCTAACTTTGCGTATTGTGTATTATGTGGGAGTCAATTTAGATGGGATATATTCTGCATGACTTAGACATTGAATGCCAAATAGGCCAAACGTTGTTTTCCATATAAGGTGCTTGCAATATCATGCTTCATCTATTATCTGTTTAGTGGTTTTATTAGACTGTATGTTTTGTGCTGTCCCTCAGTTTGTTTCAATTTGGATACTTCGTTTTTTAAAACCTGTCATTCATTTTGCCAACATCTCCTTGTTTTTAGCATTTCAAGGCAACGTCTACCATGGCATGAAAGCAATCACATGGAAACACATTGCTTGTGCCCTGGGCATTGCTGTTCATAAACCCCATCTCCAGTCAGAGATATGGTATAACACCGTATGGATCCATGAAAAAGCACCTTGCACTGAAGTGAAAAATTGGCTACGAGTCATTATGCACAAACACCAAATGCCTTGGCATTTTCCGTCCCTGCCAAACAATCATCTTCCTCTCCTCTGTCTATTTGCAATTAATGATTGAATTTTACTCCCCCAAAAATCCCATTTCTGCTTTGTGTATGTATCCCCAATACACACAGCTGCTACCAGTACACATGGCAGCATACACAGCAAAGCTTATCTCCAGCCTTTAGATGGGGGCCTATGGAAACAGTCTTGATTATTTCCCTCCTTCTCCAAAGCACCGCTGTGTGCTTTGGGATTAGAGGCTTTCTGTGGCGGCTGCACATGCACACTCACTGGCTGGAGGCGAGAGAGAGAGAGAGACGAGAGAGTGAGAGAGAGAGAGACGACTTCTGCTCAATATAACAACACCCCTCCCTTCCCATGCCCGACACACTAGCCAGTCCTAGGAGTATTACATCACCCTGATGTAATGTCTAACCAATCACAACACTGCGGCACTAAACCTTCCAGGATTATGGAAGTCAGTAGCTCAGACTGGGTAATGAGAGAGAGGGAGAGAGAGAGAGACTAACAGCATCACTCATACATGTTTTCAAGAATAGCCTCTGGATCAATTTTTCCTCTGTTTCCTCCTCTTCCTCAAACGCAGAAATAAAAATACACACCGTCAAGGTGCCTTTTAATCTTAAACTTGAGAGTTGCAAAAACTCCACCGTGGACAGCCAGTGTTCCTGGGAAGTCAGCCAGATAATGAGGAGCAGCATTGGTACCTTTCCTTATGTTGTTTTTTTTCTGATGTGTCCCTTTGAATCTGCTGGTATAAAAACAGGTCCTATGTTTGTTAATACAAACACGTATGCACAATTACAGACTGAGAAAAACAACTGGTGGCAGGTGATATTTGTTTCCACAGATGTTAATTAATTCAGTGGCGTAGTTAATGATGAGGATCACAATGATGAACGTGATGAAGGGGATAGTGCTGACATTTAGAAGTTGAGTCTAAAGGACAAAATGGTTTCTGGGAGCTACTAGTCAGATTGATGATTTTGTTTTGTTTTGTTTCATCTATTTTGTCAGGTGAGTAACAATTTTCCAAATCTGTGGTTCAGTTCATGGTTTGAGTGTTACATCAGTTGTTATCAGGGTTGTTTTTAATAACAGTAACAACAGAAGAAATAACAAAAAATATATTTATTCTGTATGTGTGTGGGTGTTGCTCTAGAGGGCAGTAATTTACAGCATCCTTTGCGTAATTTGAGGACTTGTTGCATTAGCTACATATTTTAGCTTTATTCTTTAAACTTTATATATATATTTTCTTCTGTATAATGAGTATAACAGACTGATTTGCAATTTTCTTGTTTTAATACTTATACATCTGGCAGCAGCTGTCTGGTCGATTGTTTGCACTTTAGTTTAGAGTAATATGAGTAAAATGAGCCAATTATCTTTCCCTGATAATGAGTGCATCTACTTCTAGATGTCAGGATTAGAAGATCGTCTTTAGTGTCCTCTGAGCCACGTTCGCCCATTAACTCAGGTCTTTGTTGTCCTCTGTCTCACTGGAAGATGAGGAGTGTCTATCACGGTGATTGGCACTACGTAGTGTCACCTCTTCTTCTTAGCACACACTAGACACCTACACACCCTCCCCCTATAACCATCACCTCGATTGCACCATTCAGACACACATATGCACTCATCCTTACATATACCCTGCAGGCACAGACAGCACAGCGGCAACAGCATCAGCATCATCATCAGCTCGCTGTTTGCTATTTTCCGTGGAGTGCACGGTGTATGACCGCCACACCAGTACACTGAGTGTGCCACGCTGCTGCTCTGGCTGCCGGAGGGGGAACCTCACATGTCTGTGTGGTAAATGTATGTAGCTGCAATAGGAACACTACAGGGAAATTACTGCATTGTGTATGTCAGCATGGGAATGCTCACTTCTACCAGGAAAGACTCACTCTGGGAATGATGGAGTACTGATGGGATGGCAGTAGGCAGCATGCTGCAGAGAAATGCTCACTTCTTGAATCAATGTTCCATACCACCCATACTTATCTGCACTTGGGTTATTTCACAGTGCAGTGGTCGAAGTGCAGCTTTTTCAGTGTTTCTATATGTAAAGGGTGGCGGGGGGGTGGGGGTGTTCATTGCAAAGTTGTCAAGGTAAACCAGTTTCGATCGGTATCAAGGGGCCTTACACTTTACAATTTCTAACCAATTCCAAAGTCAAAAGCATACGTAGCGGTTTTGCTGGGGCTGACACAGGTTTCATATTTTGCCTTGCGTGTGTGCATGTGTAGGCACAACTGAGGTAATTCTAACACCCTCATATGTAAACCCCTGTGTGCATGTGTGAGGGAGAGAGAAGTGGAAGCGTCACTGGTGTCAGGTTTGTTTTCTGCTCCAGGTCTCAGTGGGGGCGGACACGGAGAAACTGCCGGTGGTTTACCTGACACACTCCTAATTCCTCCCCACCTCCTGGGAGCATCCACACCCCAGCTCTTTTGTTTTTACCTCACCGTTTGAACCTCTGCCAAATGGGATGAGGCCAGAGGAAACTGCCACCTTCTGGCCCAAACCCCCACTTCACTGCTGCCGCTACTACAGCTGCAGCCCGCACCTCTTGCTCTCTCTCATTCACTCTCTTGTTATTGCTTTTATTCTCATTTTCTCTCTTTTCACTTCCAGATCAAACAGCCCCCCCCCCCCCCCCCCCCCCCCCCCCCCCACCCCCGCCCCCGCCCCTCCCCCCCCCCCCCCACCCCCCCCCCACGTCTCCTAATGATTTTAGAGTCTATTCCTTTCATTCTCTCTCTCTCTCTCCCTCTCTCCCTCTCTTTCTCCCCCTCTCTCCAATGTTGCTGCCTCCCCCAGTTTCCTAGTCAGCAGATGGGCTTAGCCTCATTTCTTTCTGAATTCCACACAGACCCAGCTGCACATAATTACAGTCAATTCTGTCTTATCTCTCAAATTAAAAAGATTAGATTATTTGTGAAAGAAATGTATGCAGCTCCTCTCAAATGATCATGGGTACCAGACTACACAGCACGGGTATATGGTTTATAACCATCCCGCCACTATCACCCTCTCTGAAAATGCCCCCCCCCCACACACACAGACATACACACACACACACACATACACACTTTAACCTACAGTGTGCAGATATCGACTTCCTTCATTTCAAGACAGATACTATGTCAATGTATGTTATTATCTTCAATAAACTGTAGAGAGCATCACACTCATCTTTTCACTTTTTTTTCCACAGAAATCCTCTATGGTTATGGATATGTATCTCTTCTGTATGCCGTATTAAACAACATAGATTCAGCTCTGAATCAGAAACCAACTCTGGACCTTTGTGGGACTTCTATATTCCATATCAGTTTTGCAGATTGCCTCTTGCTTTGCTCAGATAAGATTCAGCATTGCGCTCTGAAACACTATTCAGCACAGTTGTAGTGTGGTGTTTTCTGTCCTGTGTGGAGCATATTTCACCAGATTCATAGGGCTTAACACATCTGTGCAACAACGAGGAACACACAAAACAGACAGTTTTAAGAATAAAATAGAATAAACATCTAGTCACACATTGATCACACAGATTAAAAGTTTGGATATAAACAAAAGTGGATCAAAGCTCATGTGTAGATATAAATTAGCTTTTAATACAAAATTGAAACAGATAGGCTGGGATGTGGAACAATACTTCAATTTGTCTGTCTATTGATCTTCTACTGTAATGTTGTTTGATTAGTCTGCTCTGGCTTCCAGCAGAAAGAGTCATTGCTGAGTGGGAATGCAATATAATCCAGATTTCCCTCGAGCCACCCAAGGGATTAGTTTACTCACCATCACCCCTAGCATTCCCAATTGATTGGCTGATTGTGAGCACATTCATTCCAGGTCATGTACTGTATTCAGCCCTCAAGTAGGGGAAATGTTCTTCAAATCTGCATAGATTCAGCTGTTATGTGGTCACTCTAACACAACTTGTATTGATTGTGTTTCTCCGAAAGATTTGTTTCAAAAGACAATGATTTGTGCTACATTTTCCTAAATTTCACATCCCACTCTATGTTTTATCTTTTGAAGGAATATTCGGGAAGGTTTCATCTGTAACATTAAGTAAACAAATATAAGTTTGACTGGTGTCATGTTCGTAGGTAAGGAAATTAAAATCATGCTAAATAATGCTATTATTATTAATTAACATTGAAATATATTTTAGACTATACATTGTTTGATAAATGTATTGTTTTTTTTTATTTTAAATTGAATATGTTAATACAGAACACCAAGAACAAAAAAAATTGCTAGTCCTGGCTATAGAAAAAGACATGTTGTTATCTTAAATTTTATACATGATGATGACTTAGTCAGTAACATATCTGTTTGGCCAGATGACTGTGTTTTCCAGTAATTTCCTAGATTTATTTGAGTTGCCACTGATGGCGTGTGGTGGGGTTTTTTGCTGTCCCTCCACTGAAGAGCAGTTTGAAGCTCTCAGGCAGGGATATTATCCCAATTTCGTTTACAAGCAGCAGTATTGTTTATATTTGTAAACTGAAAAAAATGCAGGGTTGAAGGGCAGGAAAGGGCAATATGAGGACAGAGTGACAGGGAGTACCACAGGTGGATATTTGTCTTATTCGTTAAAAGACCTTCAGATGTTTTGGGACCAAAACTTGTGTTTCAGGATGATTCTGACTTCGCTTCTGTCACTGTTAATCACAGTCTGTGATTGGACAATGACACTCATTAAGTAAAGCAGAGTAATAACACATTTGTCCTTCACATACGCAATCCTTATCGATCAGCATCATTACACACAGATTAAATCGCTGTCTAAGTGCTCCTGGAGATATCTGACTGAACTCTTTTGATGGTTGTGTTAGTGGATCGTTGATGAAGCTGGTGTTATTTTTTTAAAGGTATTTTACATTTAAGCTGTACTTTGTCCTCACCCAGTTTTATGACAGTATTTGCTATCCTGGAGACACTGTTTTGTTATTGATCATTAGTTAGTTTCATGAGGAAAAGCACCATCAGTAGAGGTGGCATTGGCACTAAAGCTGTCACTGGGGATGTATAATGAAATAGGCTTTTTAATGGTTGAGACATCACTGAGATTGGTATGATTGGGGGCAATGTATAATATACAGCATGTTGAAGAGGAGCATATTTCAAAATGACACATTTAACTTTATTCTAACGGCCATTATACAATGACGATAAAGTGGACTTTTTCCATTGCACATGATAATAATCATCATTATTGTGTAATTAAAAATCAAGTGCGGTAATGTTGCACATAAAACCCGAGCTATTGTCCACGGTGCAGGGAGTTCAAGTGTTTTTTATGGAATAGTTTTATCAATATTTTTTTTTTTTTAGTTCAAACTGGAAAGGATATGCACAAGGTGAAAATATTTACATGGTATATGGGTTATCTGAGGCTTACTTGTACTTAGCATTAGCGTCCTACTGCTTGATGGCTATTACGACTTTCCTGTTGTGCTGTGTTGCAGACATTCATGGGGAATTGTTGAGGATTCACACAAGGAACATGAGTACGCTTTACATTAATGTGTGTCTATGTTTATTTATGCATAAGAAACGTTTTAAATGAAGGCCTAAACTTTATACCAGCTCAATGTGCTCTACTGACATTTAACCAGTGAAATTTAAGAGCAACATTTCCATTTACCTCTCTAAACAGTCATACAGTCTCACCTACACACAAACACATGAAGCACATACTCTGTACTGTTTATCTTGCCATCAGCTAAACAGATGTGCCCAGTCACAAGATTCCTCAGTTAGATCTCTCAAAGGGAAAATATCATTGATTTAAAAAAAAAATCAAAGGAATAAACTCATGCCAGTAGGAAGGAAATAGGGCAAACAGCATGTATGAGAAGGATTTTCTTTTGTCAGGAAGGATGTTTGAGTTATCTGGCAGCTCATAGCTTGTAATGATGAGATGGTCAGCGTTAAGCTATAAAAACATAAGAAAAGATACTTCCCATGTGCACAGAACGTGGCTTACATGCTTTGCTTATCTACGCTAGCAGGAGAACATCGACATTGCAAAAATAAACAAACAATGAAATCAGTGCTGTAAATCTCCATTTTCCTTTCAATGGAAGCTGTAGAATAGAATTGGAATTACTTTTTTACAGCTTTAAAACAATGAACTTTTATATATAAGATAATATTAACGTTATTTTTGTGGCTCACAGGATGTCAACTGTTTAAAGTCTTCATCCTCGAGATTTGGTATTCTTAAATGCAGCAGAGCCTTTCCAACAATAAAAGCCACAAAAGGATCCCATAATGTTTGGACCGCGGCACTCATCACATTTCCAATGAATTATGGGAAGTGATGTAAATAGAAAAGTCTATTAATCGAATGTTTCTTTCCGTTAATGAAATGTCTCCCCCCTTATCTGCCTCCCTTATGATCCATATGTTAATGTCTAATACGGAACTATTTATCTGTTCAATTTGCCCTCTTTCTCTTTCTCACCATCTCGCTTATCTAAAATTGTGCTGTAAATTTGGCAGTGTGAATGATTATGCTTATCGACCTGCCCGTAGACTTTATATTAAAATTTTGTGGCATGATTAGCCAATTTATCTATATAATTGGATTGGAGTTTGTGTCTAAGTGTCTGTGTGGGTGAACGATGCTGATTTAAGGGACCAAGAGAAATAAATGCCAGGAAAGATGGCCAACACAATTGTGCCTCAGATAAACACCATTTGCATACAATCAATAGCTTCACCCTTGAAATTTTTTGGAGTCTAATCAAGTTATACTTGCCCGTGAGATTATTGAAAAGAAAACAACCTCGGGCATGGTGTAAAATGAGACAACATAGAATTTACTATGCTGGGGATTAGTGTCATGAGACCAGGGAGATTTGCACAGGCAAAATGTGAACACTGCAACACAATGCAATACAGTTTCCGGCATGGTGTAATTCTTGCAAACATCCCTAGGCTATTTATACCACTTCACTAGAATCTAATTGTGTCCAATATATAATCCAACTAAGAGTTACAGTGGCAGGGGTTCAAGTCCTGTCTAACATGAATATTTAAGAGGCGCGGTGTTGAGGACAAGTGTGACAATTTGTTTGTGCCACTGTTACACTGACTGCCTCTACGGATGCAGAGATTTGAATGGAAACAGTAGAACAAGTGTTGTTATGTTGGAATGGATTTGTGTTTTGCAATAGAGAGAAACATTTTTGAACTATTTAGAAAAAGAAAAAAACGTGAAATAAATTACATCATTAGATTTGTGTGTGTATGTGTGTGTGTGTGAGAGTGAGAGTGTGACCTCTGTATCCCATTAGGGTGTGGTATTAGAGGCATGCCTAACATGAAATTATGCTCTTATTTTTCAAGTAGCACAAAAGCACACGCACACCCCTGTGCGTGTCCCTTGCCCTCGTTTGGAGCACAAAGTAAAGGAATTTCATTACCCCTCTAACATTGATTGGGTAATGTTTTTTTCTGAAATCAATAGCACCTCACTCAGTTTACTAATTGGATTACTCGTTTTTTGCTTGCGGATTTTCAAATACCAAGGTAATGTGATTTGTTTATAAAAATATTACCTTTAAAGCAGAGGCTAATGTCAGTGACTAATGCACTTATATGTATTCACCTCTGGCAAACAAGCTCTTTTTGCAAAAACAGTCACAATAATAATATAGCTGGAGCTGTCTGTGAATGCCAGTGACTGGTATATTAATAGCCTTAATACTAATCATTAATGAAGCTGTGCTTATTGAGACTGCTATGAGGACATGCTTGCCGAGTGTTTATTAATCAGGGAATAATAAGTAATCTGTGAACATTAATGGAAATGGATGAGACTAATGGATGATGCCTGCTCTATCCCACACTTAAGCCTCTGACTTCATTACTGACAGGCAGATTAGTGGAAAGGAGAAAGTGCATAACAGACTCCACCTGTGAGCATGTGTGCCCACGCAAACACACAGTCTTTCTCTCTCTCTCTCCTGTGACAACATGATGGAACACTGTCAAGCTCATTTGCTCTTCAATAGACTATATGTAATTAACAGTATCCTCTCAGAGAAGCTGCTGAGGATAAAATGAATAGACATCAAAATAAATCATCTGGCAGGGTTGGCTTCTTCAATGCCTCCAATCTTATGATGACATTTTTCACCAGTGCCCCCGCTGCCTCAGAAGCTTCTCTGGATGGATATTGGAGTGTTTTGTATTCGCCGTGTGGCTGTTGGATAGATTTTTTCTCATCGTCTCCCACTAACCATGACGGTTGTAGTCACTTCCCTCGCACTAGCTGTTGCAGCACAAAGTTAATTTCACCCAGGCCCTGAAATGTCCTTTAACCATACTCCATGAGCACATACCCAAGCCTCATCATACATCATCTGGATCTAATGTAGTAGAATTATAATATATCCTGAACTGTTCAGATTGCATATTGCTATCACATCAACAAAGGGGCTAAGCACTTACGAGAGACATGACAATACAAAGTTCTCCCTGCTGCACTATAACATGCTCTGTGAAAGTGATAAGAGTGTCTGATCATACATCCCAGCATTCTATATCAGCTTCTCTATAATGGATCCCCCCCAATGACTCCTTGTGGCTGCATTATTTAGATGGAATAAAACGCCGGAAGGAAGGGAGGGAAGGAAGCCGAGATTCAGTGTTTCATAAACCAGGGAGTGTGATCGCCTAAATGTTGACTGGAGCCTGTAACAATGACTGTAGCTGCATTTGTACACTTCCTATTGGGTTTTTACAGGGAGAGACATCCAGACGAATTATTTTTTCTTGTGCTGTTAGTGTGTGTGGTGTGAGTGTGGACACGACAGGACAGGACATGATAGAATACATACAGTGGATAAATACAACGGAAAATTGTCTGGTTCAGTTTTTGATTTATTGTGTATAAAAAAAAAACAAACTCTACAAAACTGAAGCTATCACCGTCAGGTTATTAACTAAGCATCTTGCCAAGAGAAGAAAATTGGCTCTGTCCAAAGATCACCTAACTAACAGCATCTCTAAAGCTAATCGTTGTCATAGATGTCATAGATGTCATAGTTTCTTTGTTTAGTCTGTAGAAACAAACATAAAAACTGTCAGCAGTGGTGTTATTCCACGTCAGCAGGACTAGGACTGTTCTTTGACAGTGGAAAAGCTTACTTCATGAAATTTCACGCTAACCCTTTGTCTAAAAATAAAAATAAAACCCAAAAAGTGCAACTAATGCCTTTTTTAAATGATCCCAAAATAAAAGTAAATAGGTCAATTAATGTTGATAAAGTCAGTTAAAAAAATAGCTGTTGATAAAGTATTGCCCTGTCAGTTTTTGTAGCACTGTAACGCCTCTCCTTTATGTTTCCAACACAGAGCGACAACACATGACACAGGTTGTTAGCTTTGTTTTTGCACATAACCTACAGAGACAGCAGTGGCCTGTGCAGCCTGCAGGTATGACACCACAACTTCACCTGAAGTGACACACTTACAGCAGAGGTGACGCTCTATGTATCACCACCATTCAGCTGCTGTAAACTCATGACAACATTGTACAACAAACCAAAATGTACTGAATGCTATACGGACTTTTTTGGGGGTGTTAAAAAAAGAAGATGCTAAAATCAGTTGACAGAGTGTCAGGGAGCTGATGCGACTGTACCCAAACTAAAGCACAAACCCAGTCCGGGAAATTTCAGGCTGAACAAGCCGGGACCTGATTTCTCTGTCAGTGAAGCATGGACAACAGGGCACAGACTGAGGGATCTGCGAATCGTGTGAAAAATGCCACTGATCATCACGCTCAAGCATTTTTTTTCTTTCTGTCATGGCTGTCGCCGGCGAGGAACGCAGAGCACAGAAGTCTCCATCATCAGCTTCAGACCCTGGGGACAGGAGAAATCACATTATATCTGCTGTCACACAAAGTCACTGTCAAGGTGTGGTGGAGAGAGAGCACACAGCAGCTTTGGTGTGATGCTGGAGACCCAGAAATACCTCAGGCGCCTCATCACAGCCCCCGGCTATAAGCAAGCTGCAATTCTAACAAGTGAGACACAGTTCGTAGTGATTTAAGTTAGAGAAACACCTCTCTCATCTCATTTGTACGTACAAAACCTCAGTGTGATAAGATTCTGTGTGCCCAGATGATGGTGGAATGTAAAGAGTTCGGCAGGAGGGATCTGCAATTTAGTTAACCCTGTGTTCACTTCAGGCACTTCATCACAATTTGATAAAAGAGGGTTTCATTTTAGCACCGGCTCGCCCCCCCCGTCCAAGTTTTCTAATAAGAGGAACTGCCTATCAAACCTGTGCCATGGATGATGAAACCGTGGTGCAATGGTGGACCGGAGAGGTGTGGAGCAAGAGTTGTGTGCATCAGTGTGCTTGTTCAGCACACGCAAGCGCACACACTCTCTCGCCGGGCACACATTTTGCTCTGCTGACCATGTTGTGTTGATGGACTTCCAAAGGGACCGTGTCTCAGGAGATACAGCTGCTGCCCAGCGCAAAACCGGCAAAAAAAAAAAAAGCTGTGGGGTTGTGCTGCCACACCAGAGATGGAATTAAACACAAATGCGCACACTTACACTTGCACATAAAGCTCTGGAGGAACATGGTGTCACTTCACTCATTCAGCCGTGTCTGTGAATCAATTTATCACTTTTTTCTATCAGTCATTTCAAGCTGCAGTATGTCTCATCTGTCGAACCGTGCATTGCTTTGTTCTGTAGTGGGTGCCATAAAAGGGAAAATCGAACACTCTTGTTGGACGACTACGGTGCAACTGCAAACCGAAGAATAACCAGTTGTCAAGATGAGTTTGTCATTGTTTAAGGCCCTTTAGGGATTGTGTCTCATAAACCTTTCATAGAGTGTTTTCAACCAATGTGAATATTTTTTAAATTCCAGAGTCTTTGACTCTCTTGAGAAAACCAGCCAGACACTGGAGTTTGCCACCGTCGTCATAGTACCTATGGCCGCCATTTGAATTCCCTGTGCACATGCTTTGTTATTCATGATCGCTGCAAGTTTCCATGGGTTGTTTGCCTTTCTTACCCAGTTTATATGTTCAAGTCATTAGTCATTCAACACGACGTGCTGGGTACAGATGTTAATGACACATCGGTTTAGATTGTTATTCAGTACATTAACATCCAGCAGTAACCGGCGGCTCGACACGCCCTGGACCTCTGGCTTTCTCTAGCTCCCGCAGCAGCAGCTGCCCAGCTCTCCAGCCCACCTTGCACTCCTTCACCACCAGAGTGGAATCAGCAAAAACAGGCCTCCAATCCCTTGGAGACTTTTTATCTCATGATAAGAATAGCAGTTGGGCTGTGCATGGTAAAAGTTTACCTCTCTTCCCACTTTCAAAGAAATAGACTATAGATGTATGTTTTAGACTGTTTACAACAGCTGGGGATGAATACAATCTGTATATCTCTATTGTTCACGACGTTCATTATAAAGTGCAGAGGCTGATTTCTGTGTCTAATAGGAAATATATACCCATTAAGTAGGAAAAAAACAATTTGTGCTTTCATGCATTTGTTCTGCTTCAGTTCCTGGAAATGCATTTACATGTTGAAATATTAGTAGAACCAGGCCATATACTCAGTAATTGTGCGGTGATCGATTATGTCCCAGAATAAAGAAGATGTAGCTTTTTTCCTCTTTGCACAAAGATGAGGTGGCATCGCATTATCCATCTAAGTTAAGATAATTTCATCATGGGCCACCATTTTTAAAAATGTGCTTTAGTTGCACACGCAAACACATGCATGTAGCAGCCATATACATATTTACCCTAAGCAAAAAAAAGACAAGAGAATACTGTTGGGAATATTTAAGTGGACGGCGCCGTGGAGGCATTTCGATGTAGATATGATGCTTTTCACATCTTTGAGTAAATGGATGAGGCTGATTAGCTGCTGCTCGTTATGGCCACGATGTTGGAGTGAGTTGAGCCTGGTAGATTTGGCCTCATTTCCCTTCATGTTGCTGCAAATTAAATGGATCTCATGTAGCACTGAAAGCTCAAAGCTTGGCCTCGGTCTTCAGCTGATGAAATGGTACATCTGTTATGACTGTGTGTCTGTGTGTGTGTGTGTGTGTGTGTGTGTGTGTGTGTGTTTTACTGCATTTGAAAACCTGTGTGGAGCAAAGTACTGGACCCCACTGTTTTAAATGGCTGAGGATTATGTTGTGTGTGTGAGAGAGAGTGTGCATGAGATGTAACAAGACAGAGACCGAAAGATAGAGGGAAAGGGAGAGAGTAGGTAAATAGATCAATACAGCCCACTTCACTGTGGGCATACTGACAGAGTCAGTGAGAGAGAAAGTGAGAAATGATAAGATCATAGCTCTGTAAATTCTTCTTCGGTGCTGCCCACTACACCACGAGGGCACTACATGTTGAAGGGACCCAGAGAGGCTGTAGATCATTGGATCTGACCCGACGACAGAATATTACAGTGATCCATTTCAGAGGACGCGGGATCTCTTAGCTTCATCACGAGGAGCCAAGCACCCCTGGGTTCCAAAGGGGCAGATGACATATGAAGCGGCTGCTTCTTTTTTATGGATGAACAATAACAGAGGAGAAGAATAGAGAAAGCGTGGAGTCCAGTGTTGCAGTATGAACAAAGGAAGTTGTTTATTGTGGTCACACCAGCCCATATGGAGCATTTTTCATTCTATTTGTACGGCCCTGTCTGCTGTCTAAACAAACTGCATGATTGAATACGAGGCTTGAATACCAGACGATGCAAATCCTAGTTCAGACAGTTTGGTGACATGGTTTCCTGTTCCACTCTGTTTGTGCTGAGCAGGCTTTTCGGGGGCACTGGTGCTTAATCTCACACATTGTGAAAAGAATCCACTACTCTCAGTAGAGGTGAACTTGTAGCACTCTTACATGAAGAGACAATGACATTTATCAAGTGGAGTATCGGGTGTCACGTGGGGGTGCTGATGTAGAATAACTGACAAGGTCTTTTTCACGTCCTCATCCATATTCGAGGAGACAAACATTTTCTACATTAGTACGCTCACTTTTGACCATGGATGCACAGATCGAGGCCTTTGTGTTTTTCGCAAGCCCCTTTTAAGCAGAGATCCCTCGTTATTGTCGTTCATTTTTACTGCTGCACTTTGTGATTTTCGATAGCATGCCAGTGTTCTGTTTACTCACCACTGGCATCTGTCCTGCCATGCTGGCTTTCCCTTTTACACAGACATCGACCTGGTGCTGTGACTTCCTCTGCTGCCAGTGTACAGGTGGAACAACAATGTCCCCTATGTTGTGTTTCACAACTTTAGGGAGGCAGATTAGTATTTATATCCTATTGTTGGGCTCTCATGTGCTTATGAAAATACAGTACCTGCAGAAAATCCAGAGAGTGAATTTTAGATTTTAAATGCATCACTTTTATTTGTGCCTAGACAAAGACAAAGCTTCTTGTTTACACAAGCATGAGCATGACGTGATCGGTCATGCATATGCTTTTTCACGTCCATAAGTATGGATGGAGACATGGGTCTGGACTGATATAACTTTCATTCTAAGACATAGTTTAGAAGTGAAAATTATGACTCTAGGCTTTCTTGAAGCTGTGTGGCCAGATCCCGCTGATCTCACTAATGTGTGAAACATCACTGGACGAGAGCCGCTGGAATTCCCTGTGATGCGGTTGTGTCACTCAGGTGATAAGTGTGGACCTGCTCCACTTTGCTTCTCTTTTTTCCCCCCAGGGCACAGTCATTGCTGCAGGAGCCCCTTCAGGCCTCTTTCTGTGACTCTGGCTGTTGAAAGGGTACATTGCCATCACTGCCAGCAGAAGGACATATAAGTTTTGTTGATGAGATAACAGATTACATGTTGTCTTCATCTGAGTTGATGTCACTGTCTAAAACCACAGAAGGAGCAAGACAAACAGTGGCAACAGTATTCAATCAGGGACTGGCTTCTGCCTGAAGCAACTCACTAAAAAGTTTGGGCAGAGACTTTTTTTATAGTGCTGTGTATGAATTGTAATTAAGAATATGTATAATTTTATAATAATTAAGATCATTGTATATTTGATGGATTAGTGGCATTAGATTGTCAGCGGCTACCAAATTTGGGCTTTCATGGCCAAGGGTTAGCTATTAGAGCCGCAAGCTAGATACTTTTTCCACTGATAGGCTCCTTTAGGTCCTTAGGGAAAGCCTGGCTATTGATTGTACATCAATGTTAACTTGTATTATTTAATGTAATAACATATAATGATCATATACAGATCTGTGTGCAGTACCTTCCATCTCTCATCCATCAAAAACATGAGCCTATCCAGAGTGCAAAGCAAAATTAGCAATCCTTTAATAATTGGGCCCTGGAAACTATGGGTTGTATATCCAGATTGTGCTTCATTAGCACTAAACCGAGAAAACACCCAGTGTGACTCTCACCTGCTCGCTTTGAGACCCCCAGAAGGCCCACATCTCCAATTCCCTGATAAACATGCACACACACACACACACACACACACACACACACACACACACAAACACACACACATACACACTCCCACACAAGCAAATACAACTACACACCCAGTAACCCTCAACTCTGACCTGACTAGGATGTGTTGTGCATCTATAAACATGAATTTCATCCACAGATGATAAATATGGATATACATTCACAATACAGGGTGTAGCTGTTAATGTCATGTTCAAATGCCGTCTTCTCAATCATGGCATCGAGGCTCTGGAAGAAGTATTGTTCCCCAAATGGAGAGGAAGAAAACTAATTTGTTTTTTTAAATGGAACACACCACTAAAACGTGGTGCATTAAAGTCAGGGTAGTATCTCTGCATTTAACTTACTGCTATTGTTACTGTAGTGAGAAGGATAAAGAGAAAGAAAGACAGGGTGAGCTGACGAGCATGTTATGCACAACTATAAGGACCAAATCAAGCAGTCTTCTGGAAGACATAGTCATTTGCATGGTATTTAGCAATGAGGCAACATGACAGGGAGTCTACAACATGCTGTCAGACTACTGAACCTGCACAAAACATACTTTAGACTAAGATTTAGTCTAAAAAGTTTAGTCTAAAAACTTAGATTTTGTCATTGAATAATGCAGTGTTTTGGACTCACTGAGCCTCACTTCTTACAAAGTGAGGTACTGAAGGACCTGAAAATGTGATACCTCAATAAGAAAGCGGGGTGGGATATAACAAATTGTCTAAACCAGGAACGATTTAACAGTAACAGTTAAACTGCTGGTTACAAAACCAAAACAATGAGATGAAAGACACTCAATAAATTATCAAAACTTTGTGCATCCATGACTGTGAGCAGCCATGTTACTGCAATATTTGTGAGACCTGGTAAACTGTAGCAATCTTAAATTATGAATAATTCAACATATATTATATTACATATTCTCACATAACTATTGCTCCCATGTTAATGACTGCCACTGTCATTACAGGAGCCTAACAGCCCAATTCCCATCGCTTCCTATATGTCGCACCAGGCTGTTAGCAATGATAAAGGCAGAGTATCATTCAGCCCTCTCATCTCAAGTTCATCATCTTCTAATGCTTTGAATAAATCTGAAGTCATGAGGAGCGCGGGACTCCATTCTCTAAGTTATTCAATTAACTAATGAGAAATGTCTTGTTAATAACTGATCGAGGGTCGTCATTAAAGCTTAATGTAACAGTCACGTTACTCCCTCTATACCCTGTTCACTTCAGACTGATCATTATAGTCCAAGTGGCACAATCAACATTGTACAGTGGCTTTCAAAGTATTTCATTATGATTTTTAAAAAATAAAAATTAAGATCAGATCAGAGGATTGAGATTGATGTCACGGTGCCGAGAACGATAAAGGGTCCTGATTTGCTACAAACCTCAGTAAAGCAGTTTTAAACTGTGCTTAATGATGTATGCCCCTTTTGTTTTGCATATTTATTTGATATTCATGAAGTGTCCAAGCACACTGACTTGACATGCGTCTCCATGGTGATAAATTATTGAGAGGTCTTTTCAGAGAGGCAGTTGAAAAGCAACCCCATTAATAATGAACCAGGCTGTATACTCTTATAATTGTGTTATTTTCCCTTGAAAGTTGTGTGCTCATCTTTTAGTCTAACGTTTGTTGGGTGGCTTTGATAAGTGGACATTGGCCAGCACTTAAAAACCTGTTTTTGTTTATTTTTTTCCAAAGGAGCAATTTGGTGGAACTTTTAGAAATGATCTGAATTCATGAAATACCTTTTGCTGGTGTTCGCACTAGCACGTTTTGCTTAAACAGATTTGGTTTTGTTTTGCCACTGGCAAGTGGGCTCCTTTTACTCAGCTACTTTGGATGTGCTCATGTTCAACAGACAAACAAAAGGATGCAAAATGTCTTGTTAGTATTCTGAAAGTCTGGCCGTTTCTCCCAAAGAGATTCCCCACGGATCATATGCCAGCCCTCGCCCTATTGTAAGGGTAAGCTCTAATGTTATGGCCTTGGAATAATTCTGGTGCTGAGAGACTTCGGATCACATTAGTAATCTTTTGCCAGCTGTTCCACACCACCATGAAATACCAATAGTTTCATCAGTGTGCAGGCCTGTATTCGGCAGAGTAGCTCCAGTCGTGTTTCTGTGAAAGGATTGGAGAGGACATGTGTAATGTGTGTGAAAGGATGTCCTGTTGAGCGGGAGCCAGCCTCATCTGTGCCAGCTCTCTGCCTCTCCCTCTGCCGTCCCTTACCCTCCCCTCTCTCTCTCTCTCACTTCCTACCACTCTGTTCCCCTCTCTCACTTTACTTCTCTCATGTCTCCCCGTCTCTCTAATGTCTCCCGTTTTCTTTTCTACGCACAGACGAAGCAACTTAAACACACACCGTATGCCCGATGTCTCACTCAAGTGCAAACACACACCCACACAGTCTGTCTCTCCACTTTTCTCTCTCCCTCTTTTCCATCCTTTTTTCCCTCTCCCTTTTCTCTCATCCTCAGTCAATTATACAGATGTCTAATGCTTTCTCCCTGCTGTTGGGAGCGGACAGTGCATCTATCATCCTCTGGGGGGATGGTGGTGGTGATAGTTGGGGGTGCAAGCCCTATGCTTTCCTCTGCAGTAGAACACTCGTTCCTCTGGGCTGGAAGGGCGCCAGTCGACTAGGGATCAAACCTTGGCCCTCGGCCCGGCAGCAGGCTTCCACAGTTCCCTCCCTTCACCACCAGATCTGGGCCACATCCATGTGGGCCAGCAGCAGGCAGCTTTTTTTGCTGTTATCTAATCTGTTGTTTGTTCTTGCAAGTGTGCTGTTGATGAGCAGAAAAGGATGTTTGGGGGGGGGGGGGGGGGGGGGGAGAGGCGAGAAACATGCCGGTATCAGAGATACCAGCGGAGCCTCCGTGGCCTAAAGGTGATGTTTGCCAATCAGATTTCTGGGATTTGAACCAGTGGGGTAACAATACCAGAGACACGAAGCACTGTACGTGAGACTTTGCATGCCCCACAGTTTTATCAGGCCATGATACTAAAAAATATTTACCACACTTCTTTTTGCCAGTTGGGGTTTTCACCATATAGTCTACCGACTGCACATGTAAGAAAGCTGCAGCAACTCCCCACTGCAAACAAGCTGAGACAGTGAAATTGAGGGGCGAACTTAGGCCAGCTAACAAGAGACTGGAAGCATTTTTTTCAGACAACATCCAATTTCTTTGCTGAAAACCAGAAATATGGCAGACAAGCAAAATGTGAATAAAAAGAAACTCACCTCATCAATATCTGAGCCAAGTCACAGGAGGTAAGAGAGGTAAGGTTGAGTTCATAATCAAAACAGACTCAATATTTCATCACTTTGCAGATACAGTTCTGCCTGGCCTGCCCAGTTTTGCTGACTGGATATTCAAGCATTCAGAGTTTTGAGGAGGAGAATCGAGTAAGATTCTTTCATTCAAAACGCTCTTGTTGCTCTTGTGGCCTGTGATGCTTGATGGAGGCTGCCTGGATTCAGATATACTGGGAAAGCCTTATTAACAACTAAATAATGCGGGACAGAAAAACCTATGTTCACATCCACCAGCAAAATGATTAAATACTGTACACCCTATAAAAAATTCAAACAGCAGTGTAACTTTCTACTTAGCAACAAAACTGCATAAGAACCTGTCATATCTTGCCTGCTGTCGTTGCTCTGCTACTCCACATCCAAAAGGTCAAAGGTTAACAAGTGGAAGTGGATGCTGCGCCTGTGTCTGTGTGGGTGAATATAGGAATGGGCAATCAATACAAGCACACAGTTACCACAGCCTGTTGGAAACATTCTTGCCATCGGGTGAGCAAGAAAGCAAAACTACACAGTGTCGAGGTGGAAAGGGGTTGTGTGGTTGATAGTGATATGTAGTGGTAGTGATGTGAAAGAGGGGGCTGAAGGTGGCTACAACCCTGAAATGAGAGTGAAGTAATGATCCTGGCATCCCTGTAGTTCAGGTACACTCTAACCTCTGCCTACATATACTCAGCTTCTGTGTGTGTGTGTGTGTGTGTGTGTGTGTGTGCTCACAGGCAGCGAAAGTGCAGGAGGAAATGGCAATTCCCAGCTGTCAGCCTGACCCGCAGGTTAGCTGCTGTACTTCTGCCTGACCGGCTGTAAAATTAGGAGCAAACAAGGTGCTCTCTAAAAACAAGGGCTAGCAGCCATCGTCATGTTTCTCTGGGGTGAATAATTCATATTAAAAACACATCACTCACAGAAGCACTAAAAATATGCCCAAAGCGCTGAAGGCCCAGTGATGTGCCAAACCGAGGAATAAAATGCACGCGTCCAAAGGGGATCACCAAGATCCGTTTGGAGGTGTGTTGGTGTAAGCAGATCATGAAATAAAGATCCTCCTCCAGTCCAAGAGACTAGTGCACATGGTAATGAAGATGAAATCCTCCATGTTGTTTTCTATTTTTTTTTCATTTGAGATCGACTGTACGCTTGAGATATTCTGAAATAAAAGCAGGTCAGTGAGCATGGAGTGACTCTATTACTCAATGAGTCACACTAAAATTTGCTTTTTTGTAAAAAAAACAAAACAGAACAGCGGCATGCCTTTTCAATCTCATTTCAAACAGATGCCATGGGCTTTGTGCTGCACCCAAGAAAATCAAGCCGCTCTTTTTTTCCCCTCTGAAGAACACACTCATGAGTGTTTTGAGACAGAGGGAAAATGTTGATCTCATAACAGTCCTTCTTTGTGTGTAATGCGGCTTTGCTACTTGCAAATGGAGGAGGTTTGAATCAGCAGAATGTTCAGAGAACAACTGGTGCAAGATAATAGGGGTTTGGAAAGTCAAAATACGAATCATGGCTTAAAACAGAGAATACACTTCACGCATTTCTTCTGCTTAGAGGGCATGAGTTAGGGCTATATACTTTACCAGTGTTATGTGTAGCCGTAAGTGCCCTAGTAAAATAGGTCAATAGATTGTGTGTGCGTCTAATCTCTGATCAGATGGTGTTCTCATCCAGGGCTATTAATGTGCTGATCCACTAATTGGGAGAGCTTGCTCTCTTAATGCAATGGCCTTCTAAATGTGTCCGTCCCAGTAATTTAATAATGGCCATTTCATGCTACTCTGACTTTTCAAACAGCTTGCTCGGGGCAGCCACAGGGACTGCTTATTGATTGAAACTGCTCGGCTGCCCGGGCCATGCTGTGGGTGAGAGAGGCTGATCAGCCTGCTTCCCAGAGTCCAGATGCAACCCCAGTCTACTGCCCCCCTCACTCCCCCCCACCCCCACTTCTCCACATGCTACTCATAAACACGCATACATACACAAAGAAACAAGTGCATACCCACGCATAAATTTCCAGGTTCCACTGAGATCATCTGCATCAGGCTGAAACAGTTGAGCACAGATGAGAGCTTTAAACTGAAAAGAGAAGGGGAAATCCATTGAGGGGTAAAAAAAACTGTCACAGAGCTATGAAATAAAGACATGGGACCTCTCCGACAGCTCTCTTATTCCCCTTCCTTGATGTACAACTGTTTTGTATAGTCACTAGGGTCTGGTGCCTGTGTCCGAGGAGTAATGAGGAGAGGGCCGAGGAGGAGAGATAAGAGGAAGAGTGATGGAGGTCAGGCTGCATCGTCGCTGGCAGCCCTCGCGGACCCCACACACCACCCTCCCTCCCCCTCCGACAAGCTGTCCAGGACACTGTTTGTTTGCACAAGGTGATAAATAATTTGGCCTGCGCTGACATGGATTAATGTGGCCCTTAGCCCCCTTTTCCTCCCTCTGCGTTCAGTCACAGAAATGTTCGGCCCCCTCAAATGGGTTCTCCCTTTATGGCCAAAATGCATGAAATTCTTATATGCTCTAAAGGCCAGGGACCAAGCAGTGACCCTGCAGCTGCTGAGAGACTGTCATGGAACTTGAGGATGCGTTGGACATGTTCCTCAATACAAACTAATGACTAACTTTGCATCAGTGCGCTGTAGATGCTATTGACGCCCAGTAGTTTTCCTTCAAATAACTGAATTATGCCATTTTTAACCTCACTTGGCCTCATTTTTAGAAAGTTGCTTACTGTGGGGTAACATGACAACTGCGTTGCACCATAAAAGGCAACACACTTATCCTCCGAACAAACTATCTTACACTACTCAGCAAATTAAAAGGTGTTCTCCCCAGTATTTTCTCTTTTTGGGGTGTTTCTTTTCAAACAACATTATTTGAGGCACTTTAAAAATATCTATGATGTTTCAATAATTAAACAGTGTACAGCTACGGGCTCCCGTTCTAACGCTTAACGTGCATGCCCTATGGCCTTTATCTTTGATCTTTCATGCTACTCGGTGTGCTTTTGCATAATTTTAACTATAACGAGAAACACTCGAGCTGTTATATCCTTCCTCCCCCTCTCGCATTGGCATTGCTTAAACGGGAGTGTTTCACTGTTCACTGAGAGACTGTCATGGAACTTGAGGATGCGCTGGACATGTTCCTCAAGACAAACTAATGACTAACTTTACATCAGTGCGCTGTAGATGCTATTGACACCCAGTAGTTTTCCTTCAAATAACTGAATTATGCCATTTTTAACCTCACTTGGCCTCATTTTTAGAAAGTTGCTTACTGTGGGGTAACATGACAACTGCTTTGCACCATAAAAGGCAACACACTAATCCTCCGAACAAACTATCTTACACTACTCAGCAAATTAAAAGGTGTTCTCCCCAGTATTTTCTCTTTTTGGGGTGTTTCTTTTCAAACAACATTATTTGAGGCACTTTAAAAATATCTATGATGTTTCAATAATTAAACAGTGTACAGCTACGGGCTCCCGTTCTAACGCTTAACGTGCATGCCCTATGGCCTTTATCTTTGATCTTTCATGCTACTCGGTGTGCTTTTGCATAATTTTAACTATAACGAGAAACACTCGAGCTGTTATATCCTTCCTCCCCCTCTCGCATTGGCATTGCTTAAACGGGAGTGTTTCACTGTTCACTTGATGCAGATGTTAGATTTAGTAAACTCGTATGTGATGCAAAATGATGGACTAAAACACTGACACTGCATGAACATAGACTAAACGATCATATTTGCATACTGGAGTGGCTTGAGTGGGAATGTGTTTGGATCTGTTTCCGAGGACCGTTTGTTCATGTATATTCTGCATGTAACGTGCGAGTGTGTGCATGTGCTTGTGTTTGTTTTCTGGAGGGTTCCAGCTTAGACTGTACAAAGCCTCATCGCCCACTGCTCAGGCCCGTGAGTGACCAGGAACAATCGCATCAAACTCTGTTTTGGTTCAGTGTGTAAAATAGCACTATTGTGCATGGTGCACATGTGCAAAAGCTGGAATTCTACTCTTGCAGATTGCCATAAATTGACACTGACATGTCCTTAATCTAGCGTTTGAGTATAAATTTAGACCTGGCAGCAAAATGACTGTAAACAAGCAGCCTCATTGTCCGTGTCATTTGCCTAGGTCCTCCAACCGCGCCCAAGCAGCAATCATTATGCCAGACACCAATGCAGAGCAGTGATTTTTTTAGTGCCTATTAATTCATTACACATGCACCTGTAAACCATTACCAGAACGCATATCACCCGTCTGAGCGAGAGTCAGAAGTGAGTCGTTTATAGCACCCGTATCAAAACAGATTTATGGAGAAGAATCGAATGAAAAGAATGTAAACACATTGAAGTAATATGATCAAACAACAGACACCAGTACAGCAGACAGCATTAAAACAGGATAGACATAGCCGAATAAAAGGCACAATGTGTGTGTGTGTGCGTGTGTGTGCGCGCGCCTGCCCGTGTGTGCGTGTGTTAATATGAACCTTGTGTTTTAATGCGATGTTTTGAGAAGCTGGATCTAATGAACTCTTGCACCAACTTGTACAGTAATTGTTCTACCACTGTTTGCAGGGACAGTGTTTTTTTCTCTAATATCAGGTGCTGTTTTATAGCATTAGCCACCCACATTACATTATTGTTAGCTAGGATTTAGCTTCTCGGGTTAATCATACTGTAATTAACATATACGTTTCCCCTATGTCCTCACCTTTTTTTAACCCTTGCCTCTGTCTGCCTGCGTCCGTATCTGTGTGTCTTCATCTCTGTCCGTCTCCGCATATCGACTATGGATTGGCGGTAGCACTAAACAACAGGCCCACACAGACCAAAGCACCAGCTATGGTGGATTTGTCTGCTGAATTATTCAAAGCCAAATTCCCCATTGAAATGTGTAAAAGGTCCCTTGCTGGGTTGAAAAACAGAGAGTACAGTTGGAGCTGACAACAAAAGGTTCAACTTCAAATAAAAGGCCCCCATCACTTTACCTCATTTGCATTCCAAGTTATTCACTTTAACACTAGATTTTTGTTCTGACTCTGTGGTGAACATTTTTAATCATATCTAAAAGTAGTGATTTTGTGGGGGTCCTCTGTTGTTGACTGGTTTGACACACAAAGCAAAACAATTAACACCACAGGGTGCACAAAGTCTATTTTTGTTTTTGTTTTTTTCCCCTGACAAGATGCTGACAAGATGCTGATGGTGAAAAGCTTTTTAAACTAAACTGGCAAGGCCTTGCCATCTTTCATGGTGTGATGTAATAATGAGCCAGTATTTCCCTGTATTGTAATGTTACAATGTAGACATTCTTCATTCAGCACAACAAAGATAGCTTACAATTCTTTACCCATATACTAGATATATCCCATAAATGGGATGTGAGACAAGTTAAGCAGCAGGGGTCAAATTTCCCACTAAAAGCCAGTTGATTGTAGACTATTTGTCCTATGTGGGACAAAGGCCGTGTCCCCATTTGCCCATTTGGAGGAAAATGTGATTTGTGGGTTAGTTGTTAAGGTTAGATTGAGGCAAGTAAGCTGGAAATGAAACCAAATTTATATAATTTCTCCATATACTGTATGTCTGTGTGTGTGTCTGTGTGTGGGTGTGTGTTGTACTTTGATGAGGGATGGAGGTAATACTTCAAAGCAAACAGAATGAGTAAAGCTATTTATGTGTATCAGTATATGTGGAGTCTCCCTATTGAGCTTTCCTGAAAATACCTTCCCGCTGGCCTACACATTTCTCTCACTCCCTCTCTCTCACCTCGTATATATCATAGAGCGACAGATATATAAACACACTGTCCCTCGGGCAGGTGCATAAAAGAAAACCAGACTTACAGTATGTGAGGGCAACTCAGGTGTTTCCTGCACTCTGAAGACACCATGGCTCCCCATAAACAGATTGGTGCAATGTGCATAGGCTATACTCCCCATTTCGCCCCAGGAACGGCAGACAGTGCAAGTCATTTGTTAGCACGGAAATATGTAAAGGGAGGAGATATGGATTTATGTCGAGGAGCGGCCTCACGATCAAAGCATCACACTCTGATGCCAGTGGTCGAGTTCAATAAGCTGGAGAGATGAAAGCTAATGAAAGGCAAACACGATAAGGGTGTCGGTGAGGGAGGGGAGGAGGTATGGAGGGAGCGGGAGGTTGGTGAGGGAGGGAGGGAAGGAGGTGGTGTGTGAATGAGCAGGGAAGGAATACAGATGACATGAGACCTTGTCTGGTGTGGTCCAATCAAGCCATAGGATATAAGTGTAGTCAATAGGAGGAGATGAAAGCGAGCTCAGTATGGAGGCTGTGTGGTCTCGGGGAGGACCCGAGGCTTTGTCTGCTCATGTGTGAGCATCGGCAGGTACATCGGTGCCAATGTGTGTACTCGTTTGTGCCAAGCCAGCCCATGCATTTCTATACTATAGCAGTAAATATGTAGCCAGGGACACATGGCTGCTGTCCTGGCTGTTGTACACATTATGGAGGCTTCCTACAGAGTCCCATGGGTACAGTACACTATGTTCCAATCAAGCTTCCTTAGATCATACCTACCTACTGTACAGCAGCACATGAAAACCATGCAGACGTGAGGAAACACAGGGAAGGAACAGACTGGGATGAACAGTTTGATTAGCATATTGCCATTACATCTCTTTCTTTATTGACGGTAGCATGCTGCGTAATTGCACACCTTCTTAAGAGACTTTCATCCCGTGTATTAAACCTGTAACGCAGCATGAGTCATGTGCCGGTGGTGGCAATGATAAGCCTGGAGTGTAGCATATAGTCGTTTGCTGTTAAAGTTGTGGTGTTTTTGCGAGTAAATAATGCATGTGTTATAATCGTGGCTTGTCCTAATGGCACACAGGCACTCATTAGCTATTTCTGGCATAGTTTCGAGCTTTTGCCCATAAGCCCTTAAGTGTACGTGTCATTGACGAGACAAATCCTCCCCCAAGTGCGTTGCTGAAAAAGCCCCACTCCCATCAACTGCACATACGCAATATGCATCAATAAATGTGCACGCAAAACTAGCATCTCTGTCTCCCCTTATTGTATTCCATATCAAAGTGAATGAAAATGTAAATCATGTTTGGCAGCTCTACATGTCTGCATTCTTACACATACAGCAAATGAGGTAACTCTCCTTACCTCATCGGCATCACACCTACAATGTAGTAAACTGCTGACTGTGTAAAAAGTGCTCTGGGCGTAGGGGACTAAGATTACGGCAACACCTGTAGAAAAACAATGGTTGCTTGAATATAAAAAAAGAGGAAAAATATAATTTAACTCATTCCAACTGCAGTATTTTTTATTTCATTCTTAGTCTTTTCCTCCAGCTCGAAGCTGCTTGGCCTACAGCTGGGAGAGCTCTATGGCCATTTTCACACTCCAGTGGTGACCATGTGAGGTGCACTGGCATGGGATGGGCAATTGCTTTTCACTGAGTGAACCACTTCTACATGACAGATCACCAGACACAAGGCTGGGATGTGTTCAGTTTTGTTAAGTTGGGTGTGATCCAGCAGTGTGGAGATACTCATTCAGAAACAATCTCGCTGTCTATTTCGTTATGTTGCTGGTTTATTTTACTGCTCTGTAAGGAGACTGTGGACTAGATCCTGGTGACTGAACTTGGATGCTCGGATCGTGTTGTTTCAGGTAGCATTATAAAAGTGGCAATTGAGTCCCTTTGAGCCATTGCTCTGCCGTTCCCTAATTGGGGAGATCAGATCATCTCGGCGTATTAATGCATAACTAATTACCTGACCAGAGGTATTAGTGCTACATGTTTGCAGGTAAGCTATGCTGCCTGGGTCACTGGCTCCGCATAAGTCTCTCTCTTTCCACTCATTACTACAGTAATGAAGTTATGCTTCTCTTTTTTCTTTCTTCTCTTCTGTCTCATATTGTCCTCAACTAGAGCCGGGTCAGTGTGCTGCTCTGTAGTTCTGTGGAATGTCTGTTTATAATGGATTTTGCCATACGTGATTTGAAACGTTTTTTTTTTTTGGTTTATCATGCACTTTTATTTCTCTGTGAAAAACATGACCCTAAAACAGTTGGAAAATTGTACATTTTGTCTATTTGCTGTGAAAAGTGTCTAACCTATACAGTGTCTGTGGGAGGTGAACGGTGCAGTCGCGCTGTTAGAAAGGTGGATCATTGACGGAACAGCTTTTCAAACCATGCCACATAATTCACAGACAATGACAGGCCTATGACATCATTTACACGGCAGTAACAGTTATTAGACTAAATGTTCATGGCAACACAGATTGCCTATTAACAGATGAATGGTGTGCTTTATTGTTATGTTGCTGCATGTGTAAGAATTTGTGAGTTTGTTGGCTCAGGGCCAGGGAACCTGTTATTTGGGCTGCCTCTCTTTTTCCTTCTCTCTCTCTCTCCCTCTCTCTCTCTGGTTCTCGCTTCCCCGTCAGCCACCAGGCATTTGAGAACTGGGGTACTTTTACACATAGTTAAACCCTGAACAGTCCAAATTTCAGCCTGCAGGAGCACATGCTTCCACCATTGGATCAGGATAACATGACTGCCATCTGCTGGTCACACAAATGTACACAATGGTGTATGTAATCAGAAAAACAGGGGGCTGGGAGGAGGGGGTTATCTCACTTAACAAAATTTCAAGTCATCGTTGCTGACATGTGAGGAGATTGATGTCAAGGTCTGAAAGCTTCCTGTCAGTCAGACGAACACTTTGTTCACCTGATCAGATGCATGTATCATTTGAATATCACAGGGCTCTTCACTCAGAATCTTAAGTAACAAAGTTTTCTCCAAGAAAGAACCTGTATTTTTCTGTCTAATCTTTATGTTTAATCTGACCTCAGGCACTGATATGTGCAGTAATGTGAGCACCTCTTGGTGTGCAACACTCTTCATCGGATCTGATTCAGAGAACCAAACATGCCTGTAAACTATAAAAAGTTTCTTCATCATTTCTAAAACAAGGAAGCAGTGCACCCACAGCTGCAAAGACCCTGAGGCGGAGGGTAGATGTTCCCCTCCACTGAGTATGCAGCACTCTTCTGGCATTGTTGAAAACCACTGGACCAAGAATGAGTCTTTGCCCTCTTCGCTACAAACAAAACATAATCGTTGCCTCTTTGCTTTTCCTTCCCCCCCCGGACTTAACCCGGAGGACGGGCGGTGACTGAGTGGAGAGAGTGAAAGTAGCGGGGAGAGAATTGGGATGAGGTAAAACGAGGGAGGTGTGGGTGGGGCACGGATTTTCGGACCCTCGTTTACCCTGTCAGCCCTCCTGGCAGGGGATAGTGTTCAGGATCTATTGATCACAACTCAGTGGAGCAGTAATCCTGCAGACTAGATTGATTCCGACTGTTGCCCAGGCCTCGCTGCACTGCCCAATCCTCCCTCTGTGCCTTTTCCGCCTCTGCATCCCTCCTCCCCATCCCTCCTTTCCCTCCCCTCCATTGCTCATAAAGCATTGATATGCATGACGGGCCAAGGGGCCCCATGAAGGAGGGATGCAGAGGGGATCGGAGGGATGGCAGTTGGGGCGTTAAGCGCGTGTGCGCTGGGACAGGAAATGGCTGGTAAAGTGACGAGTGCCTTGACACAAGGTGGGGCCCCGAGGTGTCTGTAAGCTGCCAGGCCCCCTGATCGCTCTCTCAATTTGTGTCTCACTAAAAATGATGAGTCACTGCCTTAACTCTTACTCTGGCTAAATAGCAGGAAATAAGTTTCTTCCAACTAGACTTGGAAATCTGGGCAACTTCCAAGGGGTACACATAACAGACAGGAATAACACAAGACCCAAAATCCAAATATTCATTTGATTAATTATATGTGTTGCATATATGGTATTTTAGTCAGTACACTTAGAGCAGCCTTGGTGACACACTTCATGAATGGGAGTATTGGGTATATTTAAGCAGAGTATTATTTCTGCCATAAGCATGTAATGCAAGAGGACAAATTTGCCCGCATGAAATTTATGTAGTCCGCTTTGCATTTTTACAGCAGTGTGTCTGTATTTATGTGTTTGTGTAATGGTGTCCACGGGGCTACTGTCATACAACAGACAAGTGTATTAGGACCCTTCTGAAGGTTTCTGGGGCCACTTTTCAGAGAGCTTGACAGCTGCAGGGGGAGGTGGCTCAATCCTGTTATTCTCCCTGGCAGTGGCCTGTGCCAGGATCCAGGCTGGCTCGGCTGAGCTCTGCCACACACTACAGAAGGGGCAACAGCAATGGGAACTCATCCTGCCACCCTGACATACATAAAAACACAGACAAACATGTGCATAGAAATAGGACGCACACATTGGATTCACAGGTAATAGATGTGTATTTCACATTTTCTCAGATGAGGCTGTATTACTATGGAAACGTCAAACCTTTATACTAAAAGGGGTTTGTAAAAAAATTACCTATAAAATAAATAATAAAAATGTAATAAAAGTGAGTGTGGTAAAGAGATTAATTTGATAAGAGCAGCGCCACACAGAACTGAAATACTGCAACATTAACTGACCTTGTCATAAGATGAGCCAAACGTGTGATTTAACCCAGGTTTAGCTAATGTTCACTGTAATTAGTGGTGAAAGCAGCTTCAAAGAGCTGGAATAAAACTTAAAAAGATTAAATCATTTCATAGACATCATTCATAAGGTTTGGTTGATGGCCCTCTTTTGCTATAATGTTCACTTTTTGTGACATGGTCTCTGCGTGTAACGACATTCAATTAAAAAGCCATATGCAATGACTTTCTTGAATCATTAAGGTCTTCTTTTGACATTTGAGCACCAGTTTTCCTGCATTTTGCTTCTGGTCTGTTATGTCTTTTCACTCTACTCGACCACAGTGACTCAGTTTGGTCACGGTGCCTAAGTCATAAAGAGTCACAGAGACGTGCCTCGTGATGTTTACAGACAGTGGTGTAAGAACTGACTCCCGTCTTAACCTCACAGGGATTTTTCCCTCATCTAAAGAAATGATACAGCCATGTTTTCTTTTACCTCTAAATTGCTTTGCAGCTGACAGACAGCTCGGCCCACAGACTTATGCTCAGGTTGGTCTTGAGACCTGATAATATTGACAACTAGGTTTAGTTTCTAAATCCTCTGAATCTGTCTTATTCTTTTTCCTGCTTCTCCCAACCTATATCCATTTCCCTGTATGGTTTCCTCCGGGCAGCTCTCGCTCCACCTCAATCCCACACTTTTCACTCTCCTTACAGGCATTCAGTTTTGCTCTCCCCCTCTTCCAGCTCTCTCAGAGGCTCTGGTATTAGGGGAATTCCTCTGAGGGATTTTCCCTGCTTTGGACTGTCAGTATGGCCCTTAAAAACTGTGTACCGCCACAGACACCAGTGCAAGATGTACAGGCTAACACATGTTAGTACATTGGTAAATACACCAGTTCAAACAACCCTCTCTTTAAGTATACTTCTGTCAGCTGCAGTCTTTAAGTACACTATGAGATATACACTATACTATTTCCCCTGTTCCTCTATAGGCCTTTACTGTGAACATGGTGAAAATTACATCCTACCTTTGTTACCACTAAAGAACATATTTATGACAATTACATGTAAGTGCGTGTCTATTTGTTGCTTATTGTGGTCTTGTACTGGTGTGTTCTTCTAAACAGCTGATGTTGGTGGGTAATAGGCTGCACTTCTCTTTCATTCCTGGCAGATTTAGCGATAGTAAACGAAATGTAAACACCAAAACTGGGTAAAACATGTTATATATATTATAAATCTATGGAGCAGCTGTAGCTGTAGCTGCCTCATGGATTTATGGTATATTGACAAACTCAAAGTAATAATGAGATCTGGTAAAGGCATTATATTTTACAGTTCTCTACATATGTGTGCCTTGGTTATGGGAAAAAGCATGATGACGTCCTAGGGTTTGTTCTTTTGGCATACTCATTTCAATTCTGAAATAACTGTCCCATTCAGCATAATCTCTGCTGCCACAGTCAACATCATCCAATATTTGCCATTCTTCTGCATCACACCTTACTCATGTCTTACTTTACCAACATTCTTAATTCATAGGCACGCAAAAGGTGCACATCTTATTTTAGTCCTGCCACATGTATATGAAGTGAAACTGCAACTCTTCTCTCTGGTTGCACATTTAGACTTTTAACAGCGCCTGCTTTTGCAACAGGCAACAAAAGACCCCTGTCAGTTATGCAAGCAGCCTGATTGTCAGTCTTTAACCAACAAAATTGCAAGTGAATACAGACATTGAGAGAAAAGACAGTAGAAAGACCCAAGAGAAACCCCAAGGCAGCTGATTTTTATGGGTGACAGCTGATGGTCACTCTCTGGTTAATGTGCTAACGAGGTGATAGAATTTCCTACAAAAGCAATGGAGCACTTGCGCTTTCTCCAGGACAATAGCCGAATCCTCTCTTTCCTCCACAAAGCACTCCACAGATGGATAAGCAACAGTTTCGCAATTACTGACGACCAGTTGGGTGAGGTGTGGATTGGCCTTCATAACAATGTCCTCCGCAGATGTAGGCTCACTTAAGTGCTGATTTATTGGAGTTCGGCATCTGCTCCATTTGCATGGGGTTAATCTCAACTGGTTAAAAAAACCCCTCAACTCCCGTGTGGCCTGAAAAACAAGGTTTGATATGCAAATGACATCCCCTTACCCTCCACAAAACGTTCCTCCTCTTCAACAAGGCAATTGTTACTGTTGCTGAAGCATGTAAAAATATATTTTTATGGTAAAAGAAAGACTGTAAATGAGGATGGGATGAGTCTTGCTGGTGTGGTAATTTTTTAAAGCCGGGAAAAAAAAGTAGGAATTCCTCAGTTCAGTAGTCTCACTCTTTTTTTAAACAACAAGCTGCGCATTGTGCTTTTTTTTTTTTAATGCCGTCTCAGTGGAGTTAATACTTGTTATTTTCTCCCTCTCCTTTCCTCTCCTTCCACCTCATATTCCCAACGCACAGTCTGCTCTTGCATCTGTAATCACAACATTACCTCACTGGGGGCAGCCTTTGTAGCCCGTGTGTGTAGGTGCGCGTGTGGGTGCACGCGTTTGGTGGTGTGTGCATTTTGAGGTTCTGCTGGGGGCCGTGAGGGGGCTTAGCAGCACACTGGCTTTCAATGGGAGCCCACACCACTGCTGTGCCAGTTCTTATCTCCTCCCATGCAGGAGAGCAGTGGCATCAAGCCGGTGGCTTATTAGAGAGGCAGGGAACAGATCCCAAATACCCCCACCCACCCCACCATCAACCACCCACCACTTACCCACCACCCACCTACGTATACACAGGCATACATGCACACTCACAAACAGACACACAAGCGATACGTGGACCTCTGTTTCTATCTGGGCCTGTGGCAGGGCCCAGGAGGAGAAAGTATGTCTCGGCGCACAGTGACTGTTTATCGCCTTCTCTTTTGTGTTGGTGATGCAAAAATAAATTGCGATTTGGAGAATGAACAGCAGCAGGAGGAAGGGGAAAAAAAAACAACCTCACACCACTTTATGTTGGCAATGGAAGCACTCTGTTCTGCTTTAGGGCTGTACTTATAGTGATCAGCAGAGAGAAAAAGAGCGAGAGCGAGCGAAATAGAGTAATAAGGAATACATTGTTTTTATATTGTTTTCTCTGACAGGGGAGATGGCATTAGCTGTGATTTTGCCCTTATTTCCGCTGCTGCTGTGGGGTGAGGCGAAGTATTATTTGGGAGGTAAATGAGAGGAATCTGGATATTAAAGTTCTTACTCTATTCTGCTGTTGGTAATGCCTTCATTACCGAGCTGTACCTCAGCCATTATGTCTTGGCAGAAGGATAGTAATCACAGAATAAAAGGCCGGCAAGGTCCTTTCAGCAGCAACATCAGAGACCCTAAACAAAAACATCTACCATTTACCTGCAATCAAACACAATCTTACTTCATCTATTTCTGCTTCACCCCTCTCCACTTACCGCACTCATTTTGACGCCCCGTATATCCGCCAAACTGTACAGTAGCAGCAGGAGATGAATTTATTTTATTTCATCACCGAACAGTGGGGTTGAAGGTTGTTTCTGAGACTGCGTGTATGAAAGATGAGGTGCACATGCATGATTGTTGGGTCTTGGAACATGTGTATTAATCTTTGACTTCCAGTGAACATATTTCCCTTCGGTGTGTGTGTGTGTGTGTGTGCATGTGTGTATGCAGGTGTAGGAAGATAATATTATGCATTTGCATGCAATGCCTCAGTGTGGGAGAATGTCATTGATTTATAACCATGATGAAAGGTCAGCTCACCTTATTAAACAACACATAGGTATACTGCTGCATAGTATCGGATAGCCATTAGAAGCCAATCTGTCCGTTCCCACTGTGACTGGTAGAGGCATTAAGGTCTTGCCTATGAAAGTGCATATAAATCAGCTTTAAATTAGTTTGGAAAACATAACACCTACACTATCGGATGAACTTGGCCAAAATTACAGTTTATTAAACTATTCAAGTATTACTCTTTTCTACATTTTCCCTCTGCGTGCAAGGTTGTGACCATTAATCGAGTTTGCTGTCTATAATACCAAGCAGAGTTTGTGACAAATTGTACTCACAAAAACAGTTTATCTACAGAGTTGCTTTCAGAATTGGTTTCCATTGCCACTTAACAACCTCATTAAGTTATGATAGCCAGTGAAACGCAGACTTTGGGAGCATCTGAGACTGGATGTTGCGTATGCGTGGATTCTGCTTTTGGCTTGCACCCAGCCTTTCACTCTCCATTGACCAGTCCATCTATTTCACACTTACCATGTCCTTCTCACTTATTTTGTCCGATTAGGCGCTGTTTTAACTTAAGCCTTGTAGACTGATTGCACAGGCTCTCCGGCTTACACAGGGCACCAGCTCCTCATCATTTGCTTTGTTGTCTTTAGGCATTAGCATGTGTGTCTGTGGAACGTTCCCGGGCCCACTTCTAATCGATTGAACAGAGACGGGCCTCACAGAGCTCAGATGTGATGAGTGTTGAGGACTGCATTGTATATGTGTGGGCGGAACTGTGCGAGAGGACAGACACAGTAAGTGTGTATGGTCTGTCTACAGAATGTGCGTAGGAGTGTTTTGCTGTATTTTAGCAGGTGTTTTTTTTAAATGGTTAAACATGCATATATGTTTGTATTTGCATATACAGTATGAACATGTGATAATGATGGTGATGTTTTTGCCAAACTGTGTGTGGCATGCATGCATACATCCTTGCCACTCTCCCCTCTGTAATTTAAAGCTGGTTTGACTCCCACTGCATCGTTGTGGCAGGTGTAATTTCAGAGCAGAAAACGGATGCAATAAATGTAGACTTGTCCAATGACTGACAGATGGACACACCAATACAAAAGAAACCCATCTGGGCCTGCAGTTGCTCCCCTTCAGCATCAGAAATCTACAAAACACAAAACAGTGCCAGTCGCTGCTGGGGTGTGGCCTAGGCTGCGAGATGGCACATAGTGGATGATGATGTGGGATTCGGGCCCCAGCCTGGAGCCGCTCTGGAAGGGGTGTAGAAGAGGAAGTGCCAGAAGGCCCTGGAGGTGATCCAACAGTCGCTCTCATCCTCTCAACTGTTGCAAAAGGATTGGTGGTTAGTGGGATAATCCACCAGTATGGACGTTTCAGATAGCTGCCTCCACATTTTTCAGAACGAAGAGAAAAGAAAACTATACCCAACCAGAACAATGAGAGTCCTAGGCAGCGATGTTACAGTTCCATAAAGAAAAGGCTGGACTCTGCCAAATTATGTCAACAATTAAAGCACACGGCCTGGATTTGAATATGTTTATATTTTTGAATTTGTGCGTGGGTGATGTTATTTATGATTGACTGTTTCATGAATGTTACAGATCATGCCGATCACCCTGAACCTATACGTTATTTAACTGGTTTTCTCCGTAGCACAAAGACAAGTGTTTCTTGAAAAGTAACGATTGGAGGTTTGCAGCACTTCTGTTAGCATGTGGGTAGATTGGCTGGATTATCCATAATGCCATTTGTTCACCTTAATCTTTTCACCTGTTCACCACCCTGCATGTGAGAATAATTTTGGAATGCTGCTTTTATGGCTTTGTTAAGCAATTGTTTTTTGTAACATCAAATGAAATCTCTGATGTAATGTGGGGGTCTTTAGCTGTGAATCTAAACAACAGCTCAATTTTTATAATTTCCTGGTGCATGTGGCCCAACAGTCTCATCTATCTCTAAATATAGATATCTTGCCAACAATTACCTGCATGTGTACAGATGAGCTGATGGGAGACCAGCATTTTTGCTTGCTGCTTTTTTACTACTACTTATTGGCACATTGGCATTGAGGTAATGCCACCTAATGTCAATCAGCACAATGGTGTGAAACTGACAGCAGGATGTTAATCGCCCTGTCTCTGTATTGCTGCACGTGAATGGATTGTGTTCATATAAAACCTTGCTTCCACCTTTTCAAACGTGTTGTCCTTGGCTGGTGGAGTTTTAATATCTCTGTTAATCCTCACCCTTGGTTACTGAGTTTGTTTGATGCCATTTCTGTTCAAGGGCACCACTAGATAATATGCTTACACCCCTGTACGCAGCAGATGGGAACCATCTAGGGTGGCATCACGCCCATTTCCACAGGGTCATCCCGACCATTAGACCACCAACATCAGGTGACTGCTGGTGGGAAATCTCCACCAAGTGTTTAAGAAATGCAGGAATGAGCCAAGATTTTTCAGTGTGTACGCCAGTTAACTGGAACTGGCAGTAAAGGTCTTTAAAAACGAACTCTCGAGATACTGCATACCTCAAAAAGAGCAGCTGTAAAAAGACCCATCTTAGAACTTGGGTAAAATGTTCAGTTTGAGATTGCACCTCTGTCCTGCAGTGTATACAATTAAGAACCGCAGTATTCCTGCACATGGGCGCCTCTTACTAAGTCTACTGCCTCACAGAGCCCGAACATAAAATTTAAAATGAAACATGTGTTTTTAAGATTTCCAGGAACGATTCATGGTTTTACATTGACCCTATCATGTGTTTCCAGGTAGTGGCGTTTGAAGTCGAACCTTGGCTGTAAAGACCTTTCTTACAGTGGCCATTTAGACTTGTCATACCATTGGAAGCACAGGTGTAACTAATAACAGTAATAATGATGGCTCTACTCCATTTTAGTCACCATGCACAATAACAGGAGCCAGACACAGGCACACAGAAATGAAATGCACAACCCATTCATATCATTAGTAACATCTGTGTATGGTACTATATTTTGTAATGTAACTACCCCAATAACAAGTGTATTGTCTCATACAAATTCTGCAAATGTGAGATATTATTACCTTGTATTTTCATAAAATAATAACTTAAGTCAGACTCCATTGCTCCATTACATTATCAGTTCTTTTTTTCACCATATTTGTTTTTTTATAATCGCCATGATCTAGCACCTTTTGATTCTGTTCAAACAAAGCTTACTAAATCTGACAGTACCAGAAACCCGCCATGTGTATCCCTCTGCTGTGAGTTATATACGAAAAAATACTAGAGGACACCTAAGTGGTGGTTAGGACTTGGTCAGGTTGCAGATAATCAGTTAATTAAGTTGGGGAGCGCATATAAAAAGGCTTTTTTTTAACTGATGGCTTAGTAACCGTTGACTGTGGCATGTTAAATTGCTTTCATACGTCATTTACGGCTCAGTTGCACATTTCCACAAAATATGTATGTCCTAAATAGATATGCCAATTACCCTAATGGAAACCAGGAAGCGTGACCGCTTCAATTAGCAGGCCTGTTCCCATTTCATCTTTCGTGCAACACCTCACAGAGTTTGGTGATGAAACACTGTGTATTGTGGTGGTTATATGTTGCCCATTCTGCAGCAGGAAATTGAATGTTTCTTTTGCACCAACCTGATCTGACACGACAACAGAGCGATGTTACCTACAACACATCAACTGCACATGCATCAAATTAAAACGCAGACTGGTTGCAAATGCATGATTCTGTGTATTTTCAGCATTTTGGTGCTGGTGTAATTGAAAATAACACCATGCGAATGAAACAGCAGGGCTCTGCCGAAGTAAAAGTGGTCACAGTCTGGTGACTGTACACTATATATAGTGCACTAGTGTCTGCTCTGTGTGGTTTTGTGTTTGCAACATGCAGCATGAGTTAGCACTCAGACAAAAAATGTACATATACAGACACAACTGCAGCCTTTTCTTGGCGTTTTTCTCATAAGCAGTCAAATTTAACACTATAAGAGGGAATGTGTCTGCAGTGTAAAGATGTCATCATATATGAGCAGTGTGCGTTTGTCAAGGTTTTCTAAGCAGCATTTTAATCATGTGACTAGACGGTCCAGTAATCATTTCCCTCTCTCCAACAAGCACCGGTTATTCTCTCTCCCTCGATCTCCTTTTGCTTGTGGCTAATTTACTGCCTTGTTAGCAGGGAGGCTCCTGCACTTTCAGTTATTTCACTTAGGGCAACCAAAATATATTTCTGGATCAGAGGGGCTTATAATTTTTTTTTTTCCGTATCACGAGCTGTGTAAACTGAAATAAACTGGTCCAGTGTGCTTTTACTTTACTATTTGGAGGAAATATTTTCATGGGGAAGCTGGAGTTGGCTCCCTGCCTGTTTCCATTCTCCTCTTTCTGTGAGTCGACTGGCTATTAAGACTGTCAGTCATTTTCAAACATAATGGGGCTCGTTTGAAAAGGCTGAATGCAAATCTCATATCTTACATGAAACAGTCTTGATTTATTTTCCCTGAGCTTTTCTTCCTGTCTTCAGACAACCTCCCAACGCACTGCCCGAACCCCCTCAGCACCCCCCCGCCCCCCACCCCCCTCCTGGCTAGAATCAAGCCTTTCAACATCCAGTCAAAGGAATAGGGAAATGCTCTGTGGACAGTTGCCACGGTCCTCCAGCTCCTAACCCCCTCCCCAACCACTCCCCTACCTCTTTTCCTTTTCCTCCAGTCGATATCTGCCCACAGCAGGTGCCGAGCGCAGCCAAAAGATAGCAGTGATATTAAAAAAGAAAAAAGTATTGGGAACTTGATTTATACTCAGCACACATAACTGTCATCCGTCTTACTCCCGCCAAAGCTGGATGACACACCTTATTATCAGCGTCTGCTGTGTCTGTGTTTGTGGATGCCGATTTCTTTTCTTTTATTTGTGGATGTCTGGAAGGTGTAGAGGTGGTGTGAATAAACAGATGCAGACCTGAAAGATGTCTGTCTAGCCGATGCACAGGATGCACATCTATCCTGCAAGTCAAGTTCTTCGCCTTTGCTTGTAATCCTTTCCCCCCACTGGCACAGAATAGCCCCCTTGGTGGCACGACTCTGTGTCGGGGTGATGACATGTGCTAACACACTGTCTGAAACTGCCATCACAAGGAAGTTGGGATGCTTTGGCTCCTGTGGGATGGCAGCGGAGGACACATACTGCACCGGTGCCAGACGAGGCAGTGGGGGCCACCAGTGAGGCAGCTGTGACCTTGCAAACAGAAGCCCGGAGTCTGAGCCAAAACCTCACCCTTCTTCCCCATGGTGAGGTACAGTGTGCCAGCAATGCCAGGTGCCCCACCAGAAGTGTTTGTGGAGGCCAAGATGGGGCTGCTGGGCCTGTTTTACATTAGAATTGAGAGCACAGGAAAGACAATATTGACTGATTTTGGTTGGTTGGTAGTTCAGTGATTTGCAGATTTCATACAGACATCTGTTGACTCAGCAGTACTTGGCAAAATACTACTGGCACAAACCGTAAATTGTGCTTAATAAGCCCGATTTTATATTCAGATGTTAGGAACATCAGGATTATGTTTTTCCTTGTTTTCTCTGTGCGTCCATTCGTCCAATTCATTTTGGAGACACTTATTAGAGTATGTTTTGGTTTTACAAGCTCTAAAGTAAATTAACGTTGTTATAGCAATATAGTTGAAAACTTTTATACAGAAGCCACTTGGGCAATGTCTTCAAGCCAGTTTCATTTGTAGCTTACATCCCACAGCTTCAGTCCTGAGATCTCCATAATCACCAAACCACCCACTAAGAGAAGATTATCAAAGAATGCATGTAGCAAGTCATCTCTCATCACAAACTCCTTGAGGCTAAGAGGAAAAACCGGCACACATCAAGCAATACGTTGCTGAATTTAATTAGCTGTCTTGTCCCAGTGGTCACTGGGACCTTAAAATCAATAGTAACATTTTTAAAACATCTCAGAACACGCAGCATTAGTGCCTAAGTGCATGCTTATGGAAAGTCTGCAGAGGTGAAGCTGTGTGTACATTTGAGTCATCTTCTCTCAAATTAGAAAACAAGTCACCTTGGTTGTAAAGAGAAGCTGCAGATATGGTTCATGTGGATCCAGAGCTGCTCTATTTGTGGAGACTTTCTTCAGACAGGGAGGCAAACTCGGTCCCCAGGCTGCAATTGTGGTTTCAGGGATAATGCTCTGCAGACTCCCACCCAATAAAGTCTGGTTTTAGGAAAGTTTGGAGCATAGGGTTCATGAGTGCTCACTGTTTATCACATGATTTGTGCAGCTTGGAAAGGCGTCTCTGTTTCAGACTTTTCTAGCTTGTCAGCATTGCACCGTTTGCATAATGTTACAATTAGCCGTGGTTAAATGCAGTGGGAGGGCATGTGAAAGAGTAACTGAGGAGACATGTAAACGTTGATAAAAACACTAAGAGATCTTGAGGCCGTTTTGCTCTGTTTTCAATTTCCTTTCCCACATTCTCCCACATGAAATGGAATAACCTTCACTGCTTATATAACCTTCTGCATTTGATTACCATATTAACATCCTTAACAGCATGAAGCTAATTTGTGAGCTATGGATGTCTTTGGAGAAGGTCACAGTAATGAAGTGTACACCAAGAACATGATTTCAGCTTCACTTATTAAACATTTGCTAATTGTTTATATTTGCGTGATCGGAAATTTTAATCAGAAAAGAATGCTCTGGACTTAATGTGCGGTACCTGTGGCTCACATTGTTTCTTTCCATCGACCAGCCCTCCCCTCTTTCACCACTAGTGTTTCTAATTATCTCCTCTGACACAAGATACTCTGGCAATTCTGCCTTGTTATATTTAAGAAATGGCTGGGACCACGTATTTTGGGGTGGTTCTCTGCTAATCGTCTGGCTGACGGCCTGAACAGGATTATACTGAGGTAGTCTAGGAAAACAAGCTGAAATACATTTCAGTTAGATTTTGTCTATACTTTAACAGTGTAAACATTTGTCACAAAAAATTATTTCATTTGAAAAACATAATTTTCCAACTAGTGATCTATGTTTTCTCAGAACAGAGACCACCTATTTTAAAGTCCTGTATTAAATACTGTGCTATCAAGTTTTTGTTGAAGCTGGTATAGAGAGGCATTGAATCAACCTTATGTTCTTTTGTGAACACTACGGTTTTTTTTCTGCTGATGAATTGTGTTTTTTATTTTAGTGCGCCTGGTTCTCTCAGTAAAATGCAGTACAACAAACTGTCTCCCAAAAGGTGGAAATGTGCTGAATCAATATCTCAGTAAACATTTACAACCAACAAGACATTCACGTGGGGCTGTTGTTTTGTGTACCTAATAAAACTGAAAGCAAAATGTAATATACTGTTATTCCTGTATATTTATTAAAAAAAATGGCATAAAAAGACACAGAAAGCTACATCATTATAGCGTAGTCAGTAATCAGCTGCCAACGCTGACAAAGTACGATCACAAATCACAAGTTGATTTAACAAGATTAAAAATGTCAGCGCGCGCAGACAGAGATGATGCAATCAAATGTCCATGAATTTTAACGAGATGACGGGAAATGCAGACTAATTACAGAGTCTCCGTCTAATGTCGAGGAAAAGAAAAACTACGATGTCCTAGAGAGACGCTGTGACACAAAGTGGGTCAGGGGGGAACAGAAAGAGGATGTCTTTCTAAACTAAATACATCTTCAGAAAGAAGCCCCACAATGTCTGGGTGAAGCCACCTGCACACAGAGGGCAGCCTGCCACTGTTTCAGTGGGCACTGCGTGCACACCCCAGCGGGCTTCCAGATAGCGGCTAAAGAGCTTATTTCCCAAATCTCTTTATCCTTTCTAGAACTGTGAGACGTTGACAGAAAGTCAGTTAACTCTAGCCAGTGGCAGCTGCATGGGTTTTGCATAATTAATTATTTATACGGAGCCAGACATAGTAATTACCATCCAGATGAATATGATATTCTAATCAGGCAGGCTTTAATTTTAATTGCCCTCCAGCATCTAACTGTCAGTGCTGGCCTGGCTTGATAAAGTGGAGAGTCTCTAAACACCATTAGACATCTGCTCTGAGAGCATTGCCTCCACTACCCACCATCCCCACCATCCGCCATAAAAATCAATACAGGACCAGGGTGTGTGCGTGCATGTGATCGTGCTCATTTTTCTATGGAAAGCCATTTTTCGTCAATGACAAAATCAGAGCAGGGCTTCAAGCTACGCAGCCCCCTCCCTGATGATTGATGAGACCTCTAGGATTTTGTGTTTTTTTCTTTCCTTTCTCTTTTAAGAATTTGGGGTCTCATTGTAACATATTGTACATATATATATATATATATTGTCTGACAGATGCAATGGAAAGAAGGAAGGCTTTATTTACAAAAAATTGTTTTCAGGTAAGTAATACCTTGTACAGTATGTCTACAGTATGTGAGTAATTCAGATCGATTGAGTGTTATACAAAAGAAAAACTGCCTACATTTTCATGGTGAATTTCCATTTCTTAAGATTTATTTTTATTCTTGTGGCTCACCAGTTTCTTAGGTTTAGGAATTTCACATTTACCGGTGCCCAGCATATGAGACCCCGTGACAGACCTCAGTGAAGCAGGCACCATAATCCCAACAGCTGTTACCACAGCAAAGTTTTTTTTTTCTGTACAGTTTCCAACCATAATTCCAAAATCAAAATAATATCCTACATTTCACAGGTTTTACACTTAGTGGCAAGTCCAGCAGTAGGGATTGAATTGCATAGTTTAATTGAAGATGCTTACAGTATGCAATGAAATATGCATTTAGTGGGATTATATTTTATTATTAAAAGGAATCTTCTGCAGTATATCAGTGCCTTTTCTCAACCAGATGGCTTTTTCTGTACACCTTTGGTGATCGGTTACAGGAAGCCAACCGCTGGCAAACAGATACGTACTGTACATGTGCATATTAACTGCTGAATTTGGAAAAATTGCACTAGATTGGGAAATTATTTTCCGATAGATTGCACACGAAGTCGCTTTCTGCACGTGCCTGGTGCTGAGTTAAGCCTGCACCTGCAGTGTTACACAGAGATGAACTGTGTGGAAATGAAAACACTTAAATTTCCTTGACACAATCTGGAAAGGCAAGGCGACATATGGATTCCACAGTTATTATGGCTCTGCACCTCAAGTGAGAAGATGGATAGCTTCACAGATGCGCCTGACAGACCGATAAACCCAGTGGCCTTACCAGTTTGGTACATTTCCCAACGCGCCAAAGGAAAAGCTGCGACTTATTTTTTCTTCCTAGTATCTTATTTTATTTAAAAACATTCAACTGTTGATTTCAGCAACTTGACTAGTAACTGACAGCCCTTGCCAGGATATATGAGTCCTTCAAAAACCCTTGGTTCTCATCTAAACCTCCTATTTTTTCTCATCATCATTGCGCATTCAGAATGGAGCAACATTCCTCTATGCAGCTTGGCCCAAGTTTTTTGATCTCTGCACATTGCAACTGAGGTGAGGGGAAGTGAGGTCCTCAGATGTCTATGGCTCCTCATGCCCAAAGTTTGAATTTCATTAAAGACCCTCTCTGCTCCCTCGGCTACCAGGAACAAAGCACGAGCTGGACTCAATGGTAATCCTGCCTGCGAGGCGCTGGTGTCAAAGGTCACTCGTCGCCAGCAGATGAATCCTGTGGTCGGGGTGGCGGAGGCTATGATGGAGAGGAGAAGAAGACAGAGGAGCTCTTTTTCTCAGGTTATCCAGGGAGAATCTAATGAGGAGGATTGGAGGAGGGAGAAGCCGCGGTGCTGCTTGGGTGTAGACGAGAGGCGAAGCTGCGGGAAAACTTCAATACAGAAGGCAACAGCCAGGATGATGTGGTGGGGAGAGAGAGAGAGAGAAAACTCTAATGCGTGGCATGAAAAAGAGAGGGAGAGTGAGACATAAGGTACAATCAGAGGTTGCATTCTGTGGTGTTGTGTGAGAGCCACTCAGTGCCTGAGGACAAGCCCAGGGCTAATAAAGCTGAAAGTTGGTAGACGTTCTGACCTTGCTTTGGAAAGCAAAGCCCTAATAAGGACACACAGAAAAAAAAACTGTTTCTCTCCAGAGCAAACACTCTCTCCATCCCTGTTTCATACACTCTCCTCTCATTATAGCGCAGAGAGGAAGAGGAACCTATAGGCAGCCTAATGAAGGGGACCGTTGGATCGGTTACATTAAAAGGAGGGATTAGACAGTGTCTGACATGGACACTGACTTTGAACATGTTCGCAGTGCATGATTAGTAATAGACTGTGAAATTTCTAACTCAATTATAAGAGGCTTTCATAGTAATGGGATTTTAGAATGTGAGAACATCAGTGATTTCCGTTTCATCTGTCAAACACTGCTTTGGAGCATGTTACACTTAGTTATATGGTAAAAGAACATTTTAAACGTGTAACGTTTAAGTGCTTTCATGACTTTTACTCTGACTTTAACAGTGATGTCTCCTTTTCATGCAGTGAAAGCACTGCAGAGGTGTTTTCGTTTTGGTCTTGTGTGCCTGGTTTTGCGAAGGACATGCCGCGTTTGGTCTAACTACTACTAGTTGTCATCTTTTCTGCTTTGATTTCACATAAAAGTAATGATAAATATATGGGAAGTGTCTATAAGGGCTTGCGTGCTATTTCATCTCAGTGGAGTCAGTGGAGTTCATCCCAAATCATAATTTCCTTCCATTTCATTAAACGAGCAATTATCTTTTTTTTATACATTAATTTACTGAAACCTAATATGCTTCATATGGAAAAGTCAGAAGATCCTCCCACAGAGAAAAAAAAAAATCAGTGTTCATTTATGGGAATCTGAGGGAGGAAATTAACATTGATACTTCATAGTAATAAGTCGGAAATCTTGGATTTTATATTGAGGTCGTGGTTTTCCTCACAGTCGGCTCCATCCTTTTCAGTAAAGGGAATGTTTTCTTGCGCTGCACTGGTTCTTCTCAGCAGAATGCGGGTGATGAGGTTGACCAGCTGGCCTGAAGCTGGCTGCACTAAGAAACTTTGGCGAGCAGTCAGCGCAGGTCTTCCCGAGGAGTGTGTTTTTCTAACCGAGGCTCAGTCAGTCAGAGCACATTTTTGGACCCCTGGAGATAAAAAGAACTTCCACCATGACCTGTAGATAATTTTTTGCCATGATGTTTTTATAACGAGGCAAGGGATTAGAGTTTCGCTCAGGCTCTCCTGCGTGAATCCAAGATTAACAACAAGGGCTGTCTGCGCAACCAATTTAAAGAAGAGATTTGGCGCTGCCAGTCACATCTGAGGATATTATCTCTGCATCCAATATTACAGTGCTATCTGTGGGACAGAGGCATGGAGAGAGACAGAGTCTCAGACAAGCAAGTGACCACTAGGCTGTTCATGCAAGTGGATCCAGTTGTATAGCCATTACATGCGTGTCAGAGTTTGTTTCTGCAAGACCTTTAACACAGCCTGCTGAACATGCCAGAGCAAATCCCTGTGAATTGGCCCAGCGCTCAACATTAATCTGAGGCAGGGGTGACCATCCGCAGTGTAAATTGAGCCCTCAGAGACCGTTCACCCAGAGAGGAAGCGTTGTTAGAGAGCTGCGGGGACCAGGAAGGTACAGTGTGCCCCCGGTCCAACAGCTCGTGCCGTTGCAGATGAGATAAGGACCATCAGCCGCCTGGCTCCACGGAGAGGAAGTGCTGCATTTTGATGCTAAGAGCAGCAGCAGCAGCTGAGCTTCCCGACAGGCACAGAGAAAGCCGTTTCAGGAGCCAATATAAGTGGAATTCCAATAGAAAACAGTCTAAAGATGCATGTTGCTGATGCACTCAAAAAATATCCATTGAGATAAAGGTCATCACTCTGTAGTGTTTTCTGTTGGATTTACAGTCTTTAGCTGACTTCTCCATTGTACTGTATTAAACTGTTCTGATTCACCTAACCTAAGGAAGACAAACCAGGATGTGATTAGCTGTACGTCATAGTTATAAACAGAACTAATTTTTCTCCCGTCGTTAACGTTTATTGTTTCGACCCCAGTAACTTTCTGTATGTGCCGCTGTTGCTTTCAGGAGAACAAGTGATTGCTAATCATTTTCATTTGCATATGAAGATAAGTCCAGCGTGGTTGCTGGCTAATCCCCCTCCCTCTAAGTGCTGGATAACAGACCATTTTTAGCTTTTAATCCATTAATGAAATTTGTTTGCTCATTGACTTGAATCATCGCCATAATTATGGGGATGAATTTATCATTTCAAGCTATTTGAAATGCTGGGTATTGTGCGGCACATTTGCATATATGAATTAATGACAGTGATGTGTCATTAATTGATATGATTTTTCACGGTCATTACAGTGTGCGGCCACGTCCCTCGTGAGTGCCTTAATGAGACGTGAAGAGTTAAGGTGAAAACGTCAACGGTATGAAGGTGAAATAATGTTGGCATGCAAGTTCTTCCAGTTTATTCAGAGCCGAATATTTTATATTGGGAACAATTTAAGCACTTGCATATGCGCTGTACTTGAAGTGATTTAGCGTGAAATGTAAAAGGAAGAGCCATCTCATAATTTATGTATATAGTGACCCATTACTCTGACATGAACACATCTCGCACACTCACGGAGGAGAGTGAAGGTGCATGCAAAATTACGGTGCCCAGACCTTCATCTGACACACATAAATGCAAGCAATTTTACTGGTCAGCACTTTGAAATCATTAACCATTGTTTAGAGTCTAATGCACATATTAATTATGCATGGTGGTTAAGATGTACGTACCTCGCAATAGCCCTTTAAATCACTTAGTACATATTTTTATCTGTTATCATTGATTGCTCACAGCCATCTTTCCAGACCCAGCACTGCTAATTTGCAGATGCAACAATTTGGAAACTTGTGCGTTCGCTCGGTGCAGTAGTACACTGTCCCTTGTGTCTTGATTTAGACAAAGAGAGGACTGGCTCTGTGATTCCGACAGATCTTTTAGGCTCATGTTGTCAGTGGTGGATGCTGGAGGTTGGTGAAAAAGGCTGTCCAGTAGCTGTGGATCACAAACACAGAAGTAGTCATTGTGCACAAACCACTGTCAGTTCTCATCACTCCCAAAGACCCCGAGGGCTGGACTGTGCATGTGAGTGAGGTGCTTACTTTGTGTTCCTCAGTCCTGATAGCCACCCTTGAGGCACCTTTCATCCGGAGATGTGCTCTCTGCTATTTTCAGCCCCTCTATGTGTGAGCGCTGGAACGATCAAGACGCACTAGATTGGAAAACCTGAGAGTGGCATCGAATAAATCTAAGGTTCCACAAGCATTTCCCCCCACCTATTACAGGGCTTCAACTGACCAGCCGACACAGCATCTAGTTAATAAATTGTTTCCACTGTGATGACTCTCGGGAAAGAGGCAGGAAAAACAAAACATCTCGCCCTGCTGCTCTACAGCCTGCCTTCAGATTTTTATGTCAGATCCACAGGGGGAAAAGAAAATATAGTTTTTGCTGCATACCTGATGAGAACAAAATATGGAGTGTGTATGTGTGTGTGTTTTTTTCCTGTTGAGGGGTGGGGACGCTGTGTAAAGGCTATTGCTCTCACGCTATAATCAGTTGAACAGCACAGGACGTGTTTACGAAAGCCACTATTTGTTCACCACTGCTATGATTTTGTCCCTCTGCCTCCCTCGTTCGCCCGGTGGCATGATCATCCTGCTGAATGATTAACATTCTGCGCCGCTCTGTTCGAGTGGGACGAGTTCAGAATCCTTGAACCTGAAATTCAAAGCTATCAGGTGTTGCTAATGTGTTTCCGATTTCCTCCCATCATCTTAATGCGACCCGCTGAAAAGCTGCATCAATATTACAGCGAGCGCTGCTTTTCGCCACAATGCTGCCTGTAAGCGTACAAGACAGCTTTCACATCTGATTATGACCCCTTCGAAGCGGCGACTGGCGTATCTCTCTAACTCCTGCCCCTAAACATCGCTTAGGGCTACACAGGCGTTCATATGGCCCCAATCTCTCCGTGTCACAGTGGCAGGAGGGTAATCGCTGGTGACAGAACTGCCCGTCTGAGTAGCTTTCTCCGCTGTGTGCGTGTGTGTGCATTTTTTGTGTGTTATACTCTGAGTGGCTACTGTGGCAGATGTGGATATTTTTCCATCTCCAATATAGGCCTCGGGTCTATTGCTTCTCCTTCACCCATTCCTCCTCATCATCGTGTGACCCCCCTGCCATTCACCTGGGAGTGCAGGGAGCAATGATGAGCTTCTTGTCCCAAGGCTGCCTGCGGGGCTCCTGGGATAGTGTGACGGTGTCACGCAAGCCATCCAGGCTTCTGGGAGAAGCAAGACAGTGACACACACACAAACACACACGCAGACAAAGCAGTGGCCAAGCTCTTTGTTACACGTGGGTGTGCATCTGTGCATTTGCGCGCCTTTTGTGTGTGTTTGTAATCATGTCATATATGAAACATGAATGACAGAGGTGGTCAGTGTCACGGGGGAGACACGCTCATTCTTCAGGCTTTGAAATCGCACACCGACACACTATTCACACACACGCACTCATCGGCACACCGGCGTAAGGAAGCACCTTGAGGATAAGAATGCTTATCTGTCCCCTCTCCTCTATTCATCCCGTCTTACCACTCCACATTCTGTTTTGGCGCAGCAGCTTATTTATGCCCGTGTGTCTCTTTTGAATTCCTCTTTTCAGTCGGACAGTGGCGTTGCTTATTAACTGAACCCCGAACAAAGACCATGTCTGCCTGTCTGAGGCGCCTTTATACTCGTCACCCTGACACAGAATGAATTCAGGAGTGAAATATAGCCTAAAATGTCAGGCCTGTAATGTCACAGACGTGCTATTGAATCATTAAAAAATAAATGGGAACTTTAGATTTTTTTTTTTCTAGGAAAACTTTATTCCATTCTTGAGAATCCTATTTGGTTTCAAATCAAAGCGACTTGCAAAGTCTTTAAAGCCATGAAACCATCAGCAGCGTGCCTGTTGTCCTGGTGATACTGTAACTAAAAGGATACGGCTGCTGCCTTCACTGTTCCTCCTCATCTGCATAACAATAGCAGGATAGAATAAGCAAATCTATGACCATGTCTGACAGTTTTTAGCCATGAATTCAGCACTATGTACAGAAGAGAGGGAGAGGAGGGGGTTGTCAAAGCAGAATGTTATCAACAGATGGATAAACATTTGTGTGTGTATGTGTGGGGGGGTGGAATGGTCGGATGCACTTCATTATTTTGCTGGTTTGTTAATTCTTAGCTTGTGTGACAACTGCCAAGTTTAGGTAAAATCCAAATTTCAAACACTGAACTACCACATGGGCACCACTTGGGCAAACACGCTAAGATCCCCTCCTCATGCTGTCTGCCTCATAAATAGTTAACACGCACAACAAAGAGACAGTGCTACAAACTTTCTCCGATGTTCATATGCTGCTTGTCATCATCCTGTCACACTCTTCAGACAGACGAATGTAATATTAATCCTCTCACTACCCCTCCCCTGGCTTGCCCCCGACTCCCCCCTCCCACTGCTGCCATGACTCCTATATTTTCCTCCTTGGCCCTGGTCCAGCCGAGCTGTCAGACCGAGGCCTCATCTTAGCCCTGTCCGTTGACGTCAAGCCGGTGCGAAGCATTTGTGCGTGGCATCTGCCAAACGGCGATGGCCTGTCAGGCTCCTCTCACTGTCCTGTCAGTGAGTAATTGGAACACATACAGTATGTGCAGACACATGCAGGTGGCTGTCTGTGTTCGGTGGTACCTTCCATCCCCTCTCCAGGACCCCCAGGGGGCCAGTGGAAGCAGGAGTCCCACGGCGGCAGCCTGCTTGTGTGTATTATGGGCAATATCCTGCACTCCTTCGCAAACTTTAAGTGCGAAAGTAAAACATAATTGGTCGTCTGGCGTTGAGGCGTCATGGCATGCGTTCGTTTTAGGGATTGAAAAGTTTTTTCTCCTCTGTGGAAAATGATGGTGCAATATTTTGTGTTTTGTTTGTGTAACAGATGGCATTTGTCCTCTAGTCTTACTAACCGTGTACCTACTGCAGTATGCCAGACTTTAAATTCAGCAGCATATGTGGTGCAGCAGGGGTGTTAGTCACGGTGCAATAGCCAAATCCCAAACAGGTTGTAAATGCAGGTCTGACTTTCTAGTCCCTCTGTCTACATCCCCGTTGCCCTGCTAAACCCCGAGTTCCCAGCGTTCAGAGATTTGCTAGAGGCTGCTCAGAGAGCGGCTCACCTGTCAAACGTGGAACCGAGTTAGTCACTATAACACAGAGATGGTCAAATTACTCGTCCCAGAGTGTTAGGCACTATTGGTGTTAAAGCTCTTCCTTGGCTCCTGACTAGTCACCCTGTTCAAAGTTGGTAATTCAAGCAGCTCCCTATTAAAAATATGTATGACCTGAATACACAGGGCATGAAATTGATAACTGTTTTTTTTTTTAACTTGCAGTTTTCCCTGTTATAAACTTTTGCACTGAGGTTGTCTGTTTGCTTGTTTTCAGAGTATTTAGTTGGTTTATGTATATGTGTTGTATGTATTTGTGATTATTATTAATAATCACGTTGATCAGGATGTTTCTTGTTTGATCCATTACAGTCTCTGTGTTGAGTTGAGCTTTCATGGCCGCCTCAATGGGCCCTGAATGTAAGCCCACAAACCTCAGGCTAATATCTAGTGTTTTATGGATTTGGCCAAAAGCCAGAAACACTGGAAAATGATCCTCTCTTAAATTTCATGGTGTTTCATAACATCCATGAAAATTCTAAAAGTTCACAGATGTTGAGTCAAAATGAGCTGGGTGCATTGATTTTGGACATAGTGTATGACATTTTTCTTCTGGCTCTGCAGCTAAACACCTAACAAGCAACTAAAGTCTATTGATTTGCCTCCACTTTACCCTGGTGCATCCATAAACATGTTCCAGTGTTGATGATTTGAGTTTCAGGATATGCAGGCCGTGGTCAGATTGCTGAGTGTTTATGTATAACTCCCGCGTTCGCAAACAGAAACGTTAATACTATTCAGCTCCGGTGCTGTGTGAAGAGTAAACCTCTCATTAGTATGTAAACAGGACTGTAGTGGGTCAAAACAACGAGACCCAGTGGGCTTCCTCTCAGAATAATGTGGCCTCGAGTCTTTCCACCGACAGACACTGAGAGCCCCGGAGCTGCCAGAACCAGACCGCTAGCCTCCCCGCTGACTCCAGCCAGCAATCAGCGGCATTGTGAGGCCACTGAAAGGTCAACACACCATCCAGACGCTTATCAACTGCCTCTCAGTAGCCTCCGGACCGCTAACATCTGTTTAAGTAAATTGTGTGTGCAAGTCACTAAGTGTTCTTCCACCCTGACACTTGAGTGACCTTTGTAGGCATCGCTGATTCTCCCTCTTCACCCATTCTTCAAATCACTGTCTGTCTTCCACATTGCACTCTCTCTCTCTCTCTTCCGGTCTCCGTCATCAGTTGATTGCAATTGCTGTTCATTTCATCATATATTTTTTTAAGTCTTATTTTAGAGATAAAAGCATCAGGAATGTAAAGCCCCTACCCCGACCTTTTTTTCTTTTTCACCTCTACAGTTCTTCCTGATACAGATGACTGCTTCTCCTCTTGTTTTCTTTTTAGTTTCAGTGAGGTGATGTTGGCTGACGTTCCCTTTAGCTGCCATATTTTTACATTAACAGTACAAATGTGCTTCGAGGCCAGAGAAATGTGAATGCTTCCTGATGTGGAACATATCGGTGGACGGTGGGTAGTGGCAGCATCGCAACCCCCTCGTCCCCACCTTCCCCCACCGATGTTATTTCCATCTTTCTCGACAAGGGAGATGGCTTTTGTACCGGCGTATGGTATAGTGCACCATGGTGGAACTAAAAGACTGAATCAAGTGGCCTGATCCAACTCTCCCTGGGGGTTCAGCGCTACAGAGACGAGAGATTATAGACTCACAATTCCTGTCCTTCAGAGGACCCCACTGTGACATTCCACCATGCACAAACCACTCTCAGCCACATTCCCACAATGCAAAACAGGAACCGCGCCATGAGATTTTTGTGATGCTGGAGATACAGAAAAATCTATACGGCATGCTCTATACTAAAGCACACCACTTTGACGATATATTGAAAATGTTGAATACATGAGAAGAATGGGAAAGAGCAGATAAGATTCTAAGGGGAAGAAATCCTATCATCCACAGGAGAGCTTTCCAGTATGTGACTGTCTGGCATTCAAAATTGATGCCAGTCAGTTTTTATTCAGCTTTCTGTGGATCTGCAGGTGCTGTTGCCACGGCGCCTTTAAATATTTCATGCCCTCCGACTTTTATGCGCCAGCCAATGACTCCAAAGATATTGATTCATTTCACCAATCAAAACACCATGTCGTTGCCCTCACATGCCGAGGCCCTGGCCCCTGATATGCTCCCCTCGTTTTTCTGCTTGATTAATCAATAAATGCCCCTGCAATTTTGCCCAATTAGTTTCACACTCTTCCTATCGATTAAATAGGGAGGAAAAACATATTCCATTTTGATGCACATCAGAGGAAACTCAGACACCTCATCAGGTGGTATTGATCATAGCCAGTCGCCCTTACCAAGCTGTGTACCAATGTCCTCAATCATTAGGCCCCACGGCTGCTGGTTTATGCACTTCAGACAAGTGCTGCTGTCATCACCGCCACCCCCACCACCCCCCACCAATCCCACCCCCAGGATCTGTGACCACCCCCTCATCATCTCACTGCTTTCCTATAACCCTTTCCTGTCCTCCCTTTCTCCTTTGCTTCATCACCCACCTCCTTCCTCCTGCGCCGTCTCCCCCACCTTTCCTCCCTCCATCCTCTAACCCCCCTCCCTGCCCTCCTCTCTTGTTTCCCTATATCCCTGCTCCTTATTCATCCCCTCCTGTAATCAGATCATGCCGATCTCCTGCTGGTGTTAATGGAGGTGAGAATCGGCCCTGGGTGTCAGGATGCATCTCATCTCTCAGGTGCTCGCCTGCCAGTAATGAGGACGGGCACTGTCAAACCTAGCTTCCTGCTGTGCCAGACACGCATGAGGGCATAATGAGCAGTGTGTATAAATAAAGGGGAAAGAAGAAAGCGGAAAAGAAAGTGAAACTTGTGCGTTGTTCTGCCACCTGTTATGTTACGAGCTGAGCATTTCTGCATGCGACTGTCTTGTCTGATGCCTTATAGCCCACTGCGCTAACCCCCCCGTGTGCAAACTGGCACGCAAATACCATGTGACATTTATTATTGAATGTTGAGGACTGTGTTCAATGAGGCTCATCCAATGTGTCAAGTGCTCATTGACAGAAACACCTGACAAGAAATCTAAATTTTCGTCAACCATATCCATGGATATCAAATATACATTCTTATGCTGACATCTACTCTAATGCCACACTGACAGTGTAGTTTGTGGTCTTGAGTGTGATGCTTCTTGCTAAATAAGGTTTAGACTTTATTTACAGAAATTTCAAATCAGTGCTTTTCTGTGTTTGACTTTGACAATAATGTTAATCAGAAGATGTAGAAGAAATTCACCCGAACCATCATTATGTTAGGAAAAGTATTTTCCATTAGCTTGTTTTTGTATTGTTTTTCTGTCTGTGTAGGTGTATTCATTTGAAACCCTTCGACAATATAATGAAAAATAAGAATTAAATTTATCGAACACATTTCACCATTTCCCTCAGACCCAGTTCACAGGTTTGCCTATCGCGCTCCATTATACATTTGAGGTATAATTTCAGAGTATGGTCTCCCAGTATTAAGGAGGCCATATATTTCTGTTCAGCCAAGGAAGAGTTCCTGCTGCTTGATTTATTCTTCACTTAACCTCATAAATCTGTGCTGAGGATAACTTTAACAAAGCCATAAAGCCATTGTCGTTACACAGTCCTGAAAGAGGCTCACTGTCTAGGCACCATACTTTCACAATCAAGTTTCGTGATACTAATTTTGCTACAGTGCCTGATTTGATTAAACATGTGTCTTACTTTATGTGTTTTAGTACTAAATTCTAAAAAGTAGAAGCTGAAGAGCAGATCAGGTATATTTTCACCTTGAAACCTTTGAAGTCCCATTTATCAATTGACACACAGGTAGGAATTACATCGTTCATAAGATGCTGCTGTAGATATTATGCTTATAAACAGAGAAACCTTTCCCTTGTGCCTTCAGCATGACTCCCCTTATTACACATTCAATCACATATACTTATCATGCGCTAGTGTGATGTAGTCGCATTTGATCTTGATTCATTTATTGCCATGTGGAGATAGATGAGGGGATTTCTGAGATCCTCGACGTAACACTTGCCTTTTGCCCACCCCCCCTGATGCTGCCACATCTAATAAAGAAATGCAGCAACATAACTGACAGTTACTTGCTTTCACAACAGAAGACATCAGTGACTATTCAGAGTGGGTTTATACTTCTGATATTCTTATAAGCAATCTTCAGTTTGCTGTAATTAGACGTAAAAAGTATAGCCTGGAGCAGCATTGGTCAGTGTAGACATACAGATCAATATATGAATGGTCCTTTCATTATGCAGGTACATGCAAAATGAAGGGCGAAGGACCATAAAAATAGTAGCGTTTTGTACGCCTCTCATTATACATGCATGACTATTAACCACAAAAAAAATAGACTGTGCATTTAAAATTCCATTAATAAACTGGAAAGACTCATTCCATGATGATGGTGTTGTTCCTCAACGTAAATCGTACATAAAATATAAGTCATGGTTGATGTCTCACAACTAGATCAAAAGCCGGCACTGAAAGAAAGTCGGACGCTGTTCCACTTAGTACGTTTTTATGTTTTTCTCTCATGGATTTTAACCTATTGCTGTAAACTCGTACTAGGCTTTGAGCTTGTTGATGTGTGAAAACTTTGAACAAATAGCTTCTTGAGGCCTATTTAGTTTGCATTGCTGCTACCTTTTGATGGGAACTACATCAATTATGCATGAGCTGAGCATTAGGGCTGAATTTAAACCCCAGTGTTATACACCAACGCCTCAAGATATCTGAACACACAATCAATAATTCTCCATCAGCCAGGCAGGCTTCCGAGAGGCCCACACAGTCGTCTTTGAAGCGGTCTGACAAGTTAAACCTGGTCCAGTTTCTTTTCTACTAATGGCCGGCCTCTTAAGAGATAATGACACATTCTGTTGTAAAGTCTATTTTTATGTGGCCCAATTGTAAGATACGGCAGAAATGAGTTTTAGACTTAGTTGTAGTTTTAATAAAGTGTCCTCCTTGAAAATAGCATCAGCTCACAAAGGTTACAAAACAAAATCCATTTCAGTTCTACACTTTTTAATAGGATGACAGCACAGGTTGGTGTAAATGCACTTTCTCTCTCACTCTCTCTCCCTGACTGTCTTTTTTTGGAAATGTGCCCTTTGGCGATATTTTCCAAGTAGAGCTAGAGTTAGAGATTTAGAGCGTTTGTGCTAATGAAGCAAGCTTGCTCTTTTTAATTCCTTGAACAAGCCATCGATCAATTAGCAACACATCTATCTTTGCATCCCTTTGAGCCTCATTTAGACCTTGCTTTTATTGATACACTGATTCTACCTACAACAGAAAGTCAAGCCCCTGAGAGGTGAGCCAAAGACTTGCAACACTAGCCTAGAAACATGAAAAGGATTTTTCTCAATTTATTTTCACACCCTCTGTCAATCTATTTTTCTGTCTCGGTTGCTTTCTCCATAGACTTAAAGGAAGATATCACATCTGGAGTGGAGGGTTGCTCATGTGGTGCAATGTTGAGGCAATCTGCTGAGAGACATAGAGCTAAGAGCGTGAAGATTTGTTTCTTTAGCTTCCATCTACAACTTGACGCTGTGTGTGTGTGTGCGTGTATGAGAGAGCGAGGGTAAAAGAAATAGAGGGAGAAAGGTCATACATGAACACAGGCCTGTGAGGGAATTACAGATTACAGAGCATTTTTCCTCGACAGAAACACAAAAGTCTACTTTACAGGAAGACGTGTTCCACACACCGTGCTGAGATCTAGCTGGGACAATTTGGACACAAATCAATAAATGCATACAAAAGAGTTAGAGGACCACTTGAAGGTCCAATAACACAACTACAGCTAATACAAAAGAAGCAATTTAGAGGACTTCTGAACTTAAAGCACCATGATCCCATCAAGAATGAGCGGGTCTCAAAGTAGTACGTTCTGCTTTCTGTAACAACACATTGCAACATTTTACTTCACTTGAATTAACAAATTGTCACTTCTTTGGAGAGCCGATAATAGACGTATCTCACGGGTGAATGCACTGAACATTTCTCCACAGGATTTGTTTTGGCATCTCCAAACAGACCCAAACCCAGGACAACATAACTAGACTGGCCAGACAGTGTCATACCTGCGTAATGCAAGAAGTTTTGCAAAACACTCAAGCCTCACGGCAGAGGTCCCCTTTCGAACACCTTTCAGCACCTATAGCAACAGTAACATTATCAGACACAGTTTGCCAGAGGAAGCAATTGGTGGTCTCTGGATCGTAACCTCCCTTCTGTCAGTTGCTGTTTCAGTGTTTTGTTGTTATTTTCAAATAGTGATCCTGCATATAACAGGTAGAGTTCGGTGAGTCAGTTATTAGCACAACACCAGCGTCAAAGACTTAGGGTTTCTCAAGTCGTCAAGTCTATTTACATTCAAGCTGTTTATGTTCCACTGGATTTTGTTTTGCTCTGAAGAAACAGAGAAGGCTGTTTGGATTCTAGCGATCTGTGTGAGTTACAGTTAAAATTCATGCCTTGTCTTGTCCTGTTGTGTCCTCTCTTCTGGATTCACATTTCAGCCGTTCATCTAAACAGTATTGACCACGAGGGCACCCGCTGACAAACACACAATGAATTGCGGTCAAAAGGAATAGGTTGTGAGTCTGGCTTTTCCCTCTTAACAACCATCGCCACGGAGACCGTGAAGTGAAACAGTCAAGTAACTGTCAGCAGAGACACTGGAGCGAGAAGGGAGGCAGAAAGAGAGAGAGAGAAAGAGAGAGAGGGAGAGAGAGGCAGGCAGAGAGGAAGAGGAGTATATAAACAGACTCCCTGTAACAAGTTTGTTTTTTCAAGGTGTCAGGTTCCACGGCCAAGTTTGCGGTTATCTGTGAGGTCTATCCTGTTTGGTTTGGCATGTGCCCGGGCTGCAGCAATAAATTTCACTGAATGCTATGATCCGTTAATTAGGCTGGCAAATGGAGCTTGTAATTTGGCAGCGGCAAAACCCACAGCACTTTGAATTGCAGATAAACTGCTACAGAGGCTTAAAGAGACTGCAACCGCTCTGATGAGCAGTCTCTGTGTGAAGTTTCTGCGAGTGTGACTGTGCTCATATGTGTGTGTTTATTTGCGCAGAAGTGTGTATGAGTGTGTGTGAGTGTGTGTGAGTGTGTGTGGTGACGTGGATTTGGCCATGCGTGTAGATGGCCATGAATGTGGTGTGTGTGTGCGAATGTGTTTCTCCGTGGAAGATCTGAAAGCTTCCTGGCAGCTGCTAATCTTCCACCAAAAGCAAGCCATTCACTTGGCACACCCCTCTTTTCTCTGACTGTCTCAAACTGGATGGAAGTGAAATGGGGTCTTTTACGGTGAGCGAGTCGCTCAAAATGGCCAGACAATCAAGCGTGGCGGAGCATTGAAACAACTCGGAGGAGCCGTGATTTACTTCCATCTACATGAAATCACAGGGCTATTTGATCACCGGGCGAACAGTCTAAACGAAACCTGACCTAAAGGAGAGCGGTTTTATCGGGCGTCAGATAAGTGCTGTAGATTGCATAGAAAGACGGGGGGAAAAAGTGTGGAGGATGAAAAAAGATGGATGTAAGAACAGGCTTAGTTATCTGCCCATCACTGTGGCCTTTGGATACATTCTGAATGCGGTGGAGAGGTTAGCAAGGTGGGGCCGTGCTGCTAGAAGTCCGCCCGAACAGAAGATCGAGGACACACTCACACATATACTGTACGTGTTGAGTCGGTGTGCCATGGGAATCCACAGCAGTAGTACAGGATCAATTACTGGCTGGTTGCTGGAGGGATCATGCTGCACCGAGTGTCCAGGGAGGGAGGTGGATCGATGCTGACTGCAGTGGGGTCCAACATACCAAACACAGTATACATGGTGGGAGCAGCACTTACCATCCATGTACCTACATACCACTTAAATGTTATTGTGTCCGTTTTTTTTTTTTTAACAAGCCCCCTGCTCTGTGCTGATAACAAGAGCGACCATCTGAACATGAAACAACACATAGCCTTGTGATGGTCTGTGATAACTGTACTTGTGTGAAAGTAAGATACTGGTCAAAGATTATGTACACTGCCCACCAAGTGCAACACCTACACCATACCCCCTGGTGACGCTCTCCTACACTAATTATGGATGTTAAGGGCACCATTAAACACAGCAGCAAAGATATTATTAGAGTCAGTTCCTACATTACATGGAACAAAGAACTACAGCACGTGATGGCAGGTTTCCAATGAGCCTGACTCTGAAGGCCATGAGTCAGACCCCTCCATCCATGCACCTGCATGGTCAAATGAGACCAATGCAGGGTCAGGAACCTAGTCACGAATAATTAGAAATAAAAACAAAGGACCCATGTTTCTTTTTAGCCATGTTAGCAGTATGGTGCATGAGTTGGTCAGTTGGCCCATTGTTCACATCCAGACCGCAGACTCTGGAACAGTTATTTGGTGGATAAACATTCAGATTTTACAGTTATTCTGTGGTGTTTAGAGAAGAAAGCCTCCTGAGGTTAGTGGTGCCTTGACTTCTTCTCCAGCTCCACCATGTTGTCTGCTTTTTTCGGTAGGCGGGTGAACTCCACAACATTTGGAAGGAACCCCATGAACTTTCATGCACCTTTGGTAGAAACCAGAAGATTGATCCTAAACGACTTTGGTATCCTGGGCTTTTTTATCGCAGTCCAAATTTTCACATACTGTATTTAGTCATTACAAAGACAAATTTGGCTGAAGAGCTTCTTGTTTTACTATTAAAGACGTTTCCCAAGTGTTCGGCTTTAACAAATGAAGAAACAAAACAGACTTTGGCATTGTTTGACACCGCACAGCAACATAAAGCAGATAAAAACAGTGGGGTGGGGTTTCTCTGAAAGTCAATATTGGGAACAGAAATGTAGGAGTGTAACTAAATTCCAAACAAACATGACAGACTCTTACGTTCCACAGAAGCAACAAGTCTTACACGTAACTGTTTCTCATCCTGACATTTTCTTGAACCATGACATCAACCATGACATCAAGCAGAGCTGGACCATTTTGGGCCTACATATTTTTCTCAGTCTCTGTTGTCTCCAAACACAGTACTGTAGGTGCCCACAGCAGCCCATAAAAGCCCATAACACCTGACAGAGTAAAGAATAAAAGCGGGAACATGGCTGAGAAGGCCGCCACAGCCTGGTCCCTCAGTAGTAATTTGATGGTGGGGACATCTGCAGATTGATAGTGATGATTCTGGGGACGGGAGAGACGTACAGGGCGAGTGTTGTTATTACACATTGGATCTTGTAGCACTTCAAGGCCTCTACACCTCTAATGAGGTGGAGCTCAGAGAGATTGAGGATAAAGCCTGACAGGGGGACAACACGTAAATACCTCAGGCAGCAGTTTAAGTTCGCAGCTTTGCAACTCACCGGCTCCCTGTAAAAGTCAAAGCTTGTTAATAATATTTAATAGCAAGTGTGTTCAACAAGTTTAAGAAATCCAAACACTTCTAGTTACAAAGTATGATTTAGCTGGAATTGTGCTATTTGTTATTGCAGAGGAGACCTGTGTGTTTGTGTGTGGACTGTACTAGGTAATTTGTCTCTCACTACTGCTGTCCCTCCTCACCTTCCCTATAGTATATCCAGTTGTCATTTCTAGTCCATCCAAGTCCCTCTGTTTTAAGTGGCCTTCATTCACTTTCCTTAATTGGAGAGTGCGAGTTTTGTCACCAGCTCATTAATGTCCAAGTCTCTGCGCGCTCAGGCAGTTCTGCTCCAGTGGGCACATCTGCCCATGCTCATCCATGCAGCCGCAGAGGTGTCAGACGCAAGAAACACACACACATTCACCCATATGCACATGGAAGGTACTGTCGCGTTGGCTATTAAAAGCAAAGCTGGGCCGATTATGATCCCATTCAGAGAGAGAATGGCTCTCCAGAGGTGAATGATGGCACATCATGTGGTGCAGGGTGGAGTGGGACCTTCTGTGGAGATAGAGGGGATGAAAAATTGACTAGAGGAGATGAAAAGAGTCGTGAGGGGACAGAAAGATGGGAGAAGAGGAGAGGAAAAGAACGGGTAATGAAGGACGATGGTGCTTATGTGGCCTGACTCAACGAAAATCATTTCTAAAATAAAGGTGTTGTCAAAGCACAGGCTTTCTAATGCAGTATATAGGGGACTTTCGAAGTAGCAAACAAATGCACAAATAGAAAGTGAGGATTTGAAAAAACAAATATAGCTGTGAATTAACATTTGTAAACGTAATGTGAGAATGAATATATCATAGCTGCAATAGGAAATGGGCTCTTGTCCTGTCAGAAAAAAAAAACTGACCCATCATCAAAACAGTTTGCTGAAAGGTGCATGATTTTAGCTGTTTTTACCACTGGGGAATGTGTTGACATGTCATATAGCTATATACAGTGTATGTGTCAAAAGAAAAAATATGTATTTTTTTCTCATTAATTAGGATATTGTGCAGTAGTACAGTTCCTCCTCTGCTCTGCTACTGCATAGACAAAACATCTCATCATAGATTTTACAAGTAAAATGTAAACATTTTCCTTCTTCACCGCCATGGCAGTAACTTACCTCACCCACACTGATGCCATCTTATATTGATCATTTAACAAGTGGTGCAGTGAAATGCATTTGTGCTCATAAACATCAATGGTTTTTTTGTTTGTTTGTTTTTTACTGTGCCTCAGTCTTGTTTCACACATTACAGAGCAGAGAATTCACATATTAAAACCGCCCTTCAAGACTTTGGGACAGCACATGTAATAAATGATCCAAATAAAGCATTCCTGGTGGAAATCACAAGCACCCAGAGAGAGAGAGAGAGAGCGAGAGAGAGAGAGAAAGGCAGTGAGGAACTTTGATCATGTCAGCTGTTTCTTTCCAGGCTGTCTCAGAGGAGAGGTTTATGTAAGTGGTTTATTGCGTTCCTGCATCATGGGGGGGGTGGTGGGGGAGACAAAGGAGGGGAGACGTTTTCCAGGCTGTCTCAGAGGAGAGGTTTATGTAAGTGGTTTATTGCGTTCCTGCATCATGGGGGGGGTGGTGGGGGAGACAAAGGAGGGGAGACGTAGGGCATTTATGAGATTAGCACAAAGTAAACTTCTCCGAGTGATTTCCCCTGCAGAGGACATCAGCAGTCAGCAGGATGGTGAATAGAAGGAACAGGGTGTGGCGCCGGGTTCACCATCAGTTCAAGAATCTGAGAAAACAGCAACATCCAAAGAAAGGAGGTCTTAAATGGTTTCAGAGAAAATCAGGAGAAAAACGTCCCATCGCTCCATTACCTTAAGTGCCGACGCTGGAGTCAGGGCAGGTGACAGCCATGTCACATGTGTGATTGTCATCCATGATGTTGGCACTTGCTTATTGACTCGGGAGTAGAGGTGTGGGGCTACTGCTGCCAGTGTTTTTCAAGGGCACGCGGGTGAATTAAAGCAGGAGACATTAGTCATTGACCATTCGCTGTCTGCCCCGTCTTATTGATTTTGTCCAGACGCACTATAATTTTATATGAGTATATCATGTATATTAAAACAATAAGGATATATGTCAGTGATTCCTAGTCATCCATCACAGCGGCTGGCTGACGGGCAGATGTAGATTATTGGGAATGGAGTTGGCTTGTTGATTGTTGGGACGTGTCCTGTGTCTGTAAAAGCAGGTTATGGGAAATCCAATGCTCTTTGACTTTGTCGCATTTAAAAACATCATCAAATAACATTTGCATTTTTGGCTGCCCATAGGCCAAACCGCGCTTGTCTGGGTAACGTAAGTGGTCACAGAAGTCAGAATCCATTCACCGGATTGTTTTGGGTTTTTTTTCGGAGGAAGGGGAAGTGTGTCGGCGTAACACCTGACCCGGTGATAAAATATCAGGTGGGAAGTGGCACTACATCACTCAGAGGGAGACAAACCCAATCTGCCACTTCAGGTCTAGTGAAGAGGAAGAGAGGAAGGGGTGGGGGGCAGACAATACATACACCCAGGGAAGGAGTCTCAGCCTCTGCCTCCTCTGTTGCCAGTTAACCATGCACAGCAACAGCTGGGCACTTTGATTAATTTGTCCGAAGGCAGTGATTTATTTGTTTGTAAGGGACCCGTGTGAACTCCACTATAGCTCTACACTGTGTGCATACAAAGGCAACATGCATTCCCACTCGGACTCACTCAATATTTATAAAAAGTTTTTTTTTAATCTCTCTCTCCCTTTCCCTCTCTCCACTTTCCTTTGCATTAATCTGTTTTGACAGCTAGCGAGAGGAGTATGTCTAATGTGGATTTTTTTTTTATCACGATTAATCTTGTTTGAATGGAAGAATCTCTGGTCCATTTTAATGGGGGTATCTGCTTTGGACAAACACCACAGTGTTGGTTTCTTCTACCTTGGCCCAACAAAAATATAACTTTAACAACAACCAAAGCTGGGATGAATAAAATTCCAATTTCGTTAGCAACAACTGGAGCAAAATGCACTGTTGCACTTGAGCAGATATTATACGTCTGATAAAGCCTTGTCACTCGGTGACAAAGACAATTCCCAGTAGATTAGTGGTAGTGCTCTCAGGTGATATTTAGTGCGTCTCAAAACCAACTGGTGTCGGAGTTACAGAATGTTGACGATAGGGGTTGTTTTGGCCTGTTTATACTATCTGTCAGGAGCCGTGCAAAAGAGCGTGCGAAAAAAAAACTAATCCTGCTAAAACTAATCCTGTTATGGATAAACCATCTCTTAAAGGATCCACATTAAATCACAGCCAGTGTGGGGATTGTAGAGAAGCACACAATTTTACTGCTGCAGCAACATCTGCAGTCAAAAGCACATGAAGGCATCTTAACTGTTTCGTTTCTTCTCCCCCTATCTCCAGCTCTTTTTCCCCGTACTCTTAGAAATACACGCACACACAGAGACACGCACACACACGCACGCACAACCAAAGTGCTGACGCTGGCATTTCGTGTTTTCACTCTCTGCTCTTATAATCTGTTTTATCTCAGGTGCTGCCAATAGCAGGTTTAATTAATGAGAGGATATTCCTAATGTAATTTAGCCAGCGCAGGATTATAAAATGACACATCAATCCACGGGCTGCAAGGCAATGAGAGAAAGACGAGGTGGACGGGGACGGAGGGATGATGGAGGGAGAGAAGAAGAAAGCCTGTGTAACTTTAAAGTATTATCAGCACCACATCAGAGCTCAGAGTGCACCGGGAACTGAAAATTGCCTCGTTAATGCGCGCATCTATACGGAACGTGTACGTGTGTTTCCGTCTGTTTGTACATTTGTGTTTGTGCGCGTCAGCAACCTTACTGTCATGAGGTTAGGATTTATCTTTGCTTACAGGGGGGAAGTCCTGTACTAATTAAGTCTAGGCCTATTAGAATGAGCTCCTCAGCCTCGAGCATTATAAAGTGTCACTCTTCCATTCATCCTGAGAGCCAGAGAAGCAGCAGGCGGGCAAACCAAGAGACACAGGGTTACTGTTAAACCCCAAATTGCTCATGTCCCACTTTCTTCTCAAAGAATGGATCCATTTACCAGTTCTCAGATGCAGCTGACTGTCTGGTTTACAAACAAGGTTGCTTTACAGTAATGGTTCTCCGAGGCCAGGGTTACTTAATATTGTACATTAACATGAACTATGGATATGAGTTTAAACCATTAGGTCAGTAGCACTAAAGGGTGTTCTGTGTCTCGACTGTACATGATTATTAATTACAGGTTATTTATGCATCAGACTTTTAACCACGACTAGGTGTTTTTGCTCTAAACCTAGGCATAGCACACACACACACACACACACACACACATTCATACATACATACATAGGTATGTATATGTGCGTGTGTGTGATATACTGTATATTAATGTAAACATACTGGATCAGAGAAAAGAGCTACATTGAGGATTCTGGCCAGCAACCCCTCCAACTCAATCCGCTGAATTTTCTACCAGCCTCGGCAAATTATTTCTAAAGCCCAGCGTGTATTCCATTTATCACGATCTGTGACATTGTTCAAGAACAGAGAGGCTTACAGTAATATCAAAGTTGACATAAATTTAATTAAGTGTCTGGACATGGATCTCGATTTGCATTTTCATGAATTATATGTTCTATCATGCATTTGCAGGGACTTAAAGAAGTGAGATAAAAGATAATGAAAAATGTGATATTCTGTTTTTTTTTAAAAGGCAAAACAGATGGTTAAGTTTTGGACTGAAATATTTTAAATAAAATAGAATATTTTCCGATGTAAATCCTCATTCTTACTGTTGTGTATCGTTTTGGACAGGAGTCAGACTGCAGGCAGTTTAGCCATATATTGATCTGGTCTTTGCATCAGTCACCTCGACAGTAAAACTACAAGGAAACGCTCCGAGATGTTATCCTTGTTTTTTGGTCTAACGATGTTTTCCCACAATCTCATCCCACTGAACTTGATTTGTTTTCCAGATGATTTGCAAAGTTGCTGCATGTTCATTTCAAGCCACTTAAACATTAAAGGCCATAAAACGCCGCGCACATTTGGAACATCATTTGAAGAATTTGGAGCGGCAGAGAATTTTGTAATTGGCAAGATTAATAATATTTACAGCGCCGAGATGCAAATCTCCCTTCGCTGGGGCCCATGAATAATTGAGTGCGAACAATCACTTTGAATAATTCATTTCTAAATATTCTTCAGTGTGTTTTTTTATGACCAGAGGGCAAGCTGAGTTTTGTGACAGCAGCAATGTGCGGCGGTAATTACGCCGAGCGTCTGCGGCCCCTCTTAATTGCTGCGAGAAGTTCCTTCGCGCCAGCAGGCTTCTTCAGAGAGGAGGAGAGACGGGGAGGAGGAGAAAAAAACAGACAGAGACAGAGAACAGGAAAAGAGTAAACAATCCTCTCTTTCTGTCTCTCTATCTATCTTCCCCCTCATATGCCCATACTATGCTTTCAATCACCATGATGCCCTGTACCAGCTCTCCCCACCTGGGTTTGCAGCTCATGCGTAGAATATTGATGATAATGGAATTAATTACCTGTTTTTTTTTGGTTTTTTTTCCAATATGTACATCCTTGCAGTGAGGGGGGGGCTGGGCGGGGAGGGGGGAGCGCTGGGAGAGCAGACTTTGACAGAGGTGGGAAATTAGAAAGGGAGCTTTAAGAAGGAGATAAGTTGATGTGTGCAGTGAGGCCTCCAGACCTCCAGGACCTACGAGGAATACCGCGCTCCTGATTAAAATCACAGCTATCATTAAAGCAGAGCCCAGCTCGCCATGTTTAATTGAGGGGTTTTAAACAGGGCGCTGTGACTCGACTACAAAACACAGGAAGAAGAGGCTGAACCCAGAGGCATTCTCCGTGTGCTTCCAGCTGCTCGGGCCACTGGTGTTAATGATGGATCCTCCTGCTGTTACAGCCACTGATGTTAATGATAAACACACCAATTAATTTTTCAGGGAGAAAACGCATGACAAATACCCCGTGAGTTTTGTGCGCAAGCATCTCATCAAAGTCGTTTTTATTTACCTCATGAAAGGAAGTTTTTTTTTTCCTTTTTCTGCAGATGTGGCTCCCAGTCTGCAAAGGTTCAGACTAATTGTTGTTGTACTGTTGCTTTTTAACCCCCTTTTATTTTACGTCACATGACCGCAGTCACTGCCAAACCGAGCCCCCTGTAATAACTCGAGCCTGTTTCCTCACTCAGCGTCCCCCGAGATGCTGCCGGTGAGATGGGCTCTTTCATCGGCTGTGGCATAAACTGAAACAACTTGTCAGGACGGTTGCAGACAAGGAAGCACTTTGTAAAATTTTATTATGCCTTGATAGATGATGTGCACCTGTTCTGATTACGACCATAAAAGCAAGCTTTATCATCCATCTCTTGAAGCGGAATATTCTTGGCACTTAACTCAAATCCCCAATTGTGAGATAATAACATAACAAAAGATTTTGTGCTTTGGAGCTTTGGCAGGATTTGAAGTTAATTTCTTTTTTTTTTTCTTCTTTTTTGCAAGGTACATTACCCCTTTTCTGTTGTCTCCACTTGTTAATTACCTCTAACAACAGCATGGTTGTACTTTGTCTGACACGGAAAGCCACACTAACACCCTGTTGCCTCTCATCATCCTGTCTCGTCGCTCTTCTCCTTTACTCTCTCCTCTCATACTTTTGCAGCGTAGCCAGAAACCACACCAGGCCTTGCTGCCCACTATCGATCCTCGTGTCGTAATGATGGCTGAGAGATTGCCTGCACCGGGGAGTGATCTGGGAGCTAGTGCAGGATTAAGGAAGGCATGGATTGCTATCGATTTCTATCTGATACAATCATTTCATTTGGGCTCAAATCTCCTTTCGGGTGCGTTGTGAGCCAATCGGCGGCAGATATCTTTTAATTCTCCTCTTCCCCTGCTCCCTTCAGACGAGCCTAATGCTGTAACATGCCACTCTGCTAACAGGGTTAACACCTCCTGTTGTTCTCCCCATTACTACCAAACTTATTAATTAAGGCCAGAGCGAGGACTAAGACCTCAGGGCCCCACCCCCATGAGGGACATGAGATGGAATGAGGTCTCGGGGAAGATCTCAACTTGACCATCAGATAGGTCTGCTGGTTAATACAGCGATGCTCCGCCGTGACAGATTTGTGAATAGCGGGGTCATTTACTTTGATTGATTGTTCTGTGCGGGGAACGCGCCATTATCCCCCTGAAAATAAGGCCAATTTATTGAACAGCGGTGTCTCACGGGTGAGTGTTTTTAATTTGTTGTCTCTGGCTGATGAGATGTATCACTGTCACTGGATGTACGTCCCCAGCTCAGCATGCAGGGGGCCCTTTTAACACGCAGACACGCACTGTACAGAATGAAAGCGTGGATCGTTGATGCTTCCCTGTGATAGATAAAGGAGGACGAACATAACTTGATACCTAGTGCATAGTGAAACATGCACCCTTCCATACGACTCCGACGGTAACGTGTGATCTATAATTCCTCGAGCCAACTCAAGTGTCCTTGCAGTAAACGCTGCTGCTGTGCGCCCACGCTAATCGCCTAAACGAGTGTGGACGGCTGTTAACAGTTCACATGCATCTAATATTGCATTTATCCCCTCTACTTTTCTTTCCAGGCTTATGGCAGCTTATTATCTCAGTCTCTCTGCGCGTCGGGGTTGATGAATTTCAAATACGAGTATCATGCTGACACAGACAAGCTTTGTACAGGGCTTGTTTCCTTGCATGCTCTTCAATTAGTCCAATTTATGTAGCAAGGCCCGGATTCACCTTCAGAGCAGGGGAACAAACAGCCAGGCTCCTATTGATTTGGCCCTGCTTTTCCTCCTGGCCATTGATTAAATCTCCTGCATTATTTGCTATACAGGCCAGAGGGATGGCGTTATTGCTCTGCTCTGCCGTTACCTGTCAGTTGACTGCCCTAGCAGACAGAGAAATAAGGCCACCAGAGGTAGGGAGAGAGAGATGTGATGAAAAACAAGAGCACCCCCACCTTCTTTTTCTTCTACTTTTTTTTTATTTTTTTAACTCCGGGAACAGATTTGTCCCTTAATGAAGGTCTCACCACGGAAACGAGAGTGGTCCAGGGGGTCACAGGGGTTCCTGGAAACGCCCTCTTATCCTGGGCCCGGCTTACCCCCACAGCCACTGGAGATGATAGTGCCCCAGTCCAAGTGTTTGACCCCTCAGATTGATTTATCGTAATCAACTGTGGACCAGGAAGAATCCGGAGGATGCCTGTGTAGTGGGGAAAGGCACCTTGGGACCGTACAGACAATCACTAGACCCTCCATCAATTTACACATGACAGGAACCAAAGACAGAGAGACAGAGAGCTGCCGCTGGTGAGGGTGAGAGAGGAGGAGGCTCATGGGACGAGCAAGGTGGGGATGGATAGATGAATGTGAATTTATGTGTGTGTGGGTGTGTGTGGATGGGAGGTGATGGTGGGATATAGGACAGAAGGTCCCTAAGGCCAAGGCAGTTAATTAGCTTTGTAAGAAAACAATCACACTAACAAGCCAAACAAACTTATTAGACTACTCCCATTATCCCTCCTGCTCTCCCAGGGCCACCGGCAAAGTGGCAGTTTGAGAGACAGCGTTTCTTCTGCTGCCGTTCTGCATTGACACCTTCTCAGGCTGATCTTCAGCCAGGAACTCTCTCATATCCTCAACAAACAGATGACTGCCCTCCTGTGGAATAACACCACCTCGTTCAAGCGTCCTTGCTCATTTTTAATCACCTCTGAAATGTAGCCTCCTTATTTGTTTTGGCAGGAAATGAGACCCGTTCAATTATGGGCGAGATACAAAGGGGAAGTGATTCCGCGAGCACCCCTTCTCACTTTCTGGAGGCATGACTGCACCACTAGCTTTATGTCGCCAGTGTATAGTACAAGCCGGTGATAAAAATGAGCTGGGCGCATAAAACAGCATCTGCCCACACAATCTGAGTGTCCAGTCTTGAGCAGCCAGCGGAAGCACAAACACACACTCCCTCTTCCTACTGGCGCTTCAACAGATTAAATAATGCTCAACATAAATTGTAAAGGAAGGGAGGAGATCACCAAGTCTCAGCAGGCGCTGTGATGTGAGCATTTATATGCCGATCCATAAACGGAACAAGGTGGCTTCTGCATGCATAAACACGCACGCTCTCCGGTCTCCGGTCTCCGTCTGTCTCACGCACACAAACATTCACAAAGTCACGCGAAACACTGATGCACATACTCAGGGTTGTGTTCATTTGAGTTTATTACCCATGCCGAGTGCCATGGTCCGATGTTTAAGGACATGTAGCTGGGTACCACTGGCATATGGGCACACGGGACGATATGTCATGCTGAACATTAAGGGGCCATGGTGTATGGCGAGAGCAGATGCAGTCCTCCAGGGGTGTGACTGGCACTGGGTTGCTTTCCTTGGCCACTGTCCATGCTCTCCCACTGGTGGAGGACTGTAGGAGATGCCTTTAATATGGCTTTAAGTCCCATTGAACAGTGGGGAACCCAGGGATCTAATTTAATACCGACCAGCTGCCCAGCTCTGCTGCTTACGCTCTGCCATATGTAGGTCTTGGTGCGCGTGAGTCCTGTGAATGTGTGCATCTGTTTCCATGTTTTAATGACACACGCATAAGTGTGTGTGTGTGGAGTTTATGTAAGTGTCTGAACGTCTTCTTAGCTCACGGGTTTACAATTTCAAACTTTCACTAACGAGCAAAACATGGCGTAATGGGGAGAAATGCGATCATCAAATATTTAATATGAAGCGAAGCCTTCTGCCAACTTGACAAGTTCTCTCAAAATAAAATCAGGCCACGGCGAAACACTATCTGACCTAAAAAAAAAAACACAGGAGACAAAATCATGTTAAAAAACTTTAGCGATTCAAGATCATGTTCTTTTGAAAAATCTGTTATTTGCCGAATCAGTTCTTGAGACGCGAATTCATCCGGCCAATCATTTGTTCCTCATCAGCACTAGACAAAATGCAGATTGAATATCTCACAAAGAAAAAACAGACCGTTTAAACTGAAGCCAGTTTAATTATCTATTCCAAATGATGCTTGGTAAGATTATTTATCTAAGAGAAGAAAACTATAATCCTCAAACGAGGCGTTATGACTCCCCTCAGTTGCTCTTTTTGTAGTGTGAACAATAACAAGGAGACCTGCAGTGGGTGCCAACAGTTAAGAGGATGAAATCACACTGAAACTATGTTCATATAATCCACAATTGTTCAGCTTCTTCCTGTTCGGGTGGGTGTGGCATAGAGAGCTGCTAAGAATCGTGGCAATCCATGAGTTGACGGGCCCCACGGTGCTCTCACACTTCGGATGAAAAGCCAGGCCTTGGTAAGCAGGTCTTCCTGTGAGAACAGCAAGGATCTGTGCGAGCTGAGGTTTGACATCGGGTCACTGGAGACCAGCTCCCCAAACCTCAACCCTGACCCCTCCAAACCACTGCAGGACTCCTGAGGCCACCCTCACTTTAAACACGCGGATGACGTTTGTAGCGCAATGGAATTCACAGCTCCATCAGCGATCGCATAAGCTCTCTCTATATGTCTGTGTGTGTGTGTGTGTGTGTGTGTGTGTGTGTGTGTGTGTGTGTGTGTGTGTGTGTGTGTGTGCGCCACAGTTTCAGGTCACCGTCTTTACAGAGGGGAGCTCGCGTTTGCCTCATGCATCATTACTGAAAGAGAAGCCTGCCTCACAAAGAGCCTTTTGAACAGAGCTGTGCCATCGTTAAAGTTTGCTAACTTTCACCAGTTCCACTGTGCGCGCCGCTGATCCCCTCTGACTGATACAGATACACAGTGTGTGCAGAGGTGATGAAAGAACGGAACAATTGCAGATAAAGTGTTTTTTGGGGCTGGTGTGTGCTTGCACATGTGTGCGGGGTTATGGCGTGTGCAGAGTAATGATGCGCTGTGTCTGACGGGGAAGTCACATCTTAATGATGGATGGTCGATTATAGAGCGATCTTCCTGCTCGTCCCCGGCCCAATGTGCTCTGTTATTAGCATGCATATAAATGGATCATACCCAGCAGCCTCTTCACATTCACTTGCTAACGCCATTAGATATGCAGCCCTGTATCTCCATCAATAAATTGTAGTCATACTGGGAATTTCTGTGTGTGTGTGTGTGTGTGTGTGTGCCCATGTGTGCATGTGTGTGTGAGAGAGACAACAGGCTCTCAGTTCACATTAACTCTGAAAGACCTGACGAAGTGCCACTAACATTTTTCTCCCCTATCAGGTGTCATTTGGGGATTTTTTTTTCCCTGAGTTGAGTGTGTGTGTGTGTGTGTGTGTGTGTGCAAGTGTGAGGAATGAGTGTTTTTCCAGACACTACATTCTTGCCCCCCTTTTTAGTGACATCATGGGGTCTTTAAAAAAAGGAGTGAAACCTTGCATTGTGTAAAGACTGGAAACTCATCCCGAATGAGCAGAGTGTGTTGTGGTTACAGGTGGGGTGAGAACCTGGTTTCATTGTTTTTCTGTGTGTGTGTGTGTGCGCGCATGTAGTGTAGCGTGTGAATGCAATACAACACATATTTGCCAGTTTGCTGCTGATGCCTGCGAGTAATCACAGTCGTAAGCGCACACTACAGTGTGTGTGAGTGTGTATGGGCTGAGGGTACACTGTTTGCCAAAAGGCATTTCCTAATTTACTACCTGGCAATCCTCAGGATAGAGCAAACACGCCATCCAGGGAAACATAAATCTCTGTAACACACAGGTTATTGCGCTTTTTATGTTGAAATTCTGCTCGCCTTCAAACGTTACCAACAATGTTTGCTTTAACAACACAATTTGTCCTACACCACTGGCATTTGTTTTATGGACCATATAGGTTTCAGAGGAACACAGTCGAGCAACAGACAAACACGGGGAGATATGGCTTATGTGCATAATGAAGCGCCTCCCTCCCCAATCATCAACAAAGTGACATCAGCACCATATTTAAGGGGGAAGGGGGGGGGGTGGATAGTGTGAAAGGGCTGTCAGTATTTCTCACCTCGTACTGCTGTGGTAAATCATTAGAGAGCATCATTGCGATTGCGTGATTGCATGTTTAGAAATCTGCCTATAACTGTGTGTACATGTGCGCACACACCAGCGTGTGTTCCTGTATCATTAGACTATACCATACCAGACTAGACCAGCCTTAATGATGCCCATACGTCTTTCTTTTGGGCCACTAGCTTCTAAATTGGGACAAGTTACATTCAACTATTGCTAACAGTGTTCCAGAAGTCATTAACTCTTGCCTGTGACCTTTCGCTGGCCCTCGCCAGTCCAACCGGCGTTTTTTATTCCTGTAAGCTTCAATTAAAGCGTCTCACCTTCACTTCCCAAAATGGTACCTAGGAAAAGCCAGGGACATATAAAGCAAGGCAGCAAATTGAAACAGAAAAATGAGGCGCTTGACAGCATCTGAACGCTCCTCTGCCCTCGGCTTCTTTCATTTGTACCGGCTGTGATATCTGCAGGCCTTATCCACACTCTCTGACACGTGTGAGTGAAACGACTGTGACGTGGCGCTGAAACTCTGGCACCGCTCTCAGCCGGACAAATATGTGAAATGGGAGATAGCGATGGGCTACGTCACTGTGAGCCTCGCTTTTCTTTTGGAAACCAGGTTGGGACTGAACCTGGAATGAAGCCACCAGCAGCAGAGAACGACCTTTCTTTCGCATGCATGTCAAGCTAAACATGCGCGTTGCCTCCCGATACCTCAACCTAACAGTGTGTGCACGCTCATGGGGCGAGGCAACTGCTGTTGGGACAGGTTTCCCAGTGTGTGTGTGTGTGTATGTGTGTGTATTGGGGTGATAGGGCAAAAGAGAAGGGGAACGAGAGGAGAGAAGGTTGGAGAACAGAGGGATAAGAGCAGGTGACGAAGGCAAAGGGAGGGGGAGGTGAAGGGCAGTAATGGGGTCAGTCTTAAGGTGAGGGCTATAATCCATCAGTAACCTTTCCTCCCACATATGCACCACACAGCCTCGTGCAGAGCACGTGCACGTATCTGTGCACATGCTCACACTGACATTCTCGTGTAACCCCAGCATCCGAACCCCAGCGCAGCGTCTGTTGTTTGATGAGAACCAGAGTGTCCCGCCGGATCACACAAATCCCCCTTTAACTTTCCAGCAACTTTAGCATCACAGGCCAGACTCTGTCTGTGTTGACAATATTTAATACCCAGGGATTATCCTTATGGTTCAACAAAGATTTCAGACCACTGCTGTCTCACTGTGGGTTTACACAAGCTTTTGATGGATATCCCTGATTCTATTAACCAGCTGTGTGCTATAGGTGTAGTCGTACCCTCTGGAGTGCTGCATCACTTTTTAGTGCTCGGCAGTTTCATGTTAATTGTACCAGGCTTCATCTAGCTGCCAGCTGGAAAGGGTGGAATATCCCAAGCTGTCATCAGCAGCTTGTTCGTAAGCCTCGAAACCCAGAGTGTTCCTATTTAGTCGTCTCCATTATAATCCAAAGCTGAAAACGCAAAAATATTTGCTTCCCCGCTCGTCGGTCGCCAGATGAGACGATCAACAAGTACATTCTAATGACTTCTGTAATGTGGCAGTAAGGGAGCCGAAAAACAGCCTCAGAAACCACACTTAAAGTTCCAGTTACATTTCTAACACACAATCTAAAGTCAGCCTGTATTTTTATTTTTATTTTTTTTGACAACAAATGAAATAGCTGCATGATTCTGATGGAATGATCGCGTTGCTTAAAGGTTGCACAGGCTTTGAAACTTGGCTGGCCTTACAAGTGAGAGGAATTAGAGCTTTAAACCTCCGGCCAGGTTCTGTCTGGAACAAGGCAATCTCCCTCACTCGCAGCGCCTGCATTTTTAATGAGAACATCTGCTCCGGTGGCCCTCTGGTGGAAGCAAGGCTTGCTTAATCACACAGCCGAGCCCCTCAAGTCCCTCGCAGTGGGATCTGCTCGGCCCAGTGATCAGATGGAGCTGGCCATTTTCACGTTAGTACTCGCTAGTGGAGAGAAATGAGAAGGGGTTAAGAGGGTATGGTGGATTTATTATATGTGATGCAGGGAAAAAAAACATTCATATCTAGTGTAGGTTAAAACAAGACAGTGAAAGAGTTGTCCTGAAAGGAGATGAGAAGAACATGGCAGCAGACACCCAGAGGTCTTCTCAGTGCAGTACATGCAGACCTTTTCTACAGGTGGCTCACAGACGAAACTCACTCTAATTGGGAAAAACGTCTATTTTTTTTTTCATCCACATGAATCTGCTCTTCTCCGGCGCCGAAACGCGAGCGTTTCACTCATTAAGTGGGATCCGCTGCAGTGTTGCTGTGCAGAGAGGGGAAATGAAGCTTTTCCTAACACGCTGTTATATAAGTGTTAGTGTTCAAAGACAGGGTCGTGTAAACCAAGTGGAGTGTCCACTCATGTCTCTCAGCTATATATTCAACAGCCCCAGGCTTTAAAGCACAGCTTTATTGCCTGCAAACCTAAAGAGGGCAGAAGAAGAAAATAAGCCACTTTTCCGTTGTTTTGGTCTTTTATTACACCGTTTACAGGGCACTCTTCAAAAAAATGATTTAGACGCACTTGGCTGTGGCCGCGCTTAGGATGTAAACAATGTTTCCAAATGAGTGTAGGGTTGTGTGAGACTGGCCTGAGGGTTCGACGCCTCTGACGGGAGGAGAGCCTCATGTTGATCTGCAGGGATCCTGCGTTAGTATCACGGCATCTGGTACGCAAAGAGGCATAACAACGCAATCAAATCACTCACAACTTCCCCAACGCTTTCCAGAGTTTTTCCTCGGACATTAACTCGTGTGCCGTGGGACACTTTATGGACTGTGTGTGTGTGGTGTGTGTGTGTGTGTGGGTGTGTGTGTGTGTGTGTGTGTGTGTGTGTGTGTGTATAGCAGCGACAGACAGACTGACCCTCTCAGCACACTGAGCACAGTGAAATACGAGCTGCTGAGATGCTCTGAGACTGCTAGCCTCTGGTTGAACCTCCAATGAGGCCCACCTCTGCCTCCACCACCACCAATTAGACGGCACCCAGGATGCGACCTGAACGATGCACTGAGCCGGGCGGCTTTATAAACATCCTCCCCGCCTAACACGAGCATCTCGCAGCCTCATCTTTTCAACTCTGCTTTGCGCGTGGGTATGTGTTGGGTAAGTGTGCGCATCAGGCGTGACTGTGTGTGTACGTTTGAGTGTTGAGTGTGATAGATCCTCCCTTCCACAGGGATGCACTCCCACCCCGGCAGTGAGTGTTGTAGTCATTGCTCTCTCTCTCTCTCTCTCCTCTCTCTCTCTCTCTCTCTCTCTCTCTCCCTCTACATTATCTTATCTGATTACTCTCTCAGCCAGGATGTGCAGACATGCTGGAGACTGCAGTGTAATATAACATGCCTCTATATGACTTGTGGTTGCTACATGAGATATGCCACCACACACATCATACTACCGGTAACATCAGACCTGTCTGCTTGCCTCTGAGCCCTGACAGCTTCATTGTTATTAACCATACAGGAGAAGCGAGGCACAGACAGCCAGGCATATCAATGCTGCAGAAAAACTCTGTAATTACGCCATAAATCAAAGCAATCTCTGGCCGAGCTCTGGCCAATTTATCAGCAGACCTAGATTTAATGTGCGCAGGGAGGTTGTCTTGCCCTGTGACTTGTGTACACCTCAGAAGCGAATAAGGAACTGGCGACGGCATGTAAAAGCAGCGTTGGGCCATGAGTGATGCCTCCTTCCCGCACGTTCGCCATCTTTTCCGCTGAAAAATAGCTTTCCCAGCTCGGGATCATAAAGTGGCAGTGAAACTGTAGCCTACCATCAGTATACAGCACTATTAAATAATCCACAGTGTAGTCAGTGGCCTGTGGGGACGACGCCAAGCATGGTGTAAACATTAGAGTGAGGAACAGCCCTCCAGTAAGCCTTTTTATGCCATGTGAACAGGTGTCAACTCTGCCTCTCTGCTTTCAAACAATTGTTCGGAGTAATAAGAGACATCAAGCTTAGGATACTGCTATGGGGTGCAACAACACATTCTCATTGATGTATATCCAAATTATGGTCTTCTTAAACCTGTATAATAACAGCTTGTGAGTCCCGTCCGATAAATACTGTCTGACTTCTAAATAAGCCGAACAGCTTTGAGCTGTGTCGTATCCGGCGAGCCGACGTGACGAGCATGCACACCTCCAGCCGCGATGCTTTATCGCATCGGACACGCTGTGAAGTAGAGGAGTTAACTTTAAATGGGCCACCGTGTTGCACCGATCCATCACGCTGAGAGCGGTCCGGCTAGTTTGAGGTCAGGGGAAAGGATCAGTCGTTTAGAAGGGCGGAAAATCGAGGTCAGAGGGAACGTGGAGAGGGAGTGTGGGAGGATCGGAGTGGAAGTGATAGAAAGACACATACATACATACAGACATACAGACATACATACATACATACATACACACATACACACATACATTCATACAGACATACAGACATACAGACATACATACATACATACACACATACACACATACATACATACATACATACATACATACATACACACATACACACATACATTCATACAGACATACAGACATACATACATACATACATACATACATACACACATACATACATACATACATACATACACACATACATTCATACAGACATACATACACACATACATTCATACAGACATACATACATACATACATACACACATACATACACACATACATTCATACAGACATACATACATACATACACACATACATTCATACAGACATACATACATACATACATACATACATACATACATACATACATACATACAGACATACATACATACATACATACATACATACATACATACATACATACAGACATACATACATACAGACATACATACAGACATACATACATAGCATTCACATATGCACATACATGCACAGCTGTGGTGGTCTGCATAGCAGATGCTGAGCTTTTCCTGTCTTCGTCTCTTCAGACTGAAGACGAACCAGTGCTTTTAATAATTAATAATAATCTTTTTGCATCTTCTTTGCCACCATCTGATTCCCCCCTCTCTTCATTTCTGTCGCCCTCTCCTCCTCTCTCCCTGCAGCCATGCCAAAGTAAGCACATCCATCTATCCTGTTCATACTTTTTTGTATGAACACCTGTGCAACAAAGTGAAAAACAAAAAAAAGATGAGATGGGGTAACAAGATACAGGAAGGTTTCAGAAACAACTGGACAGTAAAGGGAAAACAGAGGCAGAGAGACAGACAGGTCTGTGTGGGTGTCTCTGGGCTGACACAGCTGTAACAGAGCGATCCAACAGACCGGTGACTTTTCAAATTAAAATGTTTCAGTGTGCAAATGAATCACACTGAGAGAGAGAGAGAGAGAGAGCACCAGCACATCCTAAGGGTCTTTTTTTCAGGGTCTTGCCTCCAGCCAAATAACCATTAACTACCTCAGTGTTGGTCTAGAATTGGTCTTGCTTGCATATTAAGAGGAATTATTGGTCCAGTGCTGCTTTGTTTTTAAACGCTTTCCATCCTCACTTCAAGAATGCAGCGCTTGTCAGGGGAAGTTCCTCCCTGTGTGTTATGAGTGTGTGCCTGTGTTCGTGTAGGTGTGTCTGTGTGTGAACCCGGAGTAGAGGGACGCATGAATCCGTGAGATACAGCGAGCCTCGTAATCGTATCTCTGCCTTTTGTTGTTAAACTTCCTTCAGGGTAACGCAGAGGTCAGTCTTTGACAGGTGGTTTTGAGATTTACCAGTTGCATTTGCCTTTCACTCGTGTGAACGCTGTTGCTCTTTTTCTTCCTTTTGGACCGCTGCGACTGTCGAGCGCCACAGCTTCACCTGCAGTGCGACTCTGACGAACACCTGCCCCCCCGGTGAGCGTTTAAAGTACAAACAAAGTTCCTGCTACAAATAATAATAACTTTCTCGCTATAAAGCTAACCCAAGAATGTAGTGATTTTAGGACAAATGCCTGTAAGACACCAGAATTTGGAAAATAAATCCCAGCTCTCCTGCCTTCGGTGCAGTATGTACTTAATGTGTATGTATATAATATATATGTATGTACAGCAGAATATGCTGAAAAATGCATAGGACATGCAAATAGGTTATTTTTGGTCTTCAGGCATGATCTACACTATTTAAAATTAGCTGACTCCTCCGCAGATCCCCTGAAAACATTTCAGAAAATGTTTTTTTTTAAAGACAACAACAAGGCATTAAAATGAAAGCTAATTTTTTTTTAGTTCTTTATTGCTTCGCTTTGCTTTGAGAGCACTGAATTAGGTGAATAAGAGAGTAGCTTGAGGGAGTGGAGGGGGGTCTCCTGTATGTGGATGTGTGTGTGTGTGTGTGTGTGTGTGTGTGTGTGCGTGTGCGCGTGTGTGTGTGTGTGTGTCTCTGTCTTTCCCTTTCCCCCATTTATAATGACGCGTCAGTCAAAACTCCTACACAAGTACATAGTAAATAATTTAAATGTGTACTCTTGTCACTATATATTAAGATTAGTGCTGATGAATAAGCATGATATATCAGCATAGTAAAAGTAAAAAATGGATTTAATGTAGTTGATAATGTGTAGTTGATGTAATAGTTAATAAAACATGTACAAATGTGGGTGCTAAATGCAAACCTTTAATTTTAATTGTTCAACGACTTTTATAGTCCACATCAGCTTTGATTATCATAAATAATGATTATTCACAACTAAATGACCTATTTAACCCTTGCTGCTTCTATGAAAGGATTTTGATGGATATTGATGATATTAATGTTGTATCAAATACTTTTTAAAAAGACAGTTTCATGCTGGAGCTGTAAAGCCACCTCTTCTCTATCTCAAACATGATGCTGCATCCAATCGGCGAGATTAATCATCTTCCTGCTACAGAGCTGTAGCGGGTTGCTCCGTCTTGGCCCGGAGGAGACATCAAACGCACTCTCCCCGCCCGCCTGCCTACTGTTTCCCCCGGAGAGACAGAGATGCGTTAGAGAGTGGAGACTGGCCTCTGGTAGTGCAACTCTCAGTGGAGTCCATATTGATTACACCTGCCACCGGCGGCTAGCTGGAGCTGTGTACTCTGACAGCTGGCAGCACAGGGCGAGATGGATAACTGCTCCAGCCAGGCTCAAGCCAGCTACATCATCACTTGGCTCTGCTCAGGGTTGTTTGGAAGGCAAGATGTTTTTTTGTGTTTTTTTTTCTTTTCCTTTTCCGTCACTGGCTCATTTTTACCTCCATAACATTGCAGCTCACCTGGGTTCGGAACTGTTCCCAACACACATCTTGTTTTCAGAACGTGACCTTTCTTAAGCACACTGTAACATCTCTCCCTCTAAGAAATGACATCATCTTAGGACGGTTTTAGTGGCAGAAAATTAAGAAAGTAAACCATCAGAGGGCCAGGGGCAGCACTTTTGCAACAATGCCCATTTTCCATAATGCGTCTGACACATGGTCGACCTCGGGCTTGATCGCTTATGTTTTCTTATCGGGGATGGACAGCATTGGAAGTGCTTCACAGACAGGAGGACTCAGACACTGGTTCTCTTACATCAGCCCCTGGGGACCACTCACTAAACTCTGTTTAGAAGGCAGCAGCAGAGACTTGTGGGAAGAGCTGGAAGGTAAAGCCAGTGTGAATCCTTTCCCCCTGATCGCTTGCAGTCTCCCCTGTAGGCTCCTGGCTATATGCTGTTGATTATGGAGATGAGTGGCTATGAACTCAATATTTTCCAGGCTGCAGTGAGACGACTGTAAAGCAGGCAAATGCATCAGCTCTCACACAGGAGAGCTATACAGTGAGCAAGCTAAATGGGTGTAGTGGGATTCGGACGGCTTAGTCAGGATAAGGAATTGGGATCTACTGGAATTTTTCTCTTACTTTCCTCATGCCTCTCGCTCTCCTCCTTTGTCTCTCCCTCTCTATCACTCCCCATATTCAGACCCCAAAGGTCTCACTCGTGAATTCACGATACGCACGTGACTTAAGCAAGCATTAACAGCACTGTAATTAAAAAGTAATTTGATGGACGACAGTGTGCGTCGCACTTTTGCAGAGTTGTCACCATGAAGTTGAGCAAACATTTGCTCTGCTTAATGATTCATATTCCTCTGTATCATTCGCATTTTCTTTGTCAGGCTGTTTCCCCCTGCCCCCCCACTTCCATGCATCTTTCTTTGGTTGTGTTCATCAAAGACCAGTTGCTCCCCTGACGCTGATACAAGAATCCAGGATCAACATGCTCTACTTTTATTTATGTGTACCGCTGCGTGTTTAAATATCTTCTCGCGATCTGAGAGCTTAGTCTGTTTTGACCCGGCCATTATTTCTGTGGTAGGGACCAGGGATAAACCAGACCTCCGCGTCTCCTCAGAGACCGAATCAAAGAGTAAGACCAGAGATGGAGAGCGGTAGAGACGGAGGGGGAGAGAGAATCAGTCAGTTTAGGTATTTTGAGAGTCAGTCAGTCAGCTTCCTGCCTGTCAGGCAAGTAGCTCCTCAGCTGTCTGCTGATGCCTGATGAGGTAGGAGCCATGCCGAAGCATTAATGGAACTGAAACAAAAATAAACCATTTTCAAGTGTAAAAACAGATGCGCATACACAGCTGCGTAGAACTTGGCAGTGTTGCCTTTGATTTATTCCTCTGGGGGAAGAAGGACGCCGTTAGTATGTTTGGAGGGGGAGAAAAAAAATCATGGCACACAAGGAACATTCCACGTTTGCCACAGGAAATCAATTTATTTGAGAGGGCAGCCAGGCTAAAAATAGGGAAGCCCCGAACAATAGCATTGGAATTAATTGCCCAGTTTTTTTTTGTTTTTGTTTGTTTTTTTTGAGAAGGCAAGGAGACTCCAGAGAGCCAAAGTTTGTTCTCTGTCTTGTTTTCATATGTGTGTTATGGAAATATCGGTCTGGTCTAGTTGTCATGTTATTTTGTTTGGGGCTTATTTCTGCTTGTCTGCAGCTGTCAAAACACAACTGAGTCTCAATCATTCTCTACCCTGATGCGACAACTCACCCACTTGTCAACACCACTGCCAGCTGCCTTATTTGACGGGATATGATGATTTATCACGAGTTCTCCGCAGCAAATAGACAATAACTGTTTTGTCACACTCCACTGAGCTCTAACTGGGTTTTCGGGAGTGTGTGAGGGAGTGCTGTAGGGGCCTTATGGGGGCTGATGTGTTGTTTTTAATGAGATCTCACAGCAGTGTTTAAATATTTAACCGTTCCCGGTGAAGCCTCCCCAACAGCCGCCAGGCAAAACTGGTGAGGTTTCATGCAATCATCACAGACTATACAGCACCTATACCCCGAAAACATCAGAAAATAAGCACAACCTGAATATATAATGGAATTTTGAATACACAACCTGCTGTGCATAATACCCGCACTTATCGACAGAGATGCTGCCTTTTCCCCTGCAAATACGTGGATTCAGACACCATGACAGTCAGGAGTGAGCACGATGATGAAAAACCTGATGAATCGTACTCTACATCTGTTTTTTTGTTTGTTTGATGGGATATTTTTATGAACTAGTTCAGCCTCGTCCTGATATCTTTTCCACCTTCAACCATTCACCCACATCAGTTCAGCCCCTACACCCGTCATGTTTTTACATCCCACCACCCGTCATTCACGGACAATGGCACTGGGGGCTGTTCAGAGGGAAGCAGTAGCGGTGTGTGCGCGTGTGCTGTGTTTTATCTAACTGTGTGTGTGTGTGCGTGTGTGTGTGTGTGTGTGTGTGTGTGTGTGTGTGTGTGTGTGTGTGTGTGTGTGTTCATGCTCGCCCATGTTTGTGTGGTGCTGAAAAAGTGACATTTTTCCAACAATAAGTCAATGTGGGCTATTTTGATCTTAGGTTCAAGAAACACACTACATTTTTTTTGTTTTGTTTATATAGTCATTTTGTTTTCATCGGAATTCTACATTTGTAATCCTGGCATTTATTATTGTGGTTGGGGGGAAGCTCTGGTGGTGATGGTGCTTACAGCTACATACTATATTGTGGGGATAGTATTTGGGAAATACACTGTACCTGCCAGCAGGAGGAATCTGGAGGGACATGAGCTCACAGATGACAACTGCCACCTCTCACACACACACACACCCCCCCCCACACCCCTTAACCCTATTCCAGCACCCCCCCCCCACACACACACACACACACACACACCCTTTTGCTCGCTGCTTCTCCTCCCTCTTTTCTCCCTCCTCCCCCATCGCCGCCAGCACTTCCCTGCCTGTCTGCTCAGCTCACCCCAAAATCCACCATCATACCCAGCTACTACGCTACTCTGATTGAAAGGAGCATTATTAGCCCCCACTTACCTGCCCATTCACGGTGTAAAATGTTTATTTGACGAGGGATGTATATAGACATTGCTGTTGGGTCTTTAGAGTTTGGCAGACACTTGGTGCCAAATCATATGCATGACTCCTCTTGCCATGCTGCTTCATGTGGCTGCCAAGTGAGGTCCACCGGGGTCTTTGCCAAGGGACCCAGACTACTATTCACAACCCCCAAACACACACACACACACACACACACACAAGCACATAAAAATACCTTGTGCTTCCTCAGTGCCCGCTCCCCCTCCCCCAACCTGTACCAACCCTATGCCCTCCCATTCCCCTCCCACCCTTACCCTTGTCTCCATACCACACTCATTATTAATGATCTGAGGGACAGCTTTCATTTGATCTATTACTTAGGATGGGACGGCGGCTGCTGTGCTGCTGCATCCCTGCTGGATCTTTAATTATTTCATGGAGGGCTTTTCTCCTCTCCGCTGCTCCTTCTCTGTTGTGCAGATGAAATATTGAAGTTGAGGAGTGTAGTGCAAAGTGGCCCCATGCAGGGTGAGGTGTGTGTGTGTATGTGCGTGCACACTCATCCGCTATTTTGTGTCTGTGTAGCGTACAGTATATCCGTGCGTATTGTGACGTGTGTGTGTGTGTGTGTGTGTGGAAGGCTGATGCTCCTCCTGCAGTTCTAAGACAGATCCTACTTTTTCCTTAAATGTGGCCTGGACTTTCATCTTGAAACTTCAGTAGTAAGGTCACAGATTGGAAGCAGACTGAATTAGTTATTAACTTTTTACCCAAACCACAGTTGCGCTTTGAAAAGTTGTGTGAGTTGTTGTCGTCGTTGTTACTGCCTCTGATGTAGATCCTGGCCATCTGACAAAAACAACTCAGATAATCCCAAAAGTCTTAAAGGGGAAACTCACTGTTAACACATGTAAAGAGAATGATTTCAGTACATGTGTAATGTCCTGTGATTATGGGTTAATTTATGTCATAATACAGCTTCTTTGAGGGGCAGTAATGACATGAAATCACCACTCCGTTTTCGCTGCCAAGAATAACAACGAGCAATATCTGACATGGAAATATGGCTGACTCTGCAGGCAAACACAACTTTGCATTCAGGTATGATGTATGGCACAGTGCCTAATTGCTCTGCTTTCCTATTTCATACATTTTGGAATCTCTTGAGACAAAGGCTACTGTGTTAATAGCAATCACAATTCCTCACCGGTCTGTGCTTCATTTATTTTGTGTCATGCAGCACATCCACAGTGTCACCAGGCAGCCGAGGACTTACAAATCCACTTAACTGTCCTCAGATACTTACCTATAGAATCCATACTCCATAAACATAATGACACCTTATTTTAGTTGATGTGATTACATGTGAGAGTAAGACTTGCATCCACAGCACCACTTCACTCAGTAAAACATTGGATTGCTGTAATTGGTAAAAGGAGTAATCCATGCATTTATGTGGGGGAGCATGGGAATGACATTGATATACAGTGCTCCATTAATTGCCATATGAATAGGGTCTGCAGTGGTTGGCGCTCTGCTGATGCATCACAGTAAAAGAGATGGGTCACTCTGTCTTCTCCAGCCTGCAGCTTTGCCAAGCTCATAATTACTAAAACCCCCAATTAATCTTCCCATCACATAGGCCAAATATACACTTCCTCCCTATATAAATGAGTTACAGTCTACACTCTTAGTAAAAGTGCATTTTTGTGTGTGCATGTGTGTATGTGTTTACACAGGTAGGTATGGATGTATACATTTATGCATGCACATTTGTGAGTGCCTGTGCCCATAGGAACATTACATAGAAACAGCACTATATGTTTGTCTAAATGCACTCTGTAGTAGCTCCACTGCGAGCCGCGCAGGATATCAATACAAGTGGGATCTGTTGTGTCAGTGTCACACAGCTGGACTAAAGGGAATTACCATCTGCATTGCACTTCATAAAAGGACTCGTTATTTATATGGGAAACAATGTGTTCACAGGCTGGTTAATAAGCTGGAACACAGACATACTGTTGTATTTTGCTGAAAGAGCCAACGTCTGAAAAATCACATTCAGATGTGTCATCTAATTTCCCTTTGATGTGAAACAGTTTTTTAACTGATGAAATATTGGGTACTTTTGACTTATTATTAGGTTTTTATTTTGTGGTTTGATAGCATATTCGTAATTTTTGTGATTGTTTGGGAAATCTGTGTGACTGGTGCTTATATTGTGTGCACAAACTGTCAGTGCACGCCTTCTCTCGACAGTGTGTGTGCATGTATGTGTGTGTGTGTGTGTGTGTGTTACCACATGAATATGTATTTCTGATTGTAGGATGCATTTCTGGCCCCTGGCCATCCAGCCTTTACTCACTCTGAGTAGTGTCTCCTTTTCAACATCAGTCTGGCCACCCTTCCTCCTACGATCACATTCACAACATCTTACTGGCACCCAGTGTTAGAAGGAGGTACTGCATCCACTTGATGCTTGGCCAACAGCAGGGGAGATGGAGAACTGTTTACAAGTGGCATTTGCCCCTAATTAAAAGCAGCACTTGTTGGAGCACTTTGTCTGCAGAAGGACTAGCATCCACGGTGATGCAGCCTGGGCCACTGATCTGCGGGTAAGCCTCCTCTACAGTGCAGTCACTCACACACACACTCATATAAACAAACAAAACGCAAATATGATGTGATGTGATGACTGATTAAAAAGCACAGCATGTGAGATATATAGTAAAACAAATAACATATATGGCTCAGAATGCAGCCACGTCGTAAAACAAACCAAGAATAGTCTTTGTCGTAGTGATTGAACAAGTCTGCTGAATCTCTCACTCTCTCAGTAACAGACCGACAACTCCTTCCATTTTGTTATTCTGCTGGCCCAACATCTGGCTGTCCCATGTGGAAAGGCCATTATGTCAGGATGGAGGATGAATGAAAGTAGCCATCGACCTGCCTGTGTAGAGACTAACTGGGTTGGCAGTGGCTTCGAGTTTTGGCCAGCTTAATGGAGCACAACAGCTCAGCAACTAATCACCTGTTCTTTCTCATCAGCCGCTTCCCCCATGAGACAGTAATTGATTGTTAAGTGTTTGATGGATCAGACTGAGACCGAGCTGACCTGACTCAGTGAAACGTGCAGTACAGTTTGTTCCCATCTGTGGTTTTACAGGTTTTCACACTCACAGAGAACTTTTGATTATCACAGACTGTTAAACATTTGTCTACTCACATCTGTAAGGGTGTCTGCTGTGTGTGTGTATGTGGGTATGGTATGATAGTACCGTCATATTAGTCATCACTTAGAGTTATAGAATGAATTGGGGAAAAAAAGAAAAACACATATATTGTCAGATTTATATTTATTTGACAGTCTATTTATAGTCTTTACCTCATAAAAAACTGGTGTTACTTACTTGTGTTTAGTCCTTTCCTCTCTTGCTCAGCCTCCTCTTCCTCCTCTTAAGCTAAAGGGTAAGACCATCAGACCTTGTTTGAACAAGTCACCATGCCAACAGTACTATACTACTACTACTGAGCCATAATCTTGGGGACAGATGATAGTGGATAGAAAGCTGGATGATGGATGGATGTATTATCAAGTGACAAGCCTCACTGGAAGATGTTATATATTGTGTTGCAAGTCTAGCTCCCTCTAGAGGATGTTCTGTTGTCCCATCTACCCTCCTCAACTTCCTACAGGAGAAAGGTCACAAAACTTAACTCTACCTGCAGCATCTCAGATGCCTTTATCAGTCTGGGATGACAGATGTCGTTCCCCAGAGTGTAGAGGGCCCTGTGGATGAGGGGTGACTCCTGATCAAAGTGGGCCCACGAGGCCGCAGGAAGTGTGTGGGGAAAAGAAGAACATCCCTCAGAGAGTTGGTCAGCTTGGTCATACCTGTGATGGAAAGGTGAGGGGGAGAATGTTTCGTTTCTCAGAGAAAAAAATAGATCTAAAGTCTGGTCAACATTATCTGAGCATAAAGGTGCAGCTGTAGTTTCGTTTTATTCTATTTAAAAATTCATATGGATGGGTGAGTTGACCTGCAAATCATTTCCTGCTTATGTTTTTCATGAGGTTTTTCAAAGCGTATTAGGTGAGTGAGCTATTAAATAAACCATTTACACAGTGATGTAACTTTCCTGAGGTCATGATACATGATATTCCATTAGGCAGCGCTCGCAGGCAGATAATAGCTTTAGCAGAGTACAACCAGCCATCACTTTAGCGAGACATCTATACATCAAAACTGATCATGTACTTATTTATGAGGTAACCGCATTAACCTGTGGCATCCAGGCCTTCAATGACAATAACAGGGAAGTCTGTTTTACTTCTGGCCCGCGCTCTGCTGTGCAGCAGCTCCAGAGTCTCCACAGACTTTGCCTCTGGGATGATGTCACCACAATGCAGGGCACAACATCAGTTTGCTGCTGTGAAAGGAGGCAGGAGGGAGTTGTAGACTGCTATGCACACGAACACACACTTCCGTGGGCCACCTGGCATTGACAGATTAATGGAAGCAACCAGTGCTTTGGGCCACTTGGTATTCACTGATATTCCTTGCTGTGGCAAATGAATGTGCCAGTTTCCCAAATCATGCAAATTAGGCTCCACTCTGTTCTACAATGTCCATTTGTAAAACAGGCCTGTGCATTAAATGAGCTTCATATACATCTATAAAACTTGAGAAATGATGATTAGAGCAGATGGGTTATTTATTGGTGCCTGAGGCTACCACTTTGGCTCTCTCGTCTGGCTCTCTGTGCATGGCCACAGATGCTGAGTCCACAGTTGTGCTCACCTCGTCAGTATAAACACACATGTACTGGGTCAAGCTGCATTAGATCTGGCCCAAGCCTTTCGATGGAAGAAGACCCCAGATTTATGTTGTGAGAATGATGAGAGAATAATGACGAAATGAAAGACGGACCACGTGTGGCAATGACAAACAGCAGACACAAACTTCTGTCTTAATGGGACTGAGCAAGGTCAATCTAATTCAGAGGAAATGGAGCATCACATTTTGTCACTTGACCGACTTACACACAATAAAGAGTCATCTGCTTGTCAGGCTCCAGTCTCATTTCCCATATCTGGATTGGATCAGCTGATTAGTGTTATGACTTTCTACTGTCAGAGCACACTGCAGCTTAAGATACATTAACATCCATAATGTGAACAGAGCATTTGGGCATTCAATTATCATACTAGAAAGTGTAATGTAAAAAAAAACCATTATTTTTGACTGTGTTTGATAAGTTGTTTCCAATATTAGAATCTACTCAATAAACCAAACCAAAATATATGGCTCTAAGCATTTCCTGTTTATATATCCATAGCCACTAGAGGGAGATGACAATATATTAAACGCTTGTTTTAATTGGCAGCTATCTTTAGAAAATGCGATTGGGGTACTTGTCCAGCAGGTCGCGCTGTCGCGCGGGAAGAGACTGTAGGTGCTGATGTGTCCTCGAGGCGGCAGAGTAGGACAGCAAGACAGGAAGCCCCTCGCGGACTAATGGCGTCTCTCCAGCGAGAAGCAGCTGATTTCCCACCGAGCGCGGCGGCAGCAGCAGGGACGGCGGAGACGTAAACACACCGCTTGGGTTCCTGTGCGACGCGGCGGTGCGCTTCTTTTAGGCAGCGTTTGTGTCGCAGCTGGCGGCTGCAGTCACCGCTGGTCGACCGCTGTCCCGGTTTACAAACAGTCCGACTGTCAAACCAAACAAACCGGAGAGAGTCAGCTGCAGCCCCGCTCCCCCGCGCTCTGTTTGTTTATCTGCAGCGGGCGGTTGTTTTGCTTGGCGCCAGCGGTGGTCGGTGTCAGGGTTTCACCGGGGGCGACAGTAGCGGGTCAAATGTTTTCACCCCGACGTTGGAGGGACACATAATGAACATGGACATCACCCATTCAGAGACACCCACCTCCTCCTCCTCCTCCGCCTCCGCCTGACTGGTCGTCCTTCCACCCTAATCCAATTCAGGAGATCATCTTCTCAAGCCTTCCTGAGGTTCCACCATCAACACGGCGTTCTCTCAGAAAGCCAGGTAAAGATGCTATTTTTGTGCTTCTGCACGCTGTAACACCGGGTTAGTTCGCATATGTTCGCCATTTCCTCGGTGTAAACAGGAAGATTTCCGGTACCTGAGCCAGGCTGCTGGGGATGTCTGTGCATATTATTATAGAACAACTGTATGTGTCTTCTTGTTTATATTTACAAAGCTCAGGCAGCAGTGAGATTTTCAGTGTGTATGTGTCTGTGTGTGTGTGTGGTGTCGTTGTTGGTTGCAGACACTTGATAGGAGTTGCTGTAATTGTTGTTCCCTCTCAGCCTTGGATCATATTTGCAGTTTCCTACACAGCAGCTGCAGCGTTGCGTCTGAAGTCCAAACATAACCTGCTCTGAGCTCTGAAAGGTCACTCACTGTGCCCTGTTGTTTTTATTTTAAGCAGCAGGTCCCCCACATGCTACAGTCAGGTTATAGATCTAACTAATAGAACTAGACTAGTAGAAAAACAGCGTTAATGCAGTCCGGAGCTGTGGATCTGTGTTTGTGTGTTACATTGCAGTCTCATTCTTGTTATAAACGGATATGTTTGTACCTAGAGAGAGACTGAGCATCCTGGGAAGACGTTATTTCCATTAAATGTCAGTATGGGTTCACTTCGGCATGGTGTGTTTACGTGTATATCCCTGCGCTAGGCTCATGATGTACTATTCAACATGTGGGGATGAAGGCATAATGGATGTCACATGTTTGTATCCTGTTATAAACCATGGCTTTTAAGGTCCTCTTCGTTGTGTGTTATTGATTATCTCTCTGGTTTCATGCTTCTAGTTATACTGCAGGGCTTTCAAACTGAAACCTTCATATAAAATTTCTCAGATGATGAGGTGATGCAGTGATGCATTTATTTTTCTAGTCTCACTCAGAAAGAATCTGTTCCCTCAGGGGAATAAATGCACCTAGCCACCGCCTCCCCGTGACAGATTTGTTGAAAACAAGAAAAAATGATGATCACTACAAAACAGTAACACATTCCTGGGAGTGACCAGCAGCAGTCAGTGCGTTCCCAGAGGAACGTGGGGATGTGTTTACTTAGGAGTGAGAAGGAATGAGGTTATGATGCCCAGAACTTACTGTACTGTTCCAGTCTAGAGGGATTACACACACATGGTGAAAAACACACACACGCAAACACGTATGCACACAACTGTCCATACATGAAGGGTGCACTATGTGCTGTAAGTGATGACAAATTAATTTTTTTATGCTAACACACAGCATGGGCCTTTCAACAAAAGGCTTACTGTAAAAGTGAGTATATGAAATATGACTAGTGCGTTTTGGATCTCTGCAGGTCTTGTTGTGATGATGAAGATGATGGTGATGATGATGATAATAAGGCATGTTGGTAACGTTTGGTGGCATGAGGAGAGACTCTTAAACACTATAGGGATGAAAACAACACAGTGCAGTTGCCTTGTCTTTAACTTCCTGATGTAACCACGAGTGTGTCCTCGGTTCTGTAGACCAGAATAAGTGTGAGGCAAATGTCCCTGAAGGGTTTATCTGTCTGTGCAGGAAGTGTAAAGACTGGTCAGCTCTGGACCACACAGCAGCACCTAAAGTTAAGGCGAGTCCACCTGAAATAGAGATGAACAGGAAGTGTGACACCAGTTCGGTTTAAATCCACTTTACCACTAATCAGAACTCAGTTAGTGTCAGTCCCTTACTACCTGTATGGTCTTGTTAGAGCTGTGCCACTATGTTGAAGAGGGTTTGCTTGAACAGCAGTGCATGTTGAATTGCTGTGGTTAAGTAACTGCAGTTGCTAAAGACTCTCGTTTGTCTCGGGGCACATTGCCACAGTGTGCTCCTTTTTAGCCACTGCTGTCTTCTTGTGACACTAACAAGTTAAAGACGATGTCATTATGGTGTAATCTGATTTCAGGGGTAGTCTGCCTCTGTGCAGCCCAGTTGCCCAGGATTATGCAACATCTTAAATGCCATTTCAGCAGGCGGTTGTGATTGTGTGTTTAGGGTGGTGCCAGTGTCCAGGTTTACTGTGTGTGTTAGCTTGTTGTGTGTGGGGGTTTAGAGGAAGGCAGTGTATAATAATCACTTGTCATTTGACCTCTTTTTGTTATGCCTGAATCCAGCTGTTTTGGAGAGAGAGAGAGAAATGCAACTCAAACTGAACATCCTCTTTTTGTTTTGACGATGTGCTCACAGATATGTGTTTATCTTCTTCAGGGACTGAGACAAAGAGCTATTATTGAGCTGCTTCCCGGCAGGAATACTTCATCCATTCCACCACCCATCTATATTTACTGTCTCCTCACTGAGGGACAATGTTTTTAAGAACAGCTGTCAGTATTTTTGTTTGGTGTCCAATTTTATGGACTCCCGCAGAATAGAGCATATACTTTATGAATGTGACATTTTTATATATACAGTAATTTCCAATTCAGATCTAAAGAACAAAGTAAAATTTAGCTTTCTGAAATAAGTATAGTTCAGGTTTTGGTGTCCATCCCACGCATCGCACATCATCACGCTCCTTTTTATTGTTACTAGTTTAGAAAACGAAATGGTCAGAAATCCTTTACAGAAGACATTCGTTTTTCCACCCACTTGTCCTCAAGAGACTGTAGTCTTAACAACACATCAAGTTTCATGTTCATCAAAGGGGTACAATTCACACTTTGGCTCAGGTTGGAATGAGCCAAGCCTTTGCACTTACTACACCCAATGCTCTCCTACACATGAAACAGAAGAATACAACAAGCTCAGGCTCATACTCGTCTTTCTTAGAAATGTTGGGAATCACTTACTAGTAGAAGTAGATCAGGATGTAAGCCAAGATCTGGGAATGTAAGTGTTGAGCCAGAAGTTGCTGGCGTGGCGTGAATCACAAGCTAATGCCATGAGGAGAAATGGGCACAGATTGAACAGCACTATGACTGTAAACAGAGATTTTGCTAATACTTGAGATCCAGTAACAGTACTGTATGGGAAAATAATGGCGTGGTAAAATAATTTCTAAATTGAGATCCATTAAAAAGTAGAAAACCTTTGGTGTTTGCAGAGCCCTGCTGAGAACTTTCTATGACACTGTGGTGGCATCTGCAGTGTTTTATGCAATGGTCTGCTGGGGTTGTGGTAGCACAGAGAGGGACAGAAAAAGACTAAATAAGCTGGTCAGGAGAGCGAGCTCAGCCCTGGACTGCCCTCTGGACCTCACTGAGGAGGTGGGTGAGAGGAGGATGTTGGCAAAGCTGACAATGTGCAGTACTGTTGACCTAGTGTGCGATATACAGATGTTCTAGTGATGTCTTAGTAATCACACAAGCACCATAAATGGACTCCACTTTAGTATTCCTCACAACTTCTTATCTTATCTTAGTCAACTTATCTAAGAAAAAAAAGTCAGATTCCTTATTACTAGGGAAACAGTAAAAAAAAAACATCACTGTCTTTAGGAAGAATTGTTTTCAGTGTCAGCCTTTGAGTATTGCAAACACATAATGCTACTTACTCACATTAGTTGCATTCAGTTATTTGTTCTGCTAATGCATCTTCCCTTTAATAGACATCCCACTACTACCGCTGTTGTTATTCATATGAGTCTTAACCATATCCATCCCAGATTTCCCACGCTCTTGTCATTCCCCCAAAAAAAATAGCGTCAAAGTTGGTTAACAGTGTTGAATCAAAAATAGATCATAAAGGGTTGCCAACACTTAATTTCAGTAACAGTTTTTGCTCAGTCCAAGCGAAGAAACTTTGGTTTTATTTATAATATCACTGCTGTTGATTGTATTTGTTATCTGCAACTAAGTAACCAACTACTTCACCGTGTAAGCCGATTTTCATCTGATATGTATATTGAGGTAATGTGGAGATTAGTTTTAATATACTGCTACAGTAGTCAAATTGCAGCTCACACCTGACCCTTGAATGCATCTCTACATATGTTTTAAGCAGCTAGTTGAGACCAAATTTCTTTTGTAGTGTTTGCATATAAATGCACACATCATTTCTGTTTGGGAGCAAGTTGCTTTTTAGGCATTTTAGCCACTTTTTATTCTCTGTTTGACAGAGGTAGTAATGTGTGAACATGAGTTTCGACGAAAAGCTGTTCGTCCAAATGTTCCATCTGGTTATCACAACAAACAAACACACCCATAGGGGACATAAAAACAAACCCTAGAAGACCAATCAGTACTGTAGTCTGCAGATATTCATAACACAGTGCAGGAGAGAAATGGCAAGGGACCAAGTGGACATGAGACTAAGGGGTTTTTTGGCCTACATTCCCAGGCATGCCTACTGTCGCTGTCAGTCTGACACGCACGTTCACTCACATTGCCAAAATACGTCTGTGTTGTGTAACTCATTGGGGCATGGAAAAAAGTAGGGTTGGGTTAATCTCAGAGCACCCTCTACATGTCAAGGACAGATGGTCACTGTCCCCAAACGCGGTCCCTGCATGAAGGCATGTCACCTTTCACATTAAGCGATTGAGCTGTCCAAAAATAAAACAATCCCATGTTTGTTTTTTGGGTTAGGAATGTGGGTTAGTTGGTCATGGGTCAAGAAAATAGCACAGTCATACTCAGATACCCTGAATATGTACGAGTTATATGTGTGTACAGTATGATCATGTTACTGATGATGATTAATGAATAACTACTGGAACAAAAAGCTGCCACGCTGATGTTGGCATCTCTGTTTGGGAATGTGCCTCTCTCCATCTATTTTATGTTTTCAGAAGCAACTGTTTGTTTTCCTTGTGTTCTGTTGCTCTGTGGGAATTTTCACAATTAGGTGAAAGGAAATAATCACAGCCAGTGAAGGTGAGCCGAGGCAAACTGGAACAAGGCCACTTTTTTTGGTGCCACTCTTTTTTTTCCTGTCGCCGTGGCCACAGGGAGGATGTGACATGAGCGAAACTTAAAGGCCTTTAGTAATTGACCATGAAGAGCAGGACTTGGCTTCTGAGGGAGGAAGGTCAGGGAGGAACAGGGAAGGGAGAAGCAGGCTGCAGATCACTGAGTGCTTTTTATGGAGCCTGAGTTTGCTCAGTGCAAACAGGCCAATCTATGTTTCTTTATTCTTTGTTGAACCACAAATGACTCTGCTGTTCACTGTGCAGTGTTTCAGGTGATTCAGCACACATGCATTTTGAGATGAAAGCAGTTGTCTGCGTTGTGAACATACATACAGTATGTGTTAGATGATCGCTAGTAAATCAGCAGTAAGGAAAGTATTGCAGCCGTCTGCCAAACGGAAATGTTGATAAGAGCTAGAGAAGATTAGATTTCGCTGATGAGACCAGTTTGACTACGTCAGCTGGTATCCCATCCAAATTCTCACCATAGTCATTTTGGTGCTGCAGTTATTAACGGACCTGAACATGTTCTGGTTTGTACCTGAGACTTCAGGTAGACTATCATCAGCCTGATTTCAACGCTTGCTCCTGTCCTACATGTGAATCTGTCTGAAAACCGAACTCCGTCTCCGTCTCGAACTCGCCAAATATCTGACAGCAGAATATTGTAAATTAATGGAAGGATGGCTCTGTGCATACAGTCAAGGGATGTCAATATGCATGTGTTGTAAGAAAATGACGGGAAATGTGTGGGCGGTTCCCACTCAGGCTTATGAAAGTGTGGTCTCACCTCCCATTTCTGCTGGAGTCAATTCAAGTTTCAGTTTGTCCATGAACATCAGGAAGCTTCTTTTTTTTTAATGAAAGAGAAGCATTGGTCTCTCTTGTGATCACTGACCAGAGTCATAGCAAAAACACAAAGGTGCTGTCTTTATTAACTTTAGCTTTTTGTATCATACATGATAAATGCAAACAAAATTAAGTCGAGTGGATAATAATACATAGTTATATAATAATGTATTATAATAATATGAAAAAGGAAAAACATCAAAAATAAAACTGATGTTATGTCATGTCATTTAGCATGATTGATGGAATTTTGAATTGTTAACCAATCATATGTAATTAAAAGAATAAACCATCTTGGATACTAAATCAAATCAAATCACCTGTAGGGAATTCAGGACTTTGACACTGTGACTGTTCCTGGCTTGTTCAAACAATACCTTACAGTGTTGCGCAATAACCTTCACTTTACTCATCAAAGGCATGTGCTGACAAGACATTTCTAAGCACTGCTCAGTGCTTAATTGAGACATTCCCCTGTTTAACAGTATCCATAAACTTAGTACATCTGTGGAAATGTGGATGTTTGTTAAAACCACCTTAGAATTTCCCACATTGTTATGGGACATATGTGTTTGTATGAGCCTGTGTCTAATCAAGTTTTTGGTCCTGGTATCTGCCAGCTAAAAGGTTGACATCAGTGGAGTGAGGTCAGTATTTGATGCTTTTAAGATTATTTGTAATTAATTTACCAAGAAAGACATGAGCCAGGTTTACTGTAATCTGTTTTGCTATCTGTGTGCATCAGCAGGCCTGTCTTAATAAAAGTAGCATATTTCTTTGTTAATCGCTGTTATGTTTGCTATTGCTGCAGAGTATTATTAGATTGTATCGTGTTTGTTGCAATAATAATAATAATAATAATAATAATAATACTATGAATCCCTTTCATTTCTCGAGTTCTCCTGAGTCCTCTCCACATCTTGTTATGTGTCGTTTGTGTGTGTTTGGATAAAGAGTCATTATCAGATGAATTCCGCTGAAGCCACTTAAGTGATGAGTGGAGCCTCTTCAGCCTGATAAATGACACATGGTGACCACTGCTCTGGATGGATGTTTGACTCCTGACTCTCCTCTGCTTCCTGTTTAATTGATTTTTTTTTTCCTTGTCACTCACCTGATCTGACAGGCTGTATTTGAAATGATCCCACATGCATCACAAGTGACCCACATGCACAGTGCCATTGCCTGGGCTACATTGTTTGCCTGTGTTGTGTGTGTGTGTGCGTGTGTGTGTGTGTGTGTGCGTGTGCGTTTCTCAGTGATAATGGAGCCTCTAGTTAATTATGCAGCTGCGGAATAGCACTGCGCCACCTTTTCTCATGAAAACTGCTTTTTGTCTGTCGTTTCTTTACCTCTCTCCCTCCGTCCTTCATCCTCAGGCAGTCCTCACAGAGCTATTTCATTTGTCCCCATCGACCTGCTCTGTCAGTATGTGCACAGCCAATATAAAGTCTAGGAGAAGAGAAACTGATTCAAATGTAAAAGCCCACATTATATTAGGCGGTCTTGTTCTGTACAGTGTGAATTACTTTATACTGTCAGCTGTTTTTCTTGTGTTGCCTCAGGGGCTATGGTGTTCAGTAGCTTAGAACAGGAAACAGACAAAGTAATGGTCTAATTTCAGTCCTCCTGAAGGTGCTGTCATTTAAGTCATCAGCTTTACAGTCTACAGTGCCTCAGAGGTGTTGACTCAGCTCTCCACGCTTGAGGGTTCTTTTATGCACAGTGCTCTCTTGTGACATGTCCAGTGGTCGCCAAATTATTTCTTTTTTCCAAGGGTTAAAATCTCACTCCAATGTCAAGCATTCATTCACTCTGCCCCTCCCAACTCTGCTCCTTCTCTGTTTACTTGTTACTCACAGAGACACAGACGAACACAATCACACTGACAAAAGTCACATCTGTTCAGCCAGACTGGGTAAAAACAACATTCTCTCTTTGGGAATACATATGAGACCTGCATGTATTTGCATATAGAGCAGGGACATTGAGATTTTAATGCCAGGTGTGTGTGTGATCTCTCACAATGGATGTTAATACCAGGTCTGAATGGGGCTGAACATCCTGAAAGATGTGTCATGTTGTGTTGCAAGCTGATAAGGCCTTTGACAATTGACTTGGTGGTGCCATGTCCTAAGCCTTCGCTTGTATTTTGACAAAACTGTCAAAAACATCTGTCTCCCCCATAATAGACTTAGAGGATGCCTAGCTGTAATGTCCTACTAGTAAATGATGATGGAAAAGTATCTGTGTCAGGTTTGTTTAAATTTATATAACATGTATCATCTATGATGCATGGTGGATGTAGTGGACCACCCTTCACAGTGGGACTGTTCATACTGTTCACAGTATAAACAGTGTTAAGAGCAGCAGTGTGAAGGTAAACCTAGAGCAAACACTGGGGTGGCACATGTAGACGGCACAAGAGTCTGTGGGGCGAACACGTGAACTCTTCAACCGTTCTCCTCCCGCTTGCTGTGCTTTTCTTCTCTGTCTGCAAACAGGCATCTTCCTCGTCTCATTTCCTGCACCGTGCTCATATCCAGGTCTCCCTCCACCTCCAAAGTTCTCCTTCCGTCGGTTGCTAAGCAGCAGAGGGAGAGCTTGACAGTGTTGACGTTGTTGTGCGCAGGGCTACTTCCTGTAAACAGCTGAGTGGGTGCTCTTTGCTATCAGCTACCAGGGAAAGGAGAGAGTGAGACATGACTGCTTAAAATAACCTTTTCTCATTTGCACAAAAGAGATGGAATGACGCAGTGAAGAGAAAAAAAAAGTGTATTTCCGAGTGAAAATTTCACATGGAGCTGAGATAATTAATAGCTACAGGAGTTTTCTGAGTCTAATACTGCCAGAAAGCATGAGGCCTGGAATAAAACTGAACAGCTCACAGCCACAGTGTGTGCGTGTGCACTCACTGGACACAACTCACACAATGCATTTTCAGTCTGCGCGCATACCGTCATGCTGATTGTGTCACTGGGTTTGTTACATAGATAAAGACAAGTCAAACAGATTCTGCCTCTTTGTGTGTGTGTTTCAGCTCTGTGGCAGTGAAGATGACCACAGCACGGTACCGTCCCACCTGGGAGCTGGCTATGGACCCCCTGGTCTCATGTAAGCTGTGCCTTGGAGAGTTCCCTCTGGAGCAGATGACCACCATCACACAGTGCCAATGTGTCTTCTGTACACTGGTGAGTAGGAATAGGAAACAATGACTGAAATGTGTAAAAACATAATCCACAAATCGAATTTACACAGTACCAAAAAGAATGATAAATAAGATGAAGATATACATGTTATTAAACAATACAGTATGTTCACAGTGGCACGTCTCCAAAAGCTGTATATGGTAGAGACTAATTTTCAAAAGATTTGTCTTGACGTCAATGTAAATACAATATTCAAAATTATTTTTAACCTCCTCAAAGGTCAGAATAAATGACACAATCTACAGGTCAAACACAATGTAAACACATAGAAGAGTGACATCTTCCTGTAGCTCTTTTGTAATAAAACTTTTTATATTTGATATTTACTTTTTGAAAATGTATTATGTTTTAGACACAAGCGCAGAAGCTCTGACTCTTTGGTCTGTGTCTGTCTACTTTCTTTAACACTGTGTGCTGTGTTTGCCCTGTGGTTTCTGTAACTGATTGACTGAATATTAAACTAGATCTGTGTTGTTGTCTTTCTGCTTTCTTCTCTCAGTGCCTGAAGCAGTATGTGGAACTCCTGATCAAAGAAGGCCTTGAAACTGCTATTAGCTGTCCAGACTCTGCATGTCCCAAAAGAGGACACCTGCAGGAAAACGAGGTATTTTTTTAGAAGAAAATTCTGAGTTGATTGCTAAAAATTTTTTTCTAAATGCCGGGAAATGGAATTGTACAAGTGGCATTTGCATGTACAGTACATGCACTGTATGTACATGCAAATGCCAAATGTGCAGAACTGGTACTGCAGGTTTTTTTTTTCCTCTATATATTCAGACTTTTTCCATGTTCTGAACCTTCTCTCATGCTGTAGTTGCAAAGAAAAAGGCGAAAACCAATATGTTTGCATTTAGTTTAACACCTGAATGCCACTCATAATGACCACGGCACTCCATCAGCTGGTGTGTTTTGCCATTATAATGAGTGTTTCTTCGAGCCGGTCTTCCCAGCAAAGGGTCAATCTGAGGGCAAAGCGCACTTCATTGTTCTGGAAATGACATTCGCATATCGAATGAATATTGGTTCTGTCTATAAATAAGCACACAATCACCTGCTTCTTCCCCTCCCTCCTCTCTCCTGCCTGTAGATTGAGTGCATGGTGGCCACGGAGATGATGCAGAGATACAAGAAGCTCCAGTTTGAAAGGGGTGAGTCAGTGCGAAAGCAGCCGCAGTGCATCAGCGCTCGGCCCTCGGTGTGTGGGCAATGACTGTCATTCTCAAAGACACGTGGATCCTCCTGTCCTCCAGGGATACTGCATTTTACCGTGACACAGAAAAGGATGACGACAATCCTCTTGCACATGTGTGTGTGTGTGAACAGTTGCTGTCTCTGTTTGGAATCAATTATTGACACCCTGTGGGCATTTTTGGCTATTGATTTACACTGCAGGAAATCTGCAGATAGTTCACAGACAATATTTGAGCATTGCTGTGGGCTCAGTCGCTTTCAGTCATCGCCACTGACAGACGTTGTCTGTTTTCTTTCAGCATAACTGCAGTCAGCTCTTAACACTCAAGTGACACTGAAAGAATTGTTAAGATTTTCCCTGCTGTTAAATTACCTGTTGAGTACCATTCATGTACTACAAATACTCAAGCAGGAAGTATTTTCATGACAGGTAGTCAGGCCTTATTGTGTAATGTGGACTGTAGTATTCATCCCTTTCATCCTCATCAAAGTGTAACATCAACTCTCATCAAATATACATTAAGCAGATCCTCAAACATGTAAAAAATTTTTTTAATATTGTCCAATTTTAATGGCACACACTTTTTTGAATATTTTCCATAGTGCCTTTTTTTAAGTTCACAATGTGATGCACATGTCGTTGCATCCTCTCCTTATTTCCGCCTGCCTCTCTGCCAAGGACACTGAGCACATATTCCACGTGCACTCTCAGTTTAGTCTGAGAAATATGGAATGGTTACAGCAACTGTTCTGCCTGAATGGAGGGGAACATTGATGAGACAGCTGACTGCTCTTATTCAGGGAGCATCAACAGCTCCTACTGAGCATTTCTGAGGATTTTTATTCATCAGGAACACCCTCTCCCTCCCTGTGTATATTGTATATATACATAGGGAGGGAGAGTGTGTTTGATTGAGCCTGTAAGATCGAGATGTGCACCACAGTTCTAGTAGCAGCCAGATAGCTTAGTGTTTAAAGGAACACACCACCATTTTATGATTTTTGCCCCTTTTCCAACTTGGCTGTTAAACAAGCGATTAGAAACGTTAATAATGAATGGATGGCATAGTGATGTCACACACCAGCTGAGAGACCGAGGGAAGGGGGGTGGGTTCCCCTTGTTGTGGCAAGGGGGAGTCAGGGAGAGATATAGAGGGAGAGGTGATACATTTGTACATTATATATTTAATAATATATATTTAATGAGATCTCAGCATCCTCAGAGAACAAGATATAGGATAACAGAGTCGGTCTGTCACCCTCCTGTCTCTCTGTCAGGCACTGGACCCCACATTATCTCTGAGTGTGTTTGATGCCTTAACCGTTTTGTGCCATCAGAGGTTCTGATGGACCCGTGCCGGACGTGGTGCCCTTCCTCGACTTGCCAGGCCGTGTGCCAACTAAAGGAGTCTGAGTCTCCAGCACTGCCCCAGCTGGTCCAGTGTGCCGTCTGTGCCCTCGAGTTCTGCTCTGCCTGCAAGGCCAACTGGCATCCTGGGCAGGCCTGCCAGGAGAACAACCTGCCCATTACCTCTTTCCTACCAGGAGAAAACAGGTACAGCTTTCTGTCTGTTTATTTAACCACTGCGAATGTGTGAAAAAGATTCTCATCTACTTCAGTGGAGTTCTGGACCACTTGTCAACACAGAGCAGGATTCACTCAATGCAGCCTTAAATATCCACTGGTAGCTGGTCTGCTTCAGCTGAGCGTCAGCCAGAACTGAAGGTCAAATTAATAGGCAGACCTAAAACAATGTGCTGCAACAAACTGCAGAGAATTGATCTGAGATGAGCTCAGTTTGCAGTTTCAGAATACGGCATCTGCCTGTGAGTGTAGAAGTTGAGCTGTGCAGAGTCATATGCTGCTGACCCGTTTTTTGTGACTTCCTGCTAGTCTGGAAATGTCATTAGCTCTGCAAAGCTTTTCTCAATTAGCACAGGTTCAGGACCAGGCTCAGAGGCCACAGTGGAGTGAGAGAGGATTAGCAGGAGAACATGTAGGTAAAGAGTTTGAACTACATAAGTTCACTTTGAGTATGTGTCAGAAAGTCTTTTCCTCCATACGCCATCATACAGCGAAATGACATGAACATTTCAGCATTACATCAGTCTTTTCCCGTGATGAGGTTTCCTCTGTTTAGTCGCTTATGCAAATTGAAGTATTTTACCTGAGCCACTGACTGATCAGATCGCCACCAGGAAAAGAATGAGCTTTAAACGCAGAACAAGAATTTCATACTCCTCCTCACTTTAATTCAGAGCAGTCATTTTCTTTCTTAGTTTCACATTGACTGCCATATGTCCAGTGAATGAATGCGTGCAAAATGTGCTGTGCATCTGATTCATGGAGAAGTTACCTGGGAATGAATGGACTTGGTTGTTGTCAGTCCCAGGACAATGCCCAGAAAACGAATATAGACAAACTGACACAAACAGGAGAAAAGAATGAGTTAGGGAAGGAGTTCAAGGCCATTTAGTGACTTTTGCAACTTAAGCGATGCACCATCTCATTCAGTCCTGTTCGGATTGAGATTGTAAATATTGATTACTGCATTAAAGCAATCTTCTCTCTGGTACTTCTGGAAAGCTGAATGTTGAATGTAGTTTAGATTTATTTATCAGCTATGAAACAAAATACACACTAGGCTTTGTCTCTCTCCTCCACAGCTCGATCTATAAGAATGAAGAGGATGACGCACCAATCAAGCGTTGTCCAAAATGTAAAGTGTACATTGAGAGGGATGAGGGCTGTGCACAGATGATGTGCAAGAACTGCAAACATGCCTTCTGCTGGTACTGTCTGGAGTCACTGGATGTGAGTTGGTCCTTCCTGATCTCTTTATTTCTTGATCACACAGAAAAATCTATCCAGTTTAATATAAATGCAATGCTGTGTATGCACACTGATAATCGTGGATTATTTGTCTCTGTGAAATAGCAATAGCTTTCATGATCAGTAAGTTGTTTTTTTTTTACTTGAAAACATTAGAAAGGTAGAAATGTCACTCTTAGGATGACTTAGATAAGGGTGACTTATGAGCCCTGTTGCCTTATGTAATCTTAATTGTGTGTTTGCAGCTGACAGTGACCGCAGGTCATTTAAAAAGCAGTTTTCTCTGCATGGCTCTCCATGTCTTTGAGGCGGCAAATGGTCAATCTATATCTGTCTTCTGTGTTTGCCTGACAGGATGATTTTCTCCTGATCCACTATGACAAAGGGCCCTGTCGAAACAAACTGGGCCACTCCAGGGCGTCTGTTATCTGGCACAGAACACAGGTGAGAAGCTCATCCTCCCTCACCGCTTGCCCCATCCTCTTACACTCACTCAGGTGCCACCCCCACCTGCTTCCACGCTGCAGCATGCGGCTGTCCACATGTTCCCAGGTTATGCCTGTTGTTCTCTTTCTGGCTCACACAGGCTTATTCAGCAGTGGACTGCTATTATCTATTGTCTGTCCACGTGTAGCAACAGATGTCTGGTCAGTCAGAGTCCTGCAGTTTCCACCTTAGCATTTTATGTACTACATTTTATTATTAAATAATTCATTGACCTGTCTGTAGCCAAATGAAATGACAGCTCACACATAAAAGATTAAATATGACCTGTAATTTCCCACAGTGGGAGGATCAAACTGTGATCTGTAACATCCCCTGAGAAGCGGCCGACTCTTTTGTCCAGTTCCCAAATTTTCTCTTCAGTATCTCCTCTCAGGCAAATAATCCATCCACGAGGTGGCACGTCTCTTTGTCTAACATAGTTGTTATGTTGTCAGGATTAGCATACATACTGGCATCTGTTGCCCAGTGGGGCAGACTGAGTCATATGATTACTGATCAGCTGGTAGAAGCCTGCTACAGCTTCACTGCTCTGTGCGTCTTTGTCTCACTCTTGCTCTCCTCATTTCACCCTTCTTGTTCCTTCTCATCCAAAAGCTTCCCCTTGAATCCTTCATCAGTACAAAATGAGACAGATTGTGCTTTGCAAACTGCACTTTTCACCTCCGCTCAGCTTATGCCCTCCAATGTTAAAAGACAAATGAGTAACAGCCTTCTTTCATGTGAACCCTAAAAACGTGTTTGTCCTCATGCAAGAGTGAAAGCACTGTGCTATTCTGAGTCTCTGTTACATGTGACTGCATGTGACGTAGTCCACTTTGTGACTTTGAATTTACCGGTCTCTGGCGCCCCCATGTGGTAAATAAATTGCCACACACTGCTGCCAAGAGGACACAGATAATTTTCAGTGACAAATTTTTATTGAATATTATTATATAGATGTGCCCCAGAGGTGCACAATATATATCCTTTTTGATAATATCGTCTGTGTTGTTTTGTCAATGTGCAATTTACATGATCGAGTAGTTATACGAAATCAAGAGTTTTATTTGTCACGTACACAGTCATACATGGTACAGCGTGCAGTGAAATGTGGTGTTGAACTTGCATCCAGAAAACAGTTTCTTTTTTATGAAAAAGTAAAAATATAGAAAAGAGGCAATACGATAAAATCATAAATAAAATATGTAGCAGCAGTAAGGCACAATGGAGCAGTGATATAAAACCCAGACAGAAGTACTCTGTTATGTTCATGTGTTCTTATGGACATAAAATGAGATGTGCAACAGCTCAGATCAGTGGCGTCGTTAGGCCTATTTTAGGGGGGCTGAAGCCTTGATTGAGCTTGATGGAGCAAAGCTACTCAAGAAGGCTCACAGCCTCCAAAGCAAGCTAATGAAATGAACCGAACTGAAGTTCTGGCACAAAACGTTTCCCCTCTTTGTCCAGTAAGAATTTTTACCCATAATTTCAGGAACGTGCTTTACTGAGTGATGCTCACTGAAATGCTATCAGCCAAATTCATCTTCCTGTAACAGTCAAGTGGACATTTGAAGCGAGACCAATGACAACAGTTTGAATTTTTCTTAAAAACTGTTGAGAAATGTATGTTATTGTATGTTACTGATGACTTGGCTTATTAAACTTATTGACTTGACCAGTACTGTCTGCTACTCTGTCTGTTAAAATAATATTTTGGGCAAATCTGACCTTCCCTGAATAAGTAGGGGTCCTTTAATTATATGTTTTCTTAGCCTGCTATTTAAGGTAACCTTTCCTCAAAATGTGGAAGAAAATTTACCCAAACAAATCTAATGCAAATAGTTACCTTACGTTTATTGAGTAGATTCTATAGGTTGTTTTTACAGTGTATTTAATATTATATATTTAATACAATCTCTTTGCAACACACACAAACAAAATTAAATTTGTGGTAGGGTTGGCTGCTCCTTGCTGTAGCATTGCTTGTAACTACCGGGATGCGGACCCCCTTCTCCTACAGCAAGGCCACTATCTTTACCACTGAGCTATCCCCCATCATCATCACTGATGGAACTGCATCTTAAAGGCCGTAGCAGTCACAGAGCTTAGTGCTTAATGAGATTGATGCTGCTACAGGTGTGTAGCAGCGTCAGTCTCATTAGCTGCAGAGAGCAAAATTTTTTAAGGCTGCTGTCAGTTTCTAAATAAATACAAGTTAAGAGCAGGCTTTATTGTGTGACTCGGTGGCATAGTGGTTATGCTACAGGTCCCACGATGCGGAGGTCGTGAGTTCACGTCCCTCGTCTGTCTTTTAGTTCCATAAACATTAACACACACTGTGGAACTTAGATAGAACATTAATAATAATTAATGATAAATAACATTTAGTTAGAACATTAAATTACAGTAGTAATTTACTTAGTTAAAGTAAGTAACTTTATACTTATTTAAAGGTAGTTAGTTACTCCAAGTAACTAAGTAACTTAGAGTAACTAAGGACGATTTCCACTAGCGTCACCTCAGTATGGTACAGTACAATTGGTTTTCCATTACACTGGAGCAGTGTCCCTATGTGGGTGGAGTCTTCCCCCGCTTCCTGAAAGATTAGTGAGGGAGCAGGGGAAGGGGACGTGCTGTGTACACGGAAACTGCATGTCACACATCAACAACAACAAACTCCGTCTAATGGAGTGAAATAAATAGGGATTAGAATAAAATAAATGATGTTGGGCAGAGATACACAGCCACTGGTAGATATTTAATAGAGCAGTGTCAAATTCTGTTTTATTCCAAGCAGAACAAAAACTGTAACATGACGCGTAACAATTGTCCTTTAATAAAATCGAACGTTCCCGCGATTTGAAAATCACACATGTGAAAATCACTGTCAAAATATTTTTAGTGTCTGAATGACAGGCAGACAGAGGCAACGGAGACAACTTCTAAAATTTAGAGTATACTTTATTCTTGTACAAGAAGGAGCGTTCACAAAGCAACTACACAGTGGAAGTTACAAAGGAAGACTCAAAGATGAGTCTGTTGGCCTGCCTTTTTCTACACTTCTGGACCTGGGCGTTTACTAAGCTAGCTGACACACACACATACATCTCTCCAATTGGGACGGGAACTCTTGTCCCTGGTACAAGGTTGGTTATGGCAGTCAAGACATGATAAGAATTCTTGTCCCTGGTACAAGACTAGCCACGGCATTCAAGACATAATAAGAAGGCACATCTCCGGGCACTTGTCAGAGTAGACAAAGAGCAGGTCAGAGTGATCACACCAACAAAATTCCTTTAACAATCACGATTTCGATTCTCAAACAATAAATTGTGCAGCCGGAGACCACCGGACCAATCCTGCGACGCAGCCCACTGATGTCAGTTTCTCGACTCAGCACACTTGGAGCCACAGCCGAGTGGTTCTGTGGAACCGTTTTCAGCCAGTGGGGCCTGGTGGAAAAGCACGCAAAGAGTACCATGCTGAATTTCCTACTGGAAAAGAACCCTAAGTAACTTTTAGAAAAATACAACGTAACTTACCTGGTAACTTACTTAGTTACTTTAAGTAACTAAGGGCGCTTTTCCACTAGCGTCACCTCAGCATGCTTTCGGCCACCTCAGCACACTTAGTGCAGTTTTCCACCAGGCCTCAGCGTCCGAAAACGGTTCCAACTTTGGAACCACTCGGCTGTGGCTCCTGTGTGCTGAGACGAGAAACTGACGTCAGCGGGCTGCTTTGCAGGATTGGTCCGGTGGTTTCCAGGTATGGCTACACAATTTATTGTTTGAGAATTGAAATTGCGATCAAATCACATGGACGTGCAATTTTATTAAAGGCAAATTATTACCATGCACGTCATGTTACAGCTTTTGTGCTGCTTGCAATAAAACGGAATTTAACACTGCTCTATTAAATTCCTACCAGTGGCTGTGTTTATCTGCCCAATATCATTTATTTACTCGAATCACAATTTATTTCACTCCATTAGACAGAGTTTGTTGTTGTTTGTCAAAATATTTTTAGTGTCTGAATGACAGGCAGACAGAGTCAACAGAGACAGTGTCTAAAATTTAGAGTATACTTTATTCTTGTACAAGAAGGAGCGTTCACAAAGCAACTACACAGTGGAAGTTACAAAGGAAGACTCAAAGATGAGTCTGTTGGCCTGCCTTTTTCTACACTTCTGGACCTGGGCGTTGACTAAGATAGCTGACACACACACATACATCTCTCCAATTGGGACGGGAACTCTCGTCCCTGGTACAAGGTTGGTTATGACATTCAAGACATGATAAGAATTCTTGTCCCTGGTACAAGACTAACCACAGCATTCAAGACATAATAAGAAGGCACATCTCCGGGCACTTGTCGGGTCTTATCTTTGAAGCATTACTTCATACAACAAACAGGTCAGACTGAACAGATCATTGGCACCAAACACATCAGAGTAGACAAAGAGCAGGTCAGAGTGATCACACCAACAAAATTCTTTTAACATTGTTGACATGCAGTTTCCGCGTATACAGAGCGTCCCCTTCCCCTGCTCCCTCACTAATATTTAAGGAAGCAGGGGAAGACTCCGCTTACGTAGCGACACTGCTTGAGCTGTACCGTACCCTGTTGTACCGTCCCGTGCTGAGGTGACGTTAGTGGAAAAGTGCCCTAAGTAAGTACTTGCTTAGTAATTTTACTTAGTAATATTAGTTACTTACTTAGTTACTTTAAGTTAACTCAGTTACCTAGTTACTTCAAGTAACTTGAAGTAACTAAGTAACTGTTAAAAAGTACAAAGTTACTTAGTTACTTTAAGTAAATACTAATCTAATTAAATGTTATTCACCGTTAATGTTACTCAGTGTGTTTGTTTATGGAACTAAAAACCCAAGACAGATGTGGGACTTGAACTCACAACCTCTCCATGCCCAGACCAGTAACATAACCACTTCACCACTGAGTCACACAACATAGTCTCCTCGGAACTTGTATTTGACCAGTAGAAACCATTTCAAAACTAAGGGCTACTTTAGGGGTATCGAGTAATATGAAGGACTACTTGATACAAACATCCTGAATAGCATAAGTTTGCATGGCTCACCTTTAATTATATTACTGTTAATAATAAATATACATATATGTGAATATATGACTGTCTGATCACATGTTAATGTTAAGGATTCCTCACAATAATTATCAATAATGATTCACCATGGTAGGAAACGTAAATATTAAACGTAAGACGTTATTTCTTTTTTATTCATCTCAATCAGTTTTTCATTTTGTAAATATATGTATTGACATTTTTGTAGGAATGAGCACACTGTAGCATTTTGTTCAAATTTACAGCTTTTTGTACTAATTACAGTGGAACCTAGAATCACAAACGCCACTGACCACGAACAAATCGGTCTACAAACAAATTTGGACTCAGATAAAGAACACGGTTTCAGTTCCATACGAACCGACGGCAGTACAGACACACAGCTGATGCATCCCCGTGTGAGATGTGCGTCAATTGTGCTCACGCTCGCGTCATGTCAACGTTGTTCGGTGCACTTTGTCACGTATTGTTTTTTTTATCCATTATTATGTCTCCCAAGAAAGTTCAAAATGGTTCAATCGCGAACCGAGATCATGAACTAATGAACGAATTGTGTTTGTTACAGGTTCCACTGCAACTGCTCATTAGTACAGTCATTATGCCGTTCTGCTGTCACCACAGTCCCCGCAACTGAGACAAGGGCACTCGTCTTTCACTGTTGTAAAAAAACTCTTCCTCCTTCTCTTTTGTTTGTCTGCTATATTTTTATTCTTTATTTTTATTTAAAAAATACCCTCTAGATGCGCCTGATCGCGAGTCACATTAAATTGATTAAATATGATTTCAGGCGGTGCTCCATGATGACGAGTGATATGGGGCACTGTCCTTAAAACCTAGTGACGTCCCTGCTTCAGATATATGTATGAGTCCATTTGTTTTATGCTCAGAGTTGAGCAGATGAATGGCCTGAGGGTGGAAACTCTTCTTCATCCCCTCCGTGTTGGTTCTCAGGCAGTGGAAGCTCCAGCCTGACGGCAGCAGGGGGGGGGTAGGTTTCCAGGGTGGATGGGGTTTCTCAGGATCTTCTTAGCACATGACCTGCATCGTTGATTATAAATGTCCTGCAGGTCAGGAAGAGTTGTTCTGATACCCACTCAGCTGAGCAGACTACTCTTCTAAGGGTTAAGATGTCCTGTTTGTTAAAAGTTCCTGAGACGTTCCAAGGCTTGGAGGTTTGAGCTTTGTTGGCTGTTGTGCAGTGGCCTCTGCTGGACATGATGTGTTATTGCAGCTGCTTGAAAAAAACAGACCTGTAGAAATAACAAGAGAATGCAAGAGTATTTTTAATGACTTGTCTCCAGCAAGTTTAATTGCATTGATGGGCCAAATATTGTCAACCACATAACTACTATGCCGTTTGACCTTAACATGCTCCTAAAACAGCTCTCTCTCTTTCTACAACTCTACAAGACCCCTGAGTAAATATGTGAGCATTCACATTAAGTCCTTTAACGTGAATGCCTTACTTCCTTCCCTCTCTGTTTGCAGGTCGTTGGGATCTTCGCTGGTTTCGGCCTGCTTTTGCTGGTGGCCTCCCCCTTCCTCCTACTGGCCACTCCCATTGTCCTTTGCTGCAAGTGCAAGTGCAGCAAAGGCGATGACGACCCTTTGCCAACCTAAATATGCCACAAGAACTGGAGCGGAGAGCCACTCCAAAGATGGGCCATCTTTTATTTCCTTTTCACCCCTTTACATTTTTATGCTCCCAACAGCTTTGAGTGCTTCATTTTTTGGGCTGAGCCTGCAACAGCCCACGGCCGTTTTGGGATCCATCGCTCTGCATGGGAGACGTGAAAGAAAAGTGACCCCACACCTTGGCCTGAATGGAGGTGTTGGGTCAAACGTAATAGCAGGTCAGTCCTGTCTAAGGACCTGTGTCCATGTAATGTCGGGTGGTGGTGGTTTGGGGATGTGAAGAAAGACTTTGCCACATAATGTGGCCTAACTGTGTGTTACTGTGGTGTGGTGTTTTGCAGATCATTACAAAGCAAAAAAAATCTATGTTAAGAAATGATTTTCTCTTGCATGGACAAAGTCATGCAGGAACCATTTCAGAAAAAAACACTTTTTGCTCTTTTTTTTGGGGGGGGACAACAAAAGCTTTTCTCCAACCACCACACCTGATGTAGCGCTACAGATTCAGTCAGTAGCATTAGAGTTACTCACCGTGCATGTTTTGGTATTCACTCAGTTTGCACACAGGACATGAGTTCTTGTTCATGTTCTCGACTGAGGTGGGAGGCTGTTGTCATTCAGCTCGATGTATAGCACGTCTTCTTGATGATGTCAATGTTTTATAACCTTTAAGTTGCTTTTAATAGACGTCTCCTCAGAGTAGTATCTGTGTGTTGTACTATTGAGTGTTTTACAACCTGTTGGTTCCACATTAAAGGGAACTGCCACTCAAATCCAAAAATACACCTATTTTGTTCTGGTTAAGTGACAATGACAACTATCAATATAGGTTTGTAACTTATATTGTAATTTTTAACATCCCTCATAATTTACTGTCCTTGTCTCAACTCCAAATGTTATACATTGCACGAGAAATATGTTTTTCCAGAAGACACTCATATATCCATCATTACATCCAGAATCCATTTTGAGTGGTGCTGCCCTTTAAGTTTTGCATTAATTTGAACTTTATCAAAGGACTTTGTATCCACATGTTGTGGAACCATTTTAATACTTTACTAAAAGAGATGTCACTTCTGTAATTCTCAGTCCCTGGTGGTACGTTATCCAAATGGAATTGATAAATAGCCTTAAATTGAGAATAGCCAAAACCTGGCATTTCCCCCTGAGCTTTAAAAACAGTTGAAAGTCAAAATCATCAAAGACATTTTTGAGACACAGTCAGTGAAACCCTTTATACTGAGCCGATTCTATGATGTCACGTATATGTCCCACTGTTAATAGCCATACTGTAAGACATACACCTGAAGTCTCATCTTCTGTGTGATTGTGGACCTGTATTCTTTAACCCTCTTTGAGGACGAGTGCTGGGCAACATTCATCCACCCTTTTGAAACTTAACTCAGATCAGACCAGACCACTCCAGGAGACTTACTCTTACTGGCCCTTATTGCAAACTTACATATGTAAGTGCCCTGTCGACGTTTCATTTTGTTGGTAGGTAGTCCTCCAACATCTAGCAGCTATTCCTTGCAGGGACGTCTGAGAAGCCTATAAGAGTAAATATAGAAGAATGTTCACATTTTTTTTTGGCCACACAGTTATGAAGCTGCTTTATACAATAGCACATTATCTATGCAAGTTTGTACATTACCATACTTAAAGGTTATCAATTGGTCATAATCAGCTGTAGGATGTCACAGTATATGTGCATAACATGGGTTTTATTTAATCAGGGAACTATCAAACTATCATCATATATGTTGCTTCTGTTTTTTAGTTATATTCCAAAGTCTCAAGCTCGAAATCCTGCACAGAATTTGGCCTTTAAAAAAAAAATCCATTAATGTGTTTGTTTTTGTGGGAACCCTGAATCTTTTCTAATAATTTCGAATAGGCACTTATTTCCAGTTGTGTCAGTAAAGGTGAGGTGGGGTTTAATAACTGAGCTATCTAAGCCATAAGCCATTTATTTTATTCCTTCTTTTAGTGTAATTAACCAGTGTTCATGTAGCATTTCATGGGAAGCATGGCTACAGTTGCCGAAAAGGCGGGCCAACAGTTAACAGCAGTAGCTAATCTAAGCTAAACAGTAGCTTAACATTTAAAATTAACTTCTGTTCTTATACATTTTGCTGTGAAATTCAGTATAATATTGCTTTATATCAGTAGCCTTATGTTTCTGAGTCTCCTGTAGCCTGTTGCTGTCACTGACCTCAAACGTATGGGAATGATAATTTGATATTAGAGCCAATCCATATTTCAAATGTTTCCCTAATCCCTAAACTACCTTTGTGTTTTCATGACAATCGTGCCAAGCATATTTCCTGAAAGGGACAAGGAAACAGAACTGTCTATTGTATGAGCATTTTGACAGTGTAATTTTAACAGATTCGTGCTTCTTTATGTAAGCATTACATTCTATCTGGGTTTTATCGTTTTACTTCTTTATATGAATTTGTGATGTGTGTGATAAGGTGCCTGCTGTGTTTCATGGAGGTATTTTGCAGCCTAATTCAATGTCAGTAAGTTCAATACATAATGAGAGATAGCAACTGTATTTTTGAAATGTTTTTTTGCAAAGTAAATTATCAGGGGTCTGATATTAACAGAATAAAAAAATAATTATAAATTTTTGTCTTTAACAAACGTGTAGAAGGCACAAACAAAAATCATAGTGGCCACTTTCATTTTTAAACACAACATTCATTTTTACTTACTGTATTATGCAACAAACATAAAGGGCCAAACAGCAAACATTGCACAGCAGTGTCACGTTTTCTAGGGCCATAGAAAGTTTGTCTTGATATGAAGGATCAGAGACAGCGGGATGAGTTAAATGAGTCAATGAGTTAAAGGCTTGCTTCTGTTTTTTGGCCATTAAATGGGAACCAAGGTATATTCTACAAAAGATTGATATCAACTTTGCAATCCACATTAAGTTGGTTACGATCAGCATTTTTATATTTTATAATTTAACCTGTTGTGTCAGGAGATACAGGTGCATCTCAATAAATTAGCATAACGTGGTAACGTTTTTTCTTTTCACTAATTCACTTCAGAAAATTAAACACTCTCCTGTCAGAGATTCATCATACACACAGTGAAATATTTCAAGCCTGATTCGTTGCAACACCGTGAGTCTACAATATTTAACTTTGTCACAGTATTCAAATTTTTCTAAGATACAGAATTTTTTTCATGAGCTAAATTGACAAAATTGTAACAAGGGTTGAAATATTTCATTTTGTGTATAATTAATTTATGATCTATGAGAGTTCCACGTTTTGATTTTATTACAGAAATTACTGGGATAAATTACTGAAATAAATGAACTTGAACACATTATTCTGTTTTATAGAGATGCACCTGTTAAGATGCATGGTTTTCTTTGCCTCTCTACATGTTTAGTATAACTATATTATAGTCCCAAAAGATCTTTTCTGTGGTAGTGCTGTCAGCCTTTTTTAAAAAAAGACAATATGTTTTTATTGTACAACATCCTCCATTCAGGAGGTTGGTGTCATGTGTCTTTCTTTGTTTTAATATGCCTGTGCTACATTGTAGTTGTTGCATTTCCTTATCTCAATTAAATGTCAGTAATGGGAGTATTGTCTGAGAAAATGTCTGATCACAGACTTCTGTGTCTGTGTATGGAGATGGTAAACAATGTTATTTGACCTGAGTGACAAGGAAATCAACATTATAAAATGGCATCTGTTGTGTACAACTTTAGACTCAGCATCTCAGTATATTTGCAGTTTCACTAACACTGTGACACCAGGTATTAAAGGATGTTGTTTTTGTGATCCTGCTGTCTTAATTTGTTTATCCAATAATGTATTGAAATATTTCCTACCTTGAAGAATGTTTGTCTCCCCCTGCTGGTGAAAGTGTACAGTTCTTATTTTGGTCACCAATGATAGAAACCTATAACAAAAGAATCATCATAAATCATCATTTCTAAAGAAGTCCCCAAAAGACTTAGCTTTACCAGAACAACTAAAGTCAGAAAGGTACATCCATCTGTACATTGTTAATACCACTTTTCCTTTGAGGGTAAGGGGAGTAGCTGGAACCAGCTGGCATTGGAAAAGAGGCACTCTACATCCTTTACACTTCATCACGCTATCAAGCTATCATAGGGCCAACAAACAAACAGCCATTAATGCTCAAGTTCACAACAATTGTAACTTTCGGGCCTCCAATTGAAGAAAATCACGATGTCTATGTCTTTGGCCTGTGAAAGTAATCTAAAAAACCAAAAGACATGGGGAGTAAAGACATGTAAAGACATGAAAAGACGATTTTGCTGTGAATTGAAAATTGCTCTGACTGTCAATAACTGTCTCCCTACCACAAGTTCAGTTTTATTTTAGTGTGTTAAGTTGACAGTATGGCAGATTTATTTTTCCGTGAGTGTACATTTTCATAATTTAAAATAGGGTAACTAAAATTTAAAGAGGTCCAGTTAGAAAAGTCTCAGACAAGTGTCTGTGGAAATAACGCGGAAATAACGCGCTACAATGGCAGAAAATAGCATGAAGTCACCCCAAAATGATATTTTCTTGATTAGGTGCCAGAAAACCTCATTTTCTCATAGGTCAAAATTCGCAAAAAAACGCAAGGGCAAAAATTTAAAATGGAAAAAACGCGCCAGAATGGCAGGAAATAGCGTGATATCACCGCTCAGAATGATATTTTGGTGATTCAAGGCCAGAAAACCTCATTTTCTCATGGGTCAAAATTGAAAAAAAAACGTAAGGGGTTAGTATGTCGAAAATGTCCAAAAACGGCCAAAAATTTAAAATGGAAAAAAGGCGCCAGAATGGCAGGAAATAGTGTGAAATCATCCCTCAGAATGATATTTTTGGTGATTAGAGGCCAGAAAACCTCAATTTCCCATGGATCAGAAATCGAAAAAAAACGTAAGGGGTTAGTATGTCGAAAATGTCCAAAAACTGCAAAAAATTTTAAATGGAAAAAACGCGCCAGAATGGCAGGAAATAAGAAATCACCCCTCAGAATGATATTTTGGCGATTAAAGGCCAGAAAACCTCATTTTCTCATGGGTCAACAATCGAAAAACAACGTAAGGGGTTAGTATGTGGAAAATGTCCAAAAACAGCCAAAAATTATAAATGGAAATAACGCGCCAGAATGGCAGGAAATAGTGTGAAATCACCCCTCAGAATGATATTTTGGTGATAAGAGGCCAGAAAACCTAATTTTCTCATGGTTCAAAATTTTAAAAACGTAAGGGGTTAGTATGTTGAAAATGTCCAAAAACGGCCAAACATTTAAAATGGAAAAAACGCGCCAGAATGGCAGGAAATAGCGTGAAATCACCCCTCAGAATGATATTTTGGTAATTAGAGGCCAGAAAACCTCATTTTCTCTTGGTTCAAAATTTTAAAAAAACGTAAGGGGTTAGTATGTTGAAAATGTCCAAAAGCGGCCCAATATTAAGATGGAAAAAACGAGCCAGAATAGCAGGAAATAGCGTGAAATCACCCCTCAGAATGATATTTTCGTGATTACAGGCCAGAAAACCTCATTTTCTCATGCTTCAAAATTTTAAAAAACGTAAGGGGGTTAGTATGTCGAAAATGTCCAAAAACGGCCCAAAATTTAAGATGGAAAAAACGCGCCAGAATGGCAGGAAATAGTGTGAAATCACCCCTCAGAATGATATTTCGGTGATTAAAGGCCAGAAAACCTCATTTTCTCATGGGTCAACAATTGAAAAACAACGTAAGGGGTTAGTATGTCGAAAATGTCCAAAAACGGCCAAAAATTTAAAATGTAAAAATCGCGCCAGAATGGCAGGAAATAGTGTGAAATCACCCCTCAGAATGATATTTCTGTGATTACAGGCCAGAAAACCTCATTTTCTCATGGGTCAAAAATTGAAAAAAACGTAAGGGGTTAGTATGTCGAATATGTCCAAAAACGGCCAAAAATTTTAAATGGAAATAACCCGCCAGAATGGCAGGAAATAACGTGAAATCACCCCTCAGAATGATATTTTGGCGATTAGAGGCCAGAAAACCTAATTTTCTCATAGGTCAACAATCGACAAAAAACGTAAGGGGTAACTATGTCGAAAATGTCCATAAACGGCCCAAAATTTAAAATGGAAAAAACGTGCCAGAATGGCAGGAAATAACGTAAAATCAATCCTCAGAGTGATATTTTGGTGATTAGACGCCAGAAAAC